>QXTE01000018.1:4652409-4854425 GCA_003942145.1 Platysternon megacephalum | reverse complement strand
CAGCCAGGGCTTTGTCAAGCCTGACCTTAAAAACCTCTAAGGAAGGAGATTCCACCACCTCCCTAGGTAACCCATTCCAGTGCTTCACCACCCTCCTAGTGAAAAAGTTTTTCCTAATATCCAATCTAAACCTCCCCCACTGCAACTTGAGACCATTACTCCTTGTTCTGTCATCTGGTACCACTGTGAACAGTCTAGATCCATCCTCTTTGGAACCCCCTTTCAGGTAGTTGAAAGCAGCTATCAAATCCCCCCTCATGCTTCTCTTCTGCAGACTAAACAATCCCAGTTCCCTCAGCCTCTCCTCATAACTCATGTGCTCCAGAGCCCCCTAATCATTTTTGTTGCCCTCCACTGGACTCTTTCCAATTTTTCCACATCCTTCTTGTACTGTGGGGCCCAAAACTGGACACACTACTCCAGATGAGGCCTTACCAATGTCGAATAGAGGGGAATGATCACATCCCTCAATCTGCTGGCAATGCCCCTACTTATACAGCCCAAAATGCCGTTAGCCTTCTTGGCAACAAGGGCACACTGTCGACTCATATCCAGCTTCTCGTCCACTGTAACCCCTAGGTCCTTTTCTGCAGAACTGCTGCCTAACTACTCGGTCCCTAGTCTGTAGCAGTGCATGGGATTCTTCCGTCCTAACACACTGAAAGTCAGTAGTACTCGTGCTCTTAATCCCTGTAGGTGATTCTGAAACTCTCCCCTTTTGTGAATCTAGGGGAAAAGTGTGTTCTTGTGATTAAAGCACATCAGGAGATGAAGGTTCTGTTCCCAACTCTACCACAGATTTTCTGCATGACCCCAGGCAAGTCACCTCAAAGAGCCTCAATTTCCTTCTTATAAAACGAGGCTAGTAATACTTGTTACCCATGTAACTGATAGGAGGGGTGGTTATCACAAGACTCAGTTCATTAATGTTTGCAAAGTGCTGGGAGGCCTTCTGATGAAGACTGATACTATCATGGGCAAGTTTGCACTAATTCAATCATCAGTTACCCTCGCTCAAGCTTTTACAGCAAAGATGCATTTAATGAGCTATTCTTTTGCCATATAGGACAGGGTGCGACGGCTACACGTCAGCGTTGATGGTGTGCAAGTGCATCTATGGCGCAGTGCATTAACGAGGTTACGTTACCTAGAAACTCCCGGGAAGAGCTGATGCAGTAGTAGCACCTGACCTTCTTCATCAAAGGTCTCGCGCCGTGGAGGAAGGAGGAGTTTCCTTTCCACATCACTGCAAGTCACGGCCAGGCGTCCCAAGTGACACAGCACTGCAGCACTAACATTTGCTGATGTATCTAGCTAGAATGGAAGTTCAGTAACGGTCATTTGAAAATGTATATTTATTTTGGCTGTGAGAATTTGTGTGAAACCACAGTGCCATCATCTGGTCAAAGCCCCATAGTGGTCCTCGCAAACTGGTTAGCACTGGGTTATTTTAAATATAAACAATGTTTTTATATCTGGGGATCTCTTGGTGTTTTACATTGAAATCTATCACTTTCATTTTAATTATGTCTGTATTTTTAAAAAAAAAACCCAATTTGCTCACTACTCCATGTAATGTTTCATCATCATCGCTATCACCCAATTTCCCCCTAGTTCCAGGGCTGGCTTAACAATTGCTCCTTTTATTTAAATCTCTTAGGATGGCTTTTCAAAAGCAATAGATTTTTCAAGGGCCTCTGAAAAACCTTAATCCAGATAAAAAATTCCCTATGCAGCCCTGCTGCCACAGTGAGGAAGATAAGCAAGAATTTGGTGATGATTCAGATTGCTGGAAAAGTCAGCGGGTTGTTTATATCGATAAGTTGTATGTACGGTTGTGATTTTTAACTAAAAATATTTATCAACTGTTAATTCTCACAAGAGGAAAATTCATCAACACTTTGACCTGTAGATTTGTGGATATTTACTAGATTTTAATCTGCACCCACTGAAGACGGTGGGAACTGGGCCATTGATTTCAATGAGAGCAGAGTTCAGCTCTACCTTCTGTCTCGTTATCTGATGCATCCCAGAGAATTGCTATGAAGCTGTAGAGCAGGTACTCTCAGTCAGGGTGACGGGAGCTGGAACTGGGGCACGAAGTGAAGTGGGCACCTGGTGGGTTGTAAGATTGGAAAGCAAAATAAAATAAAAAAATAGAAAGCAGCACCCTCCCTTCCCAGCCCCTCCACTGCTCTGACCACCACCTATCCCACTGCAGTTCCTTAAGCCCTCCTCCCCAGGAGCACCCGCACAATGCACATAGACACTCTCATTTTATTCTTTCAAAGTTCGTTAAGGATTATAGTACTGTTGTTTTAGTTTTTTGACTCGTCTGTGCATTTCATAATTCTATTTCTCTCTTACACTTAAATTTAATTCTTTGAATAGTGAGTTCTAAAATGCCTAACCTGTCCTGGCTGGAGTAATTACTTTTATTACCATATTGTGCTTTGTCATTCATTAATTTAAAGTGGTACAATCAAATAATTGTATCCGTCTAGAATGTAAATTTAGCTTATACTCACTTTAGCAGTGCCAGTTTTAAAAGAATGTATTAGCTAAATACAACTTTAGACACTGTGCAGATGAAGGTCACTTATTTTCAAATTGTATTTTTAATTATATCTGTAAAATTATTTAAAATTAATACAAAAATAAATGAGGTTCCAAGTCTGATACTAATAGTAATGATGGAGTCAAATGTTAGTGAGTCACGTACATGATTGTGATTGGTAAACATAAATGCCAAAATAATTAGAAAAATAAATACCCATTCTTAATAAGAGAGAAAAAAAACTTAATCACATGTGTTAAAATTAAGTAAATACATTTTTAGTGGAGTGAAAAATAATTGACAAAAATAGAGTAGATAATGGCAGTAACATAGTGTGTCTGTTAGAGAAAGTAAGCAGATTGTACACTATCTTTAGTAGAGATAAATATGAAGTATCAAACTTGTGTTTCTGATATCTGTGTTAAGGCTACAAAACTGATACCTCAAGGTTTGGGATTAGGAAGATCTTGCTGTATTATCTCCTGCTTGTTCTAAATTTATATATAAACAAAATATGGCTTTAATTGGTGTGTGTGTGTATATATATATATATATTTTTCTTTCTTGATATAGGAATTAGATTCAGTGCTAATTTCTAAATTATCGGTAAAAAAACAAAACATTTTCAAGCGCCTCAATAGCTCCTGGGATTATGGTTAAAGTTGCCCCCCTCCCCCCAAAAAAATCTGAAATGACACCCCTGCTCCTCACTCATCATCTTTCCCTTTCACTCACATGCTGCCCGTGAGCACTTCAGGAGAGAGGGAAACACTGCTCCCAGAGGCTGGATAGCCACTGGAATTTAAGCACAACGTGGAAAGACAAGGAGGGAGAAATTATCATAACAACCCTGTCGTAAACTTCAACCCTCTACATAGCCACACTAGTTCTTATTTATTAATCATGTTTTCTAGAGTTGTTCCCAGGGACCAACCCAAATCAGGGCCCCTTTGTGCTAGGCACTGAACAAAGATAAAGCAGTACATAGTCCCAGGGCTGGCGCAACCCATTAGGCGACCTAGGCGGTTGCCTAGGGCGCTACTATTTGGGGGGCGTCGGCGCCCCGGTCGTCAGCGTAATTTTGGGGGCGGGACCTTCCGCCGCCGCTGTCGGGGGCAGCATTTCGGGGGCGGGACCTTCCGCCGCCTAGGGCGCCAAAAAAGCTGGCGGCGCTCCTGCATAGTCCCTGCCATGAAGAGTTTATAATCTAAATAGACAAGCCAGACAAAGGGTAGGGGGAAAGGCTAGAGCTTCACTATAGTCTCTGAAGCCTAGCACCAGGATGCCCACCAACTTCAGCACCTGTATCCAGTTCCACCACCCCTCGATCAGTATCCCAACATACCCATTGGACTCCCAGCCCCATATCCCTGGCACCTGCCTCTCCTTGCACCAACTCTTAAATTTGGGTAGGACATGCTTTGGGATCAGGGACCAAAACAGTTAAATGATGACAATACTGATCAGAAGAAACTGTCTTAAAGCAGCCTAGCAGATTGGTACACCAAAGCCCCATTGGTTTTAATTTTTAAAATTAATTTTAAACGCCAATTACTAAACAGGCAGCGACTGTATCAATATCATTTCATGTGCATTTAAGAGCTTGTTCAGACATCAGGGCTCCACTGTAAAAAGGGAAAAAGTTGAACGACTTCTGCATTAGCGAGGTTGACACACGGCTCCACTTTAGATTATTGGTCCATCTGGATTCCTCCAGTCTCCAGACAGAGCACATTAGCACAGCTGCATGTCTTCCATATTCACGACTGCTGCTCTGCCAATAAAAGGGATGAGGTCAGCCAAATACCTGAGCTATTCCTATGCTACCACATGAAAGGGGGCGGGGGGGATATGGAGCCAACGTAGAGCTGGAATTAACATGAGGCAGAATAATTTATGCATGTCAAACAAGTTCAAATTTGTCTGGCCTTCTTCCACCTTTCTTTGTCCAACGGACCATAACTGAGCATACACCAAAGAGAGTCCAAAATCTGCAAGTAACTTTTCTCTTCTGTCTGTGACACTTCTGAAATATCAGATCATTCTGGTCCATGTCTGGTGTCAAGCCTTGATGCAGACTCTCAGCTGTTCAAACTTCCTTTTGCTATCCATACCTCTTGTGTAGGGCTTCTGATTTTAGGTTTAACCAAAAAACACTGATAAAACACCCCCATATGAAAAAAATGAAATTGCTATTTATCCAATAAACACCAGAAAAACACCACACGTGGTTACTTATATCTAAGGGCTTGTGTGTGCATGGAGCAGTAATGCGGACTTATGGGGATGTGATTTCTAAAGTACACTAGAGCAGAGATCGGCAACCTTTGGCATGCGGCCCGCCAGGCTAAGAACCCTGGTGGGCCGGGCCAGTTTGTTTACCTGCCGCGTCTGCAGGTTCGGCCGATCGCAACTCCCAGGCCAATGGGGGCTGTGGGAAGCGGCGCGGGCCAAGGAATGCGCTGGCCGCCGCCCCCCGCCGCCCCCATTGGCCTGGAGCAGCAAACCCTGGCCAGTGGGAGCCGCGATCGGCCGAACCTGCCGATGTGGCAGGTAAACAAACCGACCTGGCCCACCAGGGTGCTTACCCTGGCGAGCCGCATGCCAAAGGTTGCCGATCCCTGCACTAGGGTGTTTAGCATTAATTGGCCTGTGTAGACCCTGTTGGTGCACACTAAAGGTTCTCTACTGCACATTAAGGTAGTGCTTTTGAAACAGTAGCAGACTGGGGAATATTATGAAGAGATTACTCATTGCTACATATGCAAAGAGAAAGCCCCCTCAAAAAAACTATTTTAGACATCTACATACAGCTCAAAAATTGCTAAAGATAAACCCCAAAAGCTGAAAATAATAAACCTCAAAAAACAGAAGATCTATTCATGGGCCACCAACATTCATGAGTTGTATACAACACAGCCCAGCCCACAGTCTTTATAGAATCTATCCTCCCCCAAGACACCCACTTATCCGAGCAGAACCTGAACCTAAACCACCAAGTTTTCATCTGGATTTGAGAGAAATACTTCCAGGGAATTATTGTATCATCACTGAATGAATGAACAAACCAACAATGGGTAAAGCCAACACCCCTCAGTGGGTCAGCAGCAGCAGGGATCCAACCTGAGAGCTCTGGATCTTGATGCATGAGCCTGTATTGCCTGAGCTAAAAGACACAGGTCTCTTAGTTAACGCTGTAGTAGGTTCATCAATCTCCAGATGGCCTAGCCAGCACTGGAGGGGGAAGAGTGCCCACCAAGTAGGAATGACTTACAAATGTTATTGCAGAGTCAAGGTTTTGAAGCTGTGTGCGTTTTGTCAGCGTTCGCTCTGAACTCTTCATTCTCTTGACCGTTTTCTTCCCCATGTGGCTTACTGACAAAAAAGTTTAGAAACATACCTAAGAGAAGTATTTTTTCTGACAAACTCTCACAGAAGGCACAATGCCTCTTTAGAGCATTTTCTAAACTCTCCATAAAAGTAACAGTCTCAAGCCTCCTTAATGAATTACTTTGCCAGCTCATGTAGGGAATATGCACGACAGAAAATCTTTAGAGCACAGTATTTAGCAATAACTCAGGAGAAGTGAAGCCCTTGCATCTACATATTTTGTATTATAAAGCATATTGGCTCATATTTTTCCAAGAAGACTTTTATCTCATATCAGATATCTATACTTGCAATTATTTCCTGCTCAGGAACTAAAACTAATAGCAGATATTAATAGGCATTGCACAATGGCCCAGTGGGTAAGGCACAGGATGAGGGAGGGAGAGGAGCTTGAGAGGCGGGGTCAGTACATCTATGTTGTATTTTGTCTCTGTCACAAACTTCATGCGTGACTTAATCTCTCTTTATCTTTGTTTTCCCCCTCTGTAAAGTCACTCTACAGTTTATATTTTCTTATCTAGGCTAATTAACATGCAGCATCTATGAAAACGAAACTGATAACTCTGGTAGCGCCTAATGACTATATATAGTTAGACACTATACACACACTTCCTCTCAAGCTACATCTACACTGAGAACAAAGGGCGTCACTCCTCTGTTCATGCAGCTAGCGCAAGTATAAATTGCAGTGTAGCCACTATGCACTAGTTTCAGGCCAGTCTGCACTCAGCAGGGCTAAGCCATGACTTTGCTGCTGCTACCCGTGCTACCGTGACTACATTACTATTTATATTTATGCTAGCTCAATGAGACCTAGCACAAGTATGCATTTACTACCAGAGAAAAGCACATCTCTAGCTCATAGTGTAGACAATCTCAGAGCCTTGTACAAAAGCTTCGCAGTATGGATCTGGAATTTCTGCTATTTCACTTTTGGCCACACGTAAGCCAGTCGAGATGAATTGTTTTGATGTGGATAAAAAAAAACCATGTGGAGATTATATATGATCCAAGTCAGAAACCAGGGTCTCTCCAGAGAAATTGCTATGGGTTATAGACGCAAAAACTGAAAGAAGTTGCAAAAATGTTGAGAGTCAGCTCACCTAAACCTTGAAACAAACTGTTCCCCTTGAGTTTAAATCCTCAGCCAGGATATCCCAAGAGAACACAGTGGCAAAATGCTACAACTGGATGCACTGATTTACCAATGCACAAAAGCTCCATATTATGAAGTTTTCTACTAAGGTCAACAAATGTAACCTCACTTTTAGGTGCAAACACAAACACCACACAGTCCCAGCACTACAGAGATTATTGTGTTAGTCCTCAACATACAAGCATCTGTCCATGTAGATACAGTTGCAGGTCCAGAGGTTATATGGACAAGAGAGACAAAAGATTGGAGGAAATAAGCAAAACATGTGAGGTTTAGTAGCTACTTATGTTCATGAAAGAATATTAAATAAATACTTCAAAGCACAGCTCTCATTTATTTGAAGAAAATCTAAAAAAAGAGAGCCTACAGTTTGAATGAAAAATCCATGAGATGTAAACAAAAAGGGGCTATTAATCTGGTATTAACAGCCATTAAGACGTTTTAAAGCACAGAGAGCTTGTATTGAGTGATCACAGGTTTTTCTACGATACAGGAAGGATCTCTTAGCTTTTAGAGTAACAGTTCTTTTCCTAGACACATTTTAGAGTCTGCAGGCATTTATCTCAACTAGCTAAAGTGAGTACAACTGTCTGTTGGTAGATCAAAAAATGAAAAGCTGCCAGTGACACTTTCAAGTACTGCAGAAAACATTCTGCACAAGTTCCATCTGGTGTTCATCAATCTAGACAGATTTAAGGATGGCATATGTTAGTGTACTCCAACAGCCTAGAGAAAACTAATCACCTAGCTGTCCTAAACTCAAATATATCATTTTTGCACAAATTAGACACTATTTTAATTGAATTAAGCTCCTCACACTGTATCATCTTAAATCAACCAAAAGCTTTTTGGGCATACCTACTAGAAGCAGTGGTCTGCCAAGACCACTGGGTTGGGTAACTTCAAGCTAGTCTGCAACAGAACTTTATCTATAAGCCAGTGATCCAGCAAACCATTCTCTCAGTAAAATGCACAGTGTCTTTGTCCAATGAAGCTCTTTGGTTTGTGAGAACGTGCTGGGGAGTTAGGGTAGAGTTGTTCCTTCCTTTTCCCACAGAGCAGACATCACCCTCTGTCTGTATGAAAAATGAGCTCCAAACACATTTTGTTTTCCATCAGTAGCAATGCTAAATTGGTTGTAAATCTTAAAAGCTATGTAGCCAAGCTAATTCTTCCAAGACTGAGGCAAATCAAGTCTTGTGCAGTGTTTTATTTATCTCTTTGTTAACAAATATTTTCTACCATCATATAAAGTATAGCCCTTCCAGCCAACTTTGTTACAGAAGGGAGATGGTTCTGAATATGTGAAGTAAAAGGCAATCATAGATGCACATATTTGCTAACATACGGACTGAAGATTTACTTTAAAAGACTTAATACCGCAGCACTTAACAGCACAGCAAAGCAATGATCTAGCTGAACTCTTAATGGGAGGGGGTTATATGTACAGAGCACAGGTGAAAAACAATGGTACCACACAAAACCTAGGGAACAGAATGGAAAAATTCCCATTCATTTCAATGGGAATTGGATCCAAAGTGCTCTTTGCCAAGGAGGCAAAACTTCTGTGAATTTCTATATCTCTCAAGCATTTTATTTTAATCTTTTCATTGATTCAATCATATTCTGTAACTGTTACTACTAAACAAATTAAACAATAAGTCCCAGACAGTGTTGCAGGAATAACCAGAAAAACAAATCCAGCAACCTGCCAATGACAGAAAATAGTGAACTCAGTAATTTTAATTCAATTGAAAACAGTGGGTTTTTTCTGACTGTTTTCTCTGAATCTAAAGCCCAAAGTTCAGTTTTCTACATTCCATGGTGTTAAGCTCCTCGTTAGTGAATGAAATGCACGCAATCCTGAATGAAAAGTTGGCAGCAAAATTATACTGACTATGGTGAACTATAATAAATCTTTCAACATCACCAGCCAAGAAGCACTAGAAATAATCCTTATTGGATTGTTTATATTTTGCAAGGAAGAGAATGTTTTAAGCCAACACAGAAAGAAGGTCTTGGATGAAAAGGAGGGATCTGCATAGACAACCTGGCTTTGGTCGCCCTTTGTGGCCTTTCCAACTTTTTAAGTGTTGGCATTTTATTTGTAGCTGTAGGACTTTCTTCAGACATGTAAACAGGAGCATCTGTTTTTTAGACTATAGATCCGGTTGGTGAGGAAATGGGCTAATGAGGATAGAAAGGGTGGGCAAAGAGGCACAATTTTGTCACAATGTATTAAGAAGGTGAGACCTGAAGGCAGCACATCCTGCTATTAATGAAAGGGGCAGTAACTGAAAAGACCAGCTTCCCTATCCCATTGCTTTCAGTACTCGAGACAGGTCCACAATCTTATGTGAAGTACTGCACCAGAAGAGCCACATCCAACCATGCACTGAGAGTTTGGATTCATGGGAACACCCAACCTATGTCAGCATGGGGAGCTAAGCTGATGCCTTATCATTCAGAAAGCACATCTCCAAACCATTGCAGACAAGTTGGAAAGGCCACAAAACGTATCCAGAGCCATTCCTACCAGGACATGCCTCTAAAATATTGCAATCCCGATACACAAGAAATGAGATGGAACACGATTTAAACCCACACGGATGGTCTTCGTTGAAATATTAGACCCATATTTTTGCATGGAAAAAGCAGAAGCCCATGCAAAGTGAACAGAAATGCACAGGCACCTAAAAAGCAGAGACCAACACCGATCTGCACCTTTAGACTGATTTAAATTCAGTGGATCACATCACTACCTTGTCCAACAATAACCAAACCCATGGGGTAGAAGATGCAAGCAGAGCAGTGGCACTCAAGCAGCAAAGGAGCTGTTCTACTGCCGAGTTCTCTGGGTGGCGTGCCACTGGCTGCCAGCCAACCTAGCCAATTGATAGGGATGTTGGGATTTACCAATGGCAGATTCTGTGACGCTTCCTGGGAGGAAGAGGGGAGCCCCAGGCAAGTTTCCCCACAGCCCTAGGCAAGTTTCTCCAATGGTTAACTGCTCTCTCTGTTAAAACGCACCTAATTTCTAGGTGCAATTCTAGTCTGAGTTATCTAGCTACAGCCTTGAGCCAATGAAAAACCGGTGCCAACTACTGCAATAGTAAGAGGCAGTAATAAACAAAAGTAGTTTTAGAACAAACCCTATGCCTGTGTTAATTATTGGTATTGATCCTCCCATAGATTTTTATGGTAAAGACTTTGGCAGTTACAGGTCCCTTCAAAAAGTATAGTAATCAAACATCACTAGTGCAGTTCAGAAGTCAATGCCTATGAGATAAGAATAGAACATTCTGAAGAGAAATTACTGCACTGTTGTTTCCCTGATTTTTGTTTCAAGAGCCCCATGAGATCATAGGAGTCTCATCAATGCAGTATCCGTGTTGGCCTCTCTCAGTTCCTGCAGGGATTCCCACATACGTTTTAATATATTCGCTCTTTCTGCATTCTGCAGGTCCTTTTATACATGCGAATTCTAGAGCAACTGCCTTTAAACCATCAGGAGAATTTTAGAAGATACTACAGTGTCGTAATCTCAAATGTGTGTAATTTCCATAACCTGGCACTACTTTTCATACTCCTCAAAAATTCTATATTGCCCATGTTAACTTTCATGTACAATATTTACCCACACACTTTTTAATGCTAGGGTACAAAAGAAACAGTAGCTACTGCTTTCAATAACATCTGCCCATCATCATATTTTCAGCATGGCACGGTCCAGAAAAAACAAATGAAACCCCAAGAGTCATGTTTTACATCACAATCATACTAATGATCAGGAGACCAACTGAGAGTTATTGAGTGGAGTGTAAAAATATTTTTAAAACGGAGGATATGGCTTCAATCCATGTTTTGTTAGTTTATTTAATGTGTAGTTTATTTCTACTTCTTAGCACACTACGTTTGGTAGTGTACTTTGTAAAAGCAATTTAGTCTTAACAACTGGAGACCTTACTCTGGCTCTCTGCTGTTTTGCAACATGCATATTGTTTCACACAGGTCATAAACCAAATAAGAAGTTCAGAGATTGATGTATCATCGATAATCATTCATCTCATGGATGTTGCATTTAGCAATGGAGCAGAGAATTGTAGCAGATTTTCTAGAGTCTTTCCTTCCTTCCAAACACTTTAATATTTATACATCCAAATGTCTAGTTATAATTTACTGAGGCATTCATTGCTTATATAAGTACAGGCTTAGCCTGCAGCAAAAACAATGACTAATAGCTGTGATGGTACATTCCAATTAATCACTACGAAGTACAAATATACTTATTGCTTGGTACTGTACTTAGGTGCCAGTTAAGTCAGATGGGAAATTTTAACAACACATATGTTACCAGGAGGAAAAGAACATTTTGTGATGCCTGCAGTATCAATTTGTAGTTATACCATTGAGGACAATTTGCTTTTCTGTATATATCAATAACACAACCTGCTTTTTTAGGATCATCTTCCAGACCAGCGTGTGGAGAGCTGAAACCATGGCTGAAGGACTGGGATGCAAGGACTCTGGATTCTATTCCCATCCCTGGGATAGACTACCTAGCTAGGAAACACTACCTAGCTAGGGTGTCTCAGCCTACCCATCAGTATGCACATTTTCACCTCCGTAGACCAGCAGGGTGTCTCAGCCTACCCATCAGTATGCACATTTTCACCTCCGTAGACCAGCAGAGTTGAACCTAGCCTGCAAAACATGATGTGTTTGAGAGTGTGCTAGTCATACAAATGCTTGGCTTAAATACCGCACACATTTATAGAAAGCTAAACCCTGGCAGGGTGCTGACAGGCACTGAAAGAGTGAACTGCAAGTCTTATTACACCCCAAAGTAGTTACAGCTCTGTATCACTTCCAGGTTATTGTTAATGAAGCACTTGCATAGAAGGTTAGAGTTGGAAGAGCCCTCAGGAGGTCATCTAGTACAACCCCCTGCTCAAAGCAGGACCAACCCCAACTAAATCATCCCAGCCAGGGCTTTGTCAAGCCGGGCCTTAAAAACCTCTAAGGATGGAGATTCCACCACCTCCCTAGGTAACCCATTCCAGTGCTTCACCACCCTCCTAGTGAAATAGTGTTTCCTAATGTCCAACCTACACCTCTCCCACTGCAACTTGAGACCGTTGCTCCTTGTTCTGTCATCTGCCACCACTTGGACATAGAGAACAAACTCCAGTCAAAATCCATAATTCAAAGAAATGCAATAGCTTGGATCCAACTGTGTAGGCTTAAGGTAACATAAGGCATTTAGCTATTAAAAAATTCAAAAGATTCACAAAAACATTCTCAGGACACAGGGTCAGGATCAATATATTGCTTTGAAAAGGCAAGTGAACCTTGGAAGTAGCATATGTATCACTGGGTTTGTGATGCCAAGGGGCCTTTTTATTGAGCTACAAAAGCAATTCCATACAACAGCTTCAGTACATCCTTCCATTAGTCTCTAGCTGGTGTAAACATTTTTTGTTTAACATCTACTGTATGAGCTGGAATATGTTGAGTTCAAGGTAATGCTCAGCCAGTTTTAACCTAAATTCCCTCCTGTTTAGGTGTTTGAGCAGGAAGCAGAGAGAACAGAAATAGCTAATAATTCCAAAAAAGCCATCTTTGTTCATTAAAACGCATGTTGTCTTACTCTCTTCCTGAATATATTATCCTAAATCTGAATATAAATGAGAAATGTATAAATAGAATTGGGCATAAACTGACAATAGACTAGTAATTTGGGAAGGGGGGGGAGAAAGGGGGAAGTTGTTAAAGGAGTTAAAGTCTAACATCTGTTTTTAATTCTACCAACTTATATTTCTGTTTATACCTACAGGCTTTCAAGACATAATTCAACACTGCTAATTAAAGCTGACAAGTTTTGTTCATTGTGATGCTTTCTTATGTCCCTGCAAGCCACTTACTCATGTCACTGCTGTCATTGGAGGTGACACAGCTTCTTGATGGAGGGGTGACATGAGGCTACAGAGCTGCCAGGAGGGATTGGGAACATTTCACCTTGTTCCCTGTCAGGAAAAAAAAAAGTGATGGATGCTAGTCACCACTGCGCTGTCCTCAAGCCTTCATCTCCAGTCTGGGTCTGAGTCCAGTGATTTCCTACCACAGCTGAAAACACAAATCCGTGGTGGTGGCTCTGAACACATTCACTGAAATGCTACTACAGTGTCTATTCGATGGGAAGTCACCATTTAGATATGCAATATACAAACACACTACACACACTTTCAAGTTCCACAGCAGTAAGAGCGCCGCTGGATACCCTAAGGAAAGTTGCAATTTGCGGCTCGGTAAAAAAGCATGAAGCTGATTCAGTGGAGTAACTTGACCCATGTCCAAACACACATATATTTGTGGGATCGTGTCCTGGCATAATTGAAGTAAAAAGGCAAACCCATTGCTTTGTTCCATGGGGTAAGAGGAACAACACTGACTGCTTTAATGTTTATTACTCCACATTCCAACTTCCATCTCGATGGCTTCTCTTGGATCCTTATACTAGTACCACCTAGCTCTTCTAGAAAGCTTTTCATCACTACATCTCAAAGCTTTACCAAGGTGGTAAACATCAATATCCCGATCTTATAAATGGGGAAACCGAGGCATGGAAAAATGAAATGACTTGTCCAAGGTCACCCAGCAGGACAGTAGCCAAACCAGAAACAGAACAAGGCCTCCTGAGTCCAAGTCCAGTACTCAGTCTACTAAGCCAAGCATGCTTTCCCCACCCCCACCCCCCCCATCACTGTTTATGGCAAGGGATTGCATGCTGTGACTGGTGTGCTGAGCAGACACAGACCTATGGAGAGGGCTGACCAATTACTATGTTGGTTTTTGTTTTTTTTCATTCCTTGTGCCTATACAAGACAGGGATGAAGGCAAAAACTCTCAGAGGAGCTCATCAGTGCGTGGCTGAAAATGAATAAGGAAACATGCTTGTAAGAATAGTAGTAAAGTTCTTTGGGACATGCCTTTCATTATGTGCATGTACAGTCCTGAGCTACAATGGGGCCCGGATCCCTGGCTGGGGCCTCTGGGCCTCACCCAGATAAATAATAATAATAGTCTTCACAACCTACCAGTCTTATCAGATTTTTCAGTGTTAGCAGTCCTATACCTAAGGATATGATAGTAAAAATTATCTACTACATCCTTTGTCCAATTTCCAGTGCAAAGCAGATTTTAAGCTCTATACAAGGTGCCCAAATGATTTATTTTCTCAAGAAAAAGATCAACTTTCCAAGAAAGCTTGCATTAAGGTTATAGCAAACTACTTAAAATTTGTCACATCAACTTGATTACGGCCATCCTAAAAATTATATTTGATCCAACAGAACTCTAAACCTTTAGGATACTCTGCACAACTCATTTTCTCATGGGTTTTTGATGAGGAAGGGAATTAAAGATTTTTGGATGGTTAGCATGGAGATTGCTACCAAATACTATTTGGGGCAAGTAATGTTTTAATCTGAGTGATTTAGTAGGGACAATGGTGTATTTCACCCATGAGGGCGCTGTTAATTTTATATTTTGAATATTAAAGAAAGAGCATTGGGATACATGCTTTAACAATGATTAAATAAATAAAATAATATGAAAGTGACTGCTAATTTGCAGTCTTTTTAATTTGCAGACTGCCTACTTTTAAGATGCAGCTTTATTTGTATAAAGACCACACTTTTATAGCTCAATGCACAAAAATATTGTGACAGATATGCAAATCTGATTTTCAGGCAGGAAAGGTGAAATGCCTATATATGAAAAGTTGATGTGTGATCTTTGAAAGGAGCCTACAGCAGGTTTCTGTCATCTTTCTTTCTTTCTTTGACTCAATAAGCTGATCAGTAGCTAGAGGAAAGTTCCAATTTTATCTGGGGTGGGGGGAAAGAATGCTGTTCCCAGAGAGCAGATCATCCCAGGTTTGACCAAAAGAGTTCACCTTTTCTTTGCTGGAGAACATTTAGTGCTTCTCAGAAAAAGGGCACATGAATTGTTTAGAGCACAATGCAACCTGAACAAAAGGATTGCTACAAACTCCCCCTGTAATATGTTGCACAATCATAGAAACAAATATCTTTACCCATATTAATGGCACACATTTTGATAACAATGTTTATACCACAGCTAGGTGAAATTTTTCAGATGAATAATTTATTTGCTGAAAAATGTAGTTTCAGGATGACTGAAATGATTCATGAATTCAGGTTAAATTCAGCACGTAGTTTCAGCCAAAAGATGGGGAAAAAAATTGGAAAAAAAAAAAGTCTAAATGAAATGTTTCAACATAGTTTCAAAATGACATTTCATTTCAAAATATAGCTTCTTTTTAAAAAATGAGTAATATGTCCCCCTAAAATGAAATTAAAATTAAAAGGAAAAAAATCCCAAAATTCCCAAAATAACATTTTTTTTTTCCAGATTCTGTGGTTTGGCCCCCAAACTGAACCACCAGTTAATCACTCAGTTCTAGACATAAAAGTGTAATTATTGATGTGGTTTCCTCACAACAGAATTACATCCAACCCATCAAGTGGTCAATTTCCTATTAATACGACAGCAAGATTATTTTGTATTTGTCTCCTGCTTTCTCCCTTCACCGTTTCTAGTACTGGTGCCACTTTTTCATAGTTACTGAGCCGAAGGGTAAAGTTATTTTTGCAGCTGCCACTTCTTTCTTCTCCTGAAAATGAAAAAGAAAAGCTCCTTCCTCTTTCTTTTCTTCCTCACACTGATAGCTTGATTTTTGTACAGCCTTCTGTGGCCCCAGGAGTAAGAGATGTCATTACCTATTAACATTACATTCCTTAGGTCCACAGGCTAAAATTATATGATGCCTGTTTAAAAAAAAAAAAAAAGTATATTACTCTGCCATTTTTAGATGCTGAGAGGCTCTGAATTATTCTTTCACAATAAAAGTTTTAGTGCCACTGTAAAAGCCTTAATTTACAGTCCTTAAAAGAAAAGTATCAAAAGATTTTTCTTTGTGGCTCTTCTATTTTATTCTCTCTACTCCCTCCCTGCTAGTGCAGCTCAGGACAAATCTAACCAGCCCAGCAGGCAAAGCCAACTAATGGAAGCCTATGTGATGAGCTCACAGCGAAAGTACATGAAGAGCTACTGCCCATTGGCTAGGGAGCAGGAGGGCGCTCTTCAACCTTCCTCAGAGCAGATGCATATCACCTTACGCGACAGCCAGCCCAAATGAACATAGCATGAGGAGTGGCTTTCCTTAAAGCGTAACCTCAGGAAGAGTAGTACAATGCACTGCAAATGGACAGCATGGTGTTTTGAAGACAAATCACAGATAGAACTGCTGTGATCAGAGTCATGCAGCTTTTGTGTTACTGGCCATTAATACAAAATTGTTATAGCTGAAGTAAAATCCCTCAAAGAGCAGATATCTGTCTTAAAGATTTAAAATACATCAAATTTACTGTAACTGGAACATGGCTTTTTAAAAAACTATTCAATCCACAGCTAGCAATAGAAAACCAGCAAAGTGCATTTTTGTTCTGGCAATGCTTCAGGGATGTGATTGCTCTTCATTTCCTTCTTAAATGTTGAGTTGCCTCATTTAAATGCAGCTTGTATAGCACCCATGCTCACTTCTGGATCACTAAGAAATGGGTCCGATTTGAAAATGTCAGGATCTGGTTAGCAATTCAAATGACCACAGTGGTAATTACGCCTTTTCATGTTCTGGCATGTTGCACTGCATCAAAACTGACACAAATGCCTGGTTTTATAATATCACAGTGTGGAAATAAATGTCCAAAACGATATGAAAATGTACTAGTAAGAGATTAATAACTGTTCTTCTTGGAAGAAAGATGGCTCTTTTCAACCACTATATTTAAAAAAAAAAAAACCCTCTCTGATAGCATCTCTCCTTGAGGGGAACTGAATTATATTATCACTCACAAGGCATAATCATTTCTGTCAGCATCAGTCAGAATATTTGAAAGAAGAAGAAGGGGGAGGGGTAGAAGAAATGCAAAAGGTGGGAGGGATGGGGAGAGAAGAGAGTAAAATAGTGCAATCCTATAAATAAGTCCAGAGAGATATTACTTGGAGGTTCCTCTCAGCATTTTGTTCCCTCTCCCCACCCAGTAGAGGAAAATATATTTCAAGTGTTTTATTTTGATCGTAAAGTGGAGGAATTATGTGGATAGGGAGCAATGCACTGCGCTATACAACCCACAGCACCAATGTTCCCATTTGAAATAGAGGTCTGTAGCAATATGGGCAAAGGAAACTTTTTTGACAGGGGGGAAAAAGTCTTTTGAAACCTAATTCATCCATTCAAGTGTGTGTGTGTCTTAAAAAAAACAACGCACAAACTTACAAAACAAACAAACAAGTGTCCTTGGTGATCTTTTGCACAGCGGCTTGGAAAGCCAAGTCATAACCGACGTTCCAGGTTACCTCCCAATTACAGGGTGATCTATATTGGTATGGGTAGCAGTCTGTAAAAAAAGAAAAGTCTTAAGGGTGGGAGGGACCGGATAGTTCCATTCTGCTTTGGTTCCCCATGGTACTACCCAAGGTAGGCATGCTCCAGGCAGAAACAAAGTCTCAGGGAGATAAGAGCAAACAATTCATGACATTTTTGTTATTCAGATGTACAGGGCCAAGTTCTGGCCTTTCAACTGCCCCTGTATGCTCTCTCTGCAGCATCCCCTTCGCCCTCCAGTGCAAGAGGGACTTTCCAGGGGCAGAGGGCCAGTGGAACAGCTCTATGCTACTCCCTTCACAGAGCTTGTTGTGGGGGGTGTGCCTGGGGAAGCACTGGGTTGTGTCAATTTTGTGCTGCGGGACAGCTCCATAGGAACCTCTTGCAGCACAATAAGTCAGACCAGCCCCCACGGTAGCTCTTACTTGCACCCAGGCCGTTCCATTTATCTCCTGAGCCTGAAACATGCAAAATTAGCACACAAAATAAGTGCAAGGCGCATTTCCTTGGTCTGCCCTTCTCTAACACAAACACACAGCAACACGAGTAGCTTCTGTAGATCAAGTCCATTGCACACACCAGGAGCTCCTTGCTCCATTCTTTCCCGCGAGCTTCCTGTGTGCCACCCTCCCATCCCCCTTTATTCCCAGGTATTCCCAGCAGCCCCTCCCCTAATTTAGGGGCTCGTGTGCCCACCCATTCCTCCCTATATCATGTGCACTGTCCATCCCCATTCCCTCCACCCCAGGATTCCCCATTCTTCCCCCACACCATGACAGGGTCTCCGTCTCCCCCCGCCCCATTACCTCCCTCTTCCCTCCACCATTTTTATCCCTGTTCTTTCTGTCGGAGAGGTAAGTCAGGGCTTGTGTACACTTAAAATGCTGCAGCTGCGCCGCTGTAGCATGTCAGTGAAGACGCTACCTACACCAACTGGAGGGGTTCTCCCATTGGCCTAAGTACTCCACCTCCCCGAGAGATGGCAGCTAGGTCAATAAGAGAATTCTCCCATCAACCTAGTGTGGTCTACACTGGGGAAGAAGGGGTAGGTTGGTTTAACTGCGTCGCTCAGGGGTGTGGATTTATCACACTCGTGAGCGACGTACTTCTACCATGTCAACGTTTTTCATCTGTATTGAGAGGATGCACTGAGCTGAAATGGGTGGGTAGTCTTATGCTGGAAGGTGGTCATGGCTGCTATCAATGGGTTCATTGGCCTGTGGACATTTATAGAGGTGGCTCCAACTGCTGAGTCTGCTAAGCAGATAGGTTCCTTGTGCCCCCACTTTTCCCTTCTGGTTTTCCAATATTCACCAGAGTCAAAGGGGTTGTATATATTGATGCCTAAACCATTCCCTGACATTTTTGAATTCATTAGCTGTGGTGTCGAACACCTTACAGACAAACTGTTGAGTTGAATGTCCCACCTCACTTTGCACCATCAATTATCCACACACACACACAAATTGAAATCAACACACTCTCCACTACACACACTTCTCCCCCCAGATAGAGGAGGAGAGAACAAACCTGTGACAGATATGAGCAACGTAGCTTCATGCACTACTGGAAGATACTAGTGTGATGGGCCCGGTACAAGAACCTGTATAGAATGAAATAGCTCTCAGCTCAGATGCAGGCCCATAATTGGAGCATATATTGCAGTTCACGCCAGTAGTTAAGGCCCAGGAATACCGTTTTCTATTCTCATCTCTGACTTGTCATATCACCTCAGTTTTCCATCTGTAAAGTGGGAGAAATTACGCTTTCCCACCTTAGAGTACAATAAGAGAGAGAGATGCGTTACTCTCCCACAGAATCCCAAAGCATTTTTGCAAACTACATAAGATTAACACCATCCATGAAATGTAACTACCTGCAAAGCGGGCTGTGGTAACCAACAGGTTGCATGGTATGCTGCAGGAAGGAGATATGGACATTTGGGACAAGGTGGCAATGTGCAAATCATCACTTTTATGGCAAGTGCATTAAGAAATTGTATGTTCATACACAGCACTCAGGAACCCTGTTTTTAAGGCTCTAGACAGACGTCCCACACCTAGCAAACTGCAAGGTGTTTAGCTGACCTCTTCTATTAGCAATCAGCCCTGCCCAGACTGCTGGGTCAACCCTACAAAGATACCAGGAGTCCATATATACACTTCCAAAACGCTGCAAGTGATCAAAAATTTCACTAGACGAATTATGGAAGAGAGTTATGAAGTACCAGGCCTCTGATGCTCGTACAACCAATCAGAGGTGGAAGACAGTAATTCAGTAAGTTTTTAATGTGCTAGAATTATCTACACATACATACAGAAGCCTTCATCCCAAATCTAACTGAAAGTCCCTGAGATCCATCTTTTCTCTTCTGTTTCAAAGGCAACCACTTGTCAAAGGCACATGCGGCTCCCACTGACAAGCTGCATACTTGGATTCAGGGCAGCATGTGGCCCTTAGTATGGCAATAAGCAGCAATGAGGCTACAACAGTAAATAAATACCTTAATTAGAAGGAGGGAAGCTAAAGAAAGGGTTTGCAGGGTCTTGCAGACATAACTAGCTCAATGAAATTACCTAGTGAAGACAATAGGCACTTTTGTCAGATGAAAAGTGTGTGCACGCACACGCAGGCCCTCTACACACTCACTAATGTACACTGATGTCATGGTGGAAAGCTATGAACTTCCACTACAGCAGCTGTTCAATAGACTTCAGCGTACTCTAGCCCCTAATAAATAGTGTACATTAATGTGTCAGCCAGAGGCATTGTGGGATTTCATGGGGAAGGCTAGCTGAACTGCACTGCAACACCTCAGGCTCCTGACCGCACTACCACTGAAATGGCTGTACACGGCTGTTCAGAAATGGTGTGTGCACACAAGCAAAGGGAATGCTTGTGAAACGCTTGGTGCACATCTGTATTAGAATACCAAGTGTTCCGCAAACATCCCGGATGGTAATGAAAAGCCAAAGCCTTCTCGTGTAGGCACAATGCTAGAAAGCAACTGAAATAGATTTGGGTGAGAACAGTAGGAACAGTAACGTAGAGAGCAGTGGCTGTGAATTCTGGATGGAGCTCATTGCTGGTACTCTGAGGATGCTGTGCCATATCAGCAGGTTATAGACCACATTTAGTTTTTGCCACCTAATGACCCTTTCCAAGAGTGTGCATATCTGTAAACATAATTATTTGATAATCAAGTACCCCACACACAGAAGAGGCCCCGAATAAGAGTTCCAGGTACTGTACAAACACATACTAAGACATGGTCCTTGTCCTCAAGGACTTACAAACTAAAAATGTTGTATCCTTTATTTTTGTGCCTGTCAACTCATTTCTTAGCCAGCAAGAAAATAACCAACTCCCAGAGTCCAAGCCTTCCTCGTTGCCTGAAAGCCATGACAATAAGAAGAAATAATATGTACGCAGTGAGTGCCGTTGAGGCTCCCAAAGTAATTTATAAATATTTCTTTATTTAGATCACTTAGGGAAAAAAATCAGTTGTTAACAGTAAGCCAGACTCAACCTTCACTATAATTATGTTATTTCCCAATAGCCCTGTGAACGAGGTAAGTTTTACAAAGAGTTTTCAAACCAGCTGCTACCTTGGTAGCTATCACCAGCCTCAAGAGAAAGAGGACAAGAATCAAGACAGAAGGTCACGGCTCCAGTCTAGCAATTCATAATACTGAAGACCCACTAAGACAATCTTTGCATATCTCAGCAACACAATAATGTCTTGCTATGAAAACTTCTCAACTGTATCTCTTAGTCTTTACCTTTTCTGTTGTACATAAAAATGTATTTATGGACTCAAGGAAATTAATAAATTAACATCAATCAGTGCATTCCCAACCAGAAAACAATAGTCACTTATTGGCAATCCACATCTCCCACAACTTGTCAGCAGGGATTCCTCCTGCACAGCATTTATTCATTGAACTATTCATGGCTATGATTTGGTAATGTATTGACTGACAAAACAATGCTCAAACCTATAAACCAAAAAATGGCTACAATGAGAGTAGATGTCTGAATAAGTACAAACATCGACATAGGACATGGTTATTTGGAGCATTTATTGTCCTGATTGCATGGAAAATGAAGCAGAAGAATTCAGAGACACTTGGAATCCGTTTCTGAAAGGAATACATTGCGGGGGCAGAGGGGAATTTATTCTCAAAAACAATGGAGAGAAAACTGCCCTTATCTAGTACATTCATTTTAAACTTAAATAGATGCTGGAAACCTGCATTCTCTTTGGCTGTTTACATGGAGAGGAGGGAATTATTTAAATATGCAATTATTTCTCATAAAATTAAGTATTAAAAGGCACAGATCCTCCTGAAATTATAAAACAAGGGGAATGTCCATTATAATTTACTGAGCGGTTTTTATTTATTTATTTTTGTTAGGACCTGAACTGTCAATGAGATCCATAAACATTTTCTTTGCCTATTCCAAGTCCTCATAAAAAGGTAGATTAAACATGAAGAGGCACACCAGAATATAAGGATCAATTCCCTGGTAACACTTGCCTCAAATCACGGCCTGGTTTCTTTGCAGGTAATCTTCTGAAAGTTCTACTTTAGAGAGGGCACAGAAGAAGAGATGCAGAAAAATCAAAGCCATTAGGAATTAGACTCAATATCTGAGACTTCACTTTTAAATGGATTATTTCTCATGAGTATTAAAATTAAATTGCCTTAAAAGCACATGCAAATAGGAATGAGAGAGAGCATTGCAAAGGGGCCTTGATACGGCTCAGAAATTGTTGTTAAAGGTCTGATTCTGACGTCACTTGCACCAGTTCCCAACCTTTGTCAATGCACTGACTTCGCTGGACTGCTGATGCTGTAAATTCAGACGGTCATTTCCAATGGGCACAATATTCTTCACTTCTGACCCTAAGCTGTTGTTTTGCATATTGTCACACATTGCTAAGGGAAAGCCGTGTCCCCATGCAAGAGGTGGCTGGAAAGAGAGAGACAGGAGAGTTTGTAACAAGCCTCGTGGCCTTTCCAGTTTTTATAACCCTAAACAAAGCCAGTCATTAGGTGGGATTTAGATTTAGACAAACAAATGTGATTTTGCTTGTTTGAGTAGAAAGGGAAATCAACACTTGGCTTACAAGAGCCTCTTCTGCATATTCTTATGGAGCCAAATTCAAAGGTCCTTAATTCAGGCAAATGCCCACAGAAATCAACGGGAGTTTGCTTGAGTAAGGACCTTCACACGGTACCTGAGCTCAGCAAGTGCTGCTGGCATACAAAGAATTTGTAAAACAATCCCTGAAGGGCTCCAACTGGCAAAAATTAGAAGAAAAAGTTAAGGCTCTGATTTAAAAAAAAAAAAAAATGATCCAAATAAGAGACATTTCTATCAAAGGGAGAGAGATGCTCAGGCTTAGATTGTAAGCGCCTTGGGGCGGGGGCCATTTTTTGTTCTGTGTTTGTACAGCCCCTAGCACAATGGGGTCCTGGTCCACAAACTGGGCCTCCTAGGTGCTACCACAATACAAATAAAACAATAATAATAATAAAGGTCAACAGGAAAACTGGGCTCCCAATGGACGAACACATTTTAATAATTTACAACAAGTACAAGAAATGTATGTGCCTGACAATAGTGCAATCAAATCTGAATTCAATTTTTTAAAGGTACAGAGAGTCTGAGCATGTCTTTGACTGATTAAAATTACACCTATGTTACTGAGATCGCAAGCCCCCTTTGAACATTAGCCAATATGGGCTCAGGTCACTTCATCAAGTAAAATAATGAATGTATGAGTTCAAAAGTCATGCAACAATAAATTGGTTTAATTAACGTATTCCTAGATTTACAGTCTCATTTGAATTTTGCAAGACCCATTGTTGTTCTCTTCAGTGATAAGTCTACACAGACAAAATACGCAGTGCTTTTGAGCCAGTCAACATTAGATTTCTGTTCAAGTATTAAACAGGCTGAAATATTTTATCATGTGAAAACAACAACGTCTTTCTTTTAAGTACCAGGAATTACTCTAATTTTAAAATAAATGAAAAGTACTTTTGAAATTCAGACAAACAAGGAAAATTATGGATTTTTATCAACATTCCACACACTTATCATTAGGAAAGCTGCATCTCCAAGATTTGTTTGTTTGTTTTTTATCTGGATTATTATGAATCCCTTCCCAGGCAATATGAAAGCAAGACAGAGTCAGAACAACTGGATTCTAATTCCAGATTATTCAAGTTATTTTATTAAGCAAGTCACAACCTCTCTGTCTCAATTTTCTCATATGTGATAGGATAAAATAAATTATGTGCTCGATGCAGGAATTACTGGGGAAGTTCTTTGGTCTGTGCACAACCTAGAAGGTTATCACAATAGTGATGGTAGGGTGACCAGACAGCAAATGTGAAAAATCAGGACAGGGGGTGGGGGGGTAATAGGCGCCTATATAAGACAAAGACCCAAAAATCGGGACTGTCCCTATAAAATCAGGACATCTGGTCACCCTAGGTGATGGCCTTAAAAATATATCCATCTACAAGAAATAACACCTAACAGACACGGGGTGCTGTGAAGCCTTGGCTAAGGTGTTCTATGTGAAGTATTTTAATTATAATTAGTATTGTGCAAGCATCTCCACTTTTCTATACAGCTCCCTTCCACATCCTCTGCTCCCTTCCTTTAGACAGGATTCTACCCGCATCACCCTTTCAATCTCTAGTTCTTGCACTGCATCCTCCTTGTAAAAAAAAAAAGCACCACATTGTGCATACAAACTAGTAGTATAATGAAATACTAAGAGTCTTGACTTTTAAAGCGGCCCATTAGAAACTCAAACATGGTACATTTCACTTTGTTGCTACTAATCTGTGTACAGAAGCATCTAAATTCCTAGCACTGGGCCTGTCCCAGGAAAAATAGTGGGGATATGGCACCAACTTTGATAGGAATAGGAGTGGCAATTTCCTGGCTGGAAGCCTGACTGCTTTTATTCAGGCGGGATTTATGGCAACAGAATCTTAGGTCTGATGCAGCATGCTCAGGAAGGAGTTAGCTCTGGTGGCCTATCCATCTTAGGTCTTTCTAATTAGAATTGGTTGAAATTTTTGAAATGGATTTCTTTTTTCCATTGAAAAGCATTTTTCAAAAAAAAAAAGGGGGGGGGGGGGACTCACCAAAAATGTCCATTTTTCCCCTAAATTTTCAGTCTTTCCAACGTAACAGAAATGAAAAACGTAGTGTTTGTTGTTTTCTAATTTCCAGTTTTAGTCCTGCCCCCCCCCCCCCACTTCTTTTTTCTGAGACCACATGGGGGAGAAAGGAGAAAAAAGGAAAATGGAGGGGAAAGGAAATAAAAGGAGAGAAGGGGGGGGGGGGAGAGAAAACAAAAAACAAAATTGAAACCAAAAATGGTCGATACAATGTTTCACAAAAACTTGGAGTAAATGAAAAACGGAAAAATCATTGGGATTCTTCAGGTGCTTATAGTTAAGCACCTACCTAAGAACTCTGCTGAATTGGGACTGTAGAGTGCAGTTATCAGAGCGGGCCGTGCCATCATGTCATACTCAATGAATCTAAAACTGACAATCCACTGGCTGGGACAGTGCCCTGTCACAAGGCTTATCCTTCTGCTGGAATTGAGTAATAGCTCCAGACAAAACGGATGGAGTGGGCACATCAATCTTTTTATTTGGACTGAGATATTTATACCAAGGGTAAGAGGTCTGCCCAGCAGAATTTCTGCACTGCATATTATGCTCTATCACAATAGACTTTTCTGTTTTACAGGGTCTGTATCTCAATCTCTCGTGGTGGTTGTTTTTTTTCAGAACCCTTTTTTGTAAATATGCCATGGGGAATTTGAACCAAATTCTTCACAAGTAGTCACTTCTACGTATGATGAAAGACTGTTTCATAATGCACACTCTCAAGGGGACTGAATTAAGGATGCACGGTCAGTGTTCATTCTGGCATTTCTTATTTTGAGACGACTCAACTTGCAGCCTTTTAATCTGTTTTAATCCTGAATGTTGTATTTCCTAATATTCTATGGTTTAGTTCATTGATGTGAGGAACCTTAAGTAACGTTAAACAACTTTTTTTTGTTTGCGTATATATAAATTAGTTAGATGTATTGAAAATAATGCTCAGAAGACAGCACTGGACAGGAACTCGAGAGAGCTTGGGTCTATCCCAGCTCTGCCACAGAATCCCTGTGTGACCTTGCGCTAGTCACTTAGTCTCTCTGTGCCTCAGTTTCCCATCTGTCAAGTGTGGATAATTTTATTTCCTTTCTCCCACCTGGTGTCTCAGCTATTTAGATTGTCTCTTTACTGGCTGTCTCTTTACTATGTCTTTGCACTGTGTATAGCACAGTGGATCCCTTATCTCAGTCACAGCCTCCAAGCACTACCATTATAATAAATAAATAGATAATGCGGGAGAATGGGCCCCTGTCCTCTCTGCAAAGCATACATGTCCTTGATCAAACATGTCTCATGGGATTAGTGCCTCTCTGAACAAACCTAACAGCTAATCACTCAACATGCTCCTACTCTATCACACGACCATCAGCAATTTTTTTTACCATATTGGCACTAACAAACTCTGAAAATAATCTCCTTATGTCACAAAGTAAAAGCCTCATTTTACCAGACACTGATCTGATTACTGCATAAATACAGCTAATCAATGTAATTACACATTTAAGAGTGCATGCTGTGGCTCCACAGATCAGCACAGATAATATTTCCTTATGTGCCAGCTGTGTTTCACACTTGCTAGGCTACAGTTTTGCCTACCATTATTTCCTGCTTTAAAAAATAGTTTTTAAATTCTCTTTTAAATTTAAATTATTTAAGAAGGAAGGAGCTAATTGTCAATTTACCATACAAAATAAAATATGGTCATTTACTCATTAGCTTATGACTAGATATTTTTGTGATTAAACATAAGCCTGCCAGAGGATCCTACTTGCAGAAATGCTAATCAGATTTTTTAAAGTGCCACAATCACTAATTTAGCTACAATTTGACCACTAAACATTGGAGTCACTTCCACGGAGATCCCTTTAAACTACAAAAGTGGAACATTCATTGTAATATGCTTTCCCCTCTGAAACCCTGCAGCAAACTAATTTTGATCTAAAACTTTCCTTCCAGAAACATGTTGTTTTGGAGCTAGGGGCTTACCCTCAAAGATAATCCCATTTTCAGATGGAGGATCAATGACATTCTCCTGCACGTAGGTTCACCATCTCCAGGCAGAAAACCACTTTGACATTTCTGGCTGGGTATCCTGCCCTCAACAAATGCATTTGATGCACATACAAAGCTTCTTGGCTGCTTACTTCCAAAGCCATCTGTCAGGATGGCGTAGAGCCTGCTTACTAGGGTGGCGTGCCAGCTTTACTAGGGCAAAGATGCCAACCACAGGTGGTTTTAAATGTACCCCCTGAATAATTCATTCATTGCTACCTCATCTTTAAGAAGTTCCTCCTCCATGACAGCACCGAGCATAGGAACTTATCCACAGGAATTTACCTGCAGGAGCAGACCAGTGGTCCAGTTAGTCCTGTTTTGGATTCCTGGCAGTGGCCAGTGCCACATGGTTCAAAGGAAGGTACAAGTTAAACTGCATTAAAGCTCTGGGTGCAGGGCCGGCTCCAGGGTTTTTGCCGCCCCAAGCAGCAAAAAAAAAAAAAAAAAAAAGCCGCGATCGCGATCAGCTCTACAGCCGCCGCTTCAGTCTTCGGCGGCAATTCGGCGGCTGGTCCTTCGCTCCCAGCGGGACCAAGGGACCCGCCCCCGAAGACCCAGACTTGCCGCCCCAAAAACAGCTGGAGTGCTGCCCCTCTCCGTTGGCCGCCCCAAGCACCTGCTTGCTGGGCTGGTGCCTGGAGCCGGCCCTGCTGGGTGGATATTCTCATTCAGAATTAAAGTGGCTTTAATTTGGTTTAGTTCAATTCACAGATAAAAAAAATATTAAGGCCACTTTAATTCTGAATAAGTGTGCTCACCCAGGGCTTGAATGCAATTTAATTGATCCATTAAAATGTACATATTCAGATTAACTTTCCTGAGTGACCCTGTGTAGACACACCCTAACACAGTTCTTCTACATAACAATAAATATGGATGTTCTGATTATCCATCTAAATGTCTAATCCTTCTACAGGTTTGTTTGTTGTTGGGTTTTTTAAATACCACAAAAATGTATTCCCTTGTCTCAGTTTTCATTTTTTTTTGATGCCCTATGACTCTATACCTGCCTCACACCCATTGATGCCTAATGTGCAAAACCAATTCCATTAAAAACATTGAAGATTACAGAAAAGAATTAGACTGTGTGCGCGGACCCTCAAGATTGAAGGGCATCCACTAATTGGAGCAGCGAGCAACATTGTGCAGTGAATTAATAATCTAGCCTTTTAATTCTGCATAGAAGGACAATCTGACAGATAGTCTCAATATCACAAAAGTAAATTTGTGCTAAAATTAGTCCCATGGCAAATGGCAGGTACATGGCACAGGTCCATTCACAAAATGTTAAAAAGCAAAGATGGTGGAGTACAGTCAGACATGGACCTTTCGCTATGGTGGTGAGAGCCAGCCAAGCTCACATCAACAGGACTGGCCCTTTTGGTGGATCTTAGGAGAGAAGAGATATTGCACATACTGTATATTGGGTTCCATAACTTGTATGACAAAGGCACAGGGATGCCAAATTTCAAATGACTTCAGTTTCAAAATATATCTTTTCCAGTCCTAAATTAAGGTTTCCACCCTATTGGGACAAATGGAATTGCCCTTTTCTTGCTATGCTCATACCCCAAATGTCCTATTTTTTACCCATTCTTCCCCGAGTTTTCTTCTTTCCTGTTCTCACCATACCCTCCCTTTCCCCATCTGCATACCTATTTAAGTCCTGGATCCCCTACTGCCAGGAATCTTAGTTCTAAATGCCTGCAGCTGGCAAGCCAGCTACAGGGAGCCACAAAATGGATTCTTCTTTCACTATCATGGTAACTTGCATCCACAAAGACAGACTCTCAATCAGTATAACCAGCATTGATGTAGATGAAGCTATACCGATTATGGGCAAGATCCTTAGCTGATGTCAATGGAGATATGCAGATTGACATAGGACTGGAAGGAATGTCTTGGCTCATCTGCCCTCTGTTATCACCTACCACCAGCTGACGATCTTCTGTATCAGAGAAAAGTGGGGATATGTAATATGTGTGATCACAGCAGCTAAAGCCTGGAGTCAGAAGATCAAGTTAAACGCACATAGATTATTAGTCCTTGCATCATATTTAGGCTCTACAGCAACCCCTACATGCAGAATTCAGATTTTTTGTTTGTTTCATGAGCTCATGCAGTAATGCCTCTTATTCATAGATGCATTTCTATTCTTCACTCTGTCTTTCCAAACATTAACTACACAGATGTTTCAGCGGAAACAGACCCTCTCATAAATTATTTTGATCATTACGATTATTAATGAAGATGTTAAATAGTCTTAAAAGGGATCTATTTTAGGGTTTCGTACTGCTGTCCATCATTGTATTAGCTGACCACTTTCCATGTGATCCCTGCTATATCCTAACAGACAGTTTCCCAATCACTTCTTATATTGCTGTATTACCACACTGATTAGTCTGTTAGTTTAAAACCCACATGATGTGAACAAGTCAGTTTGTATTATTTTTCAAGTAAGGTTCTGCAAGATATCAAATGCTTCACTAAAATTCAACTTCTTCTACCTCATTTTCTCCATCCACTAGTTTGTAATTCCATTAACAAAACAATCAGGATCATACCCTGACTTCAAGGAATACCTTACCAAGACCTTGCTGAAAATAGACAAGAAACAACCCCATCAACAAATTAGCTGGTCCTACCAGGGTAGCCAGTGCAAAGACACTACAAAATTCTGGGCTTGCCTTGTGCTATTCTGTAGAAGAGTATTGCTCCCCCGTGTTGCTCAGCTCTGTTCACACAGGAACAATAGCCTCTCAGCTGGATGCGACCATGTGTATAGTATCAGATACCATGAGACCGACCAACCTAGCCTGGCCACCGGTCTTGTCCATCATCCACCTGACATCAGGCGACAAGTCACCTTGCAGAATCTGCTCCTTACGGTGCAAGACATGCCAAAACACCAACCTCAGCTCAAGGTACCCCATTTGGCCAATTCCCCTACGGACCATCAATAATCACCTCAAGGCGGTGTACGATGTGGGGAAGAAAAAGCTTCAAACATAGCCAATGCTTATCTTGTCCCCCCGGTTTTGACCTTCCACATCATCTTTGAGTAAAGCCCAGTTGCATCATATGCGAAGCGATCAGATGTGCTGCTAATGACCGGTGGGGCCTTCATGACGCCCCACATTGCCCACATCCAGCTAGAAGACATAGGCCGCATACTTGCACATGCCACCAATTGGCAACAGCTGCCTGGTTCCCTCATGGGCGTGTGTGAAGTCCCTCCCTCAGTTATTGAATGGTTAAGACACTTCGACTAACATGCTTGATTTGATTGACTATGTAGATGCAATATCTCTCTCCCCACTCTGTAGTTATTGAGAAAAAAAATTCTTAATATTTGCTGCATTATATTATTAGGGTAGACAAAACGTAGAGTTACCAGTTTGCAATTTCAAGGATCATGCCTTCCTTTTTGAAAATTAAATAGGACTTTTTTTTTTTTTATATGGAGATATACCTATCTCATAGAGCTGGAAGGGACCCTGAAGGGTCATCAAGTCCAGCCCCCTGCCTTCACTAGCAGGACCAATTTTGCCCCAGATCCCTAAGTGGCCCCCTCAAGGATTGAACTCACAACCCTGGGTTTAGCAGGCCAATGCTCAAACCACTGAGCTATCCCTCCCCCCTTGATTATTCCAGTTCAGAAAAGCACTTAACCACATGCTTAAAACCTTTCCGATTCAGGACAGCATTTCAGCTACTGCTTAAATTTAAGCTCAGACTGAAGTGCCCCCCTGAACACGGGTGCTTTTCCTCAACTGGCTCCTCAGTCAGTGTCACAGTCAATCCACTGGTAAAATTCCCTTAATACCATAGAATGCCCTCATCCAGACTGACTAACTGGTGCATATTCTTCATCTTTTTCAACAATTCTCTTACTTGCTTTTAGCAATAGATATTTTTACAGGATCTCTCAGTAACTGTGGATACTTCTTTCAGAGAACGTGTGGAAAAAATAAAAAGATATTTTGGCAAATTCAAAACCTTCTCTTTCATTCCATTGGGTCTTTCATTTAATTACAATTGTTTATTGTGTTCTGGAAAAAGAGGTGCATTTGTGATTTATCCTCCACCGAACGTTCTAGTTTTCTCTAAGAAATACCCCTTAAAGAAAGAATTTAAACCTTAAGGACCGAAAATAAACATTAAAAATTCAGCAACCAGAAACTTGCAAAATGTCTCAAATTACCAACTAGACAAAAAATAATCTCCTTAGGATATGAGTGCACACTTATTAGCACTACAGAATTTTATTCCCTCAAAAGCACAAAAATCCAATTCTGTAACCACCTGCTCCCAAGAGGTAAGAGATTCTACACCAAGTGTAACCATCTTTCATCTCATGTGATAGATAATCTTGTACACCATTTTGGAAACAAATACACTGGAGGTGCCTAGATAGTTGGATGATCTACCTATTTACAGTACTTATAAGGCTCCCATTAATGTACTATCTGAGCCTCTCACAATCTGTCACTATATTTATTACAGCTGGTTGCAAAAATTCTAATGAAATATTGTTTGCCAGAATTTGTCAACTCGCCAGAACCAAAACATTTAGTGGAGATAGCTAAATTTCAACCAAGTTCTGAGAGAACCCAGGTGGGTTCCCAAACCTGTTTAGTTTCCTGCAAGCTTGTTTACTTGGCACCTTGCCCAAAAGACAGCTGGGGAGCCTGGCCTTCTGGGATCTGCAGCTCCAGGGCAGCTCACCAACCAGACTGCCCTGGAACCAGGGTTCCATTGCCTTTCACTGCTAATTTCACAGTTTCTAAAGTATCAAAATCCTCTGTGAAATGCAATTGCCTTTCTCCATCCAGCTCTAGTATTGTGGAGAAAGGGTGATGCCATTATCACCATTTCACAGATATGGAACTGAAGCACAGAGACATGAAGTAACTTCCCCAATGTCCCACAGGAAGTCTGTGAACTGAGCCCGGGTCTCCAGAGGAAAAGGCTACCACTCAATCCACAGGACCGTCTTTCCTCTGACTTGGTTTTGACAGGCCCCAGGAAGCTCTGTTTGCAATGGGAATTAGATTCACCTATCTGGGACGGGAAACCACCTGATTCCAAGGCAGCATGAGCCTTTGCAAAGCAATAGTTATACATCTACAATCATGTTCTCCAGTCCTATAGGATTAAGGAAAAGAACAGACCAAAAACAAAATAAGAAACATATTGCGTCTTCTCGATACAGCGGTTGTGTTTTGTGATGAGGGAGTTCTTGTCAGATATAAATAGAGTTGGAAATCAGATTTTAGTATCCTTTCAACTGATAGCCTTTTAATAAGAGTGGATACTGTAAAAAGCAAACAATGCTGACAAGCAGAGTTACCAGAATAAAGCTTACACTGGCATGGCTGTTACAAACCATGCAGAAATAGGTCAAGCACATGCTCAAATACTATAGTGATGAGCAGAATATAAAGGCATAGACAGACAGAGAGGCTTGCAGCTAACCAGAAGGACAGGTTACCCCTCAGCTGTATGTCACAGCCTGTTATGGCAGTTTCAAAAGAAATAAAGACCAAAGAAAGTAACGAAGGCTTAAAGCTAGAAAGCAGAAATTATCACCATGTCATACAAAGATAGACATTAATCCGGGATATCCATTAGCTACAGAAAGGTGGGAAGAAAATAAGATCCCTGATAAGAGGAGACATGGAGCCACAGCTGATCAAAAGGTTTAACAAAACAATTACTGAAGCCTGTGCTGAATCCACCTCATAGAATTACAAAGCAAATGAGCCCTATTTGAAATGAATACATATGCTTGAAACAGCTTTGAAAACAAGGCAATGCCCAGAATATGGAGCCCATTGTAATGTAATATCTAGACATAATAGCTATCTAGACAATGGAACCACAAATTCCTAGTAGGAGCAGAAATGTATATTTTATAAGATGAATCAGAGAATTCTTGCTGAATATACTCCCCTGATTACAGCTGTTGATTCTCTAGAACAGGAGTAAAGTTGCAGCGGACCTTTCTAAGACTGTTCAACATGGCATATGCTAGCTGGATATGGTCAGGGGAGCCTGTCCTACTGCACTTCTTAAATAGTCATAGAAATGCACTGTACACAGCTTCATTCGGAGTGTGTGCACAGCCATAACAGTGCTAAAAAATATACTCATGTACAGTTCACACAATCTTCCCAGACATTCAGCAATAGGGCTCAATTGAGAGGATTTTGACTCCGGCTTTTTAAAAACTGCCTCCAATTTCTATGTGCATTACAGTTAGCTCATTTTCTTCATAATTTAATCCTTTTGAGTCAAACATGCTGGGTTGTCTCATGAAGTCTGAGTCCAAATAGGAGTTGGGCAAGTTAACTCAATAGCCAAGCTCTCTATAAGGGACAGCATTGAAAAATGTAAGCTTTATCATGAAACTGGAGTGTAGATACATTTGTTCTTGGTTCCATTGTTTTGTAGTTAGTACTGATCATTTTAAATTCCTAAGGGGTTCATTATGCATACACATGAGATTTGCCCATGAAACTTCCATTAGCATTAATGCGAGTAACCCAGGAGATAACACACCTCGGCTTTTACCTTTATTCAGTTCACATCCTGTCATTATGACGATTCACATTTTCAGTCCTTTCTCTAAGGCAGTTCATAAGACAAAAAGCCAGTGATAACAACAATGAATGGATAACACCATACAAAGAAAGCATTCATTCACATGTAACATCTTTCAGGACCACAGTTTCATTTAGACACCTCACTCTCTCCTATTCAGGACTTGAAATTTTTTACCTAATTATATCAGACCCCACTGGATACATTTGGTCTTGGAAATATCATTTCAATAATCATAAAAGCATTAAGGTATTAGCAGAAATAGCTTTAGAACCATCTTGCAATACTGCAGGAAATAATTGCACATTAGTTAGGCAAATATCAATTGTAAGAGACAGGTACGTTACTATAGAAATTACCCTCTTAGCAATAAAAATCAAGCTTTTATACCTTCTAACTGGCAATAGTTCAGGCTCCTAATGTGTTTAAAGGCATTTCATTCAACTTAACTTTCCCAGAATTCTTAGCTACTTCAGTTTGGCCCAGAAGCTGTTCAGGCAGGTAGAAATCTGAGGCCTGTAATTGCTGTAGAGTCCATTAAGAGCGATCAATGCACCTGGAAATATGACGTAACAACCTTAAGAATTACCAGCTTGTATGAAGTATTAGTACAGCAAACTGGCAGACCTACAGACTATAAGCAAATGGTCTTCAGAGCTTTAGTTCATAAAAGGTGACAACCATTTTATTAAAACTTCTCTCACACAAGGTCATCTAAAATTGACTTTGAGAAAAATGTTGATAATTTTTTCAAGACACTGGTCTTACGTTAGATCCAACACACATTCTGTGTTCAAGAGAAACTAAAGGAGCCAGATGGGATTTGAGATGGGTTCTACCTACAAAACGTATACCCATATCTGAACTTCAGAGAAGTTTGGGTCTGTTCAGACAGTTCCAGTGTCTTACTTCAAATCATTTTTCAGGTAAAAGCCAATTGTGAAATATGGATCTAGAGTCCAACTGTGCTCCAAAAGCTCAGGTGCATTAGGATACAGAAAATCAGGAGCATTAAAATACACAAAAGTCAGGTCATATCCCTCTCTAGCCCCAAAGCCAGAAGATGTTCAAGGCTTGTGACAGAAACCCTTATGCTATGTTCCCTTTAGGGCTGATGCCACATTTAGTCTAACTCATGTTCAGACATTTCAGCACAGTCCAGTGCTTTAATGGTGTTAACATCTTTTAGTTATGAATAAAAGGAGACAACTATTGCATTGATCTACAAATATTTGGGGGGTTTCTAAGAGTCAAGATCTCCCAGGCTCAATGCCTTTCACCTGAAAAGTTGCTCACAGGGTAGCTGGAGTAAGACCATGAATGGCTTATAAGAGGGGGACCAAAGTTAAAATCCTGGGTTTAAACCACCATAAACTATGGGGGAAGTTTGGATGAGAATGAGCTTAGCGGGGTCCAAACAGGGATTGAGCATTCATATGGATAACAAGAATACTCAGCATTACAACAGTAAGAAGAATCATCCTCATGCTGTAGGGCACAAATCAACCTCTAACCAATGGGAGTGAGGAACAAACTTTCCCTATAGGAAAGTTTCCCTACAACTGCCTTCTGCAGAGTTTCTTACACCTTCCTGTGAAGCATCTAGTACTGGCCACTGTTAGAGATGGGATAGTGGACCAGACAGATTATGGATCCGAGCCAATGATAATTCTAACGTTCCTTTGAATGTGAATGCTGTGACCAACCTTGACTTTAATGGCATGATGAATCAAAACTGGAGCTTTGGGAAAGTCAGACTCTGGATCCTAACTTCAGAGGAAGAAAAGAATGAGCAGCACTTCACAGGAGCTGCCTGACATCCGACAGGGTCATGTCCCATACCTCTTGGACCCATTGCCACTTTTAACAACCTGGATTCTTGTTTTGTTTGTTTCCCTTCTTCTAATATGGCAATATGGATCCTTCATTTGCTTCCTTTGGTTGATGCTGTTATTTTCTGGGGAGAGAGAGATACCATACAGTGCCTACAGATAGCGCTAAGCTTATTTAACATTTGTCACTTCACTCCCCAGTTACCTGTAGCTGGCAAACAGCTGTCCTTAGTGTTCACTTCTTGACTGCATGAAGCTGTCATTGGATTTAGACAGGGTCAGACTCCATTAAGGACTCTATGGATTTTAAAGACTATAATTCAGAGCACAATGACTGATTTAAGTTAGCTATTCAACAGCTTATCACCAGGTGGTCAGAGTAGCTACTAACCAAAAGTTTTAATTTCTAATGATTAATCAGGCACTGATATGAAGCCAATTCATCATTATTTCACATAATGTCCTAACAGACAGGCACATCCCCCACAACTGGCACAATAGGATATCCCATTGATGGCATCAGTGAAGAGGTGGAGTACTTAATGGGTGTAGAGCAGGAGTTCTCAAACTGGGGGTCGGAATCCCTCAGGGGGTCGCAAGGTTATTACATTGGGGGTCGTGAGGTGTCAGCCTCCACCCCAAACCCTGCTTTGCATCCAGCATTTATAGTGGTGCTAAATATATTTTAAAGTGTTTTTAATTTATAAGGGGGGGGGGGTCACACTCAGGGGCTTGCTATGTGAAAAGTTTGAGAACCACCGGGTAGAAACTAATACTCTGTGCTCTAGAGGTGGTATGTCCACTACAAGGCTGAGATAGAGATGGAGCAATGTGAGAAAGATTTCTCTGCTGCGGTCTGCCAATTCCAGCTCTATGGATAAATTTCTGTCTCCACTGCTGTCTATCTGGCATCCTACCAAGCACTATATGCACTTTTAAATAATAATTTTAAAAAATGGTTTAAAGTGGTGTTTCAGAGGCTTGCAGGAGGCTGATATTAAAGAGCTGCCTTCAGCAGGTAATGAAGACAACAGAATATTAAATGCTAATAAAATATCAAACTGCCCTGGAAAAAAATGGAAATGGTACTTCCTAAGATACCTGAAGAAATGGAGGGACATGGGAACAAACTGGAAAGAGATTTGGAGGATGGGTTATTTTCAAGTTCCTTCTACAATGTGTCATGACAGCTTGAAAAGCCAACCAGAGTGTAGCAGGCTTATTCCATACTGCCCTGTTTATCTTTGCCATGGGAGACATTTATGGCAAAACAATTCAAAATATAGGCCTGCAAGATGTGTTGCTTTTTCTGTGCCACAATGAGTTGCCAGCTAAGCTGTTTTCCCCATAGATGCAATGGATTGGTTTCCAGCCTTATAACACTGAAGGCCCAATCCTGCATCCCCTGTTCTTATGATTTAACCTTTACTCAAATCAGTAGTTCCAGTAGCCTTAATATCAGAATCCGAAGCTGAGATTACACACACACGTACACCCCAAGCGTCATGCTTACCACCAGCACATGGTGTTGCATGGAAATAATCATGACAGATCAAAGGCAATTTCCCAGCTGTAATAGATTCTCCTTTTTCAGTGAGTCAGCTTGTTTAACAGCCATGCTATTTTGTTACAGTTTTTATTCAGTACTAAGTATTTATAGGACTAAATACTGGATAATTTGTTGCAATTTGATTTTTAAAACAGTGATACAGGGCCTAATGTTGTCATTGTTGTTATTTAAAAAAACACTTCTTTAATTTGACCACAAAGTTTCTTGACTTTTACTAATTCACAATTTGCTCCTAATTCCTTGGACAACATACACAGAGTTCTCAACTTGCCTGAAATAAGGAAACATCTGTTAAAGTTTAGGCGCAGCTGGTCAATGAAGTAGTACAGTGGTAGCATAGTCAGTAGTTAAATCTCTCTCTGTCATCAATAAGAATTCTATAAAGGTTTTGTGGAACAGAGGGAAGCATTTGCCCAAGTTCAAAGAGGTTTTTACAGAAAGCACTGACAAGTTTGCAGTCATTACAGCTCCCAGGGATTTTTGTGCGTGTGTGTGTCACGGTGTTAGACTGGTGTCTTAATCAAATTCCCAGCATGGGCACTGCATTCTGTTTATTTAAAGTTGTTTCAGCTGAGTAATTTAGTTCTCCCATCACAAGCCCAAAAATCCTTTGTTCTGTAGCATTCTTCATACAGCAAGACTTCTACATTTCCAATCCAGAGGTGACTGCATTGCATTGGTGAGCAAAATGGTCCTCTCAGGTAAGTCTGTTAAACACTTTGGGAATCCTTCTGTATGAAGGAGTCTATATGCCTTTATATGGCAGCATACATTTTTAATTTATATAGATCAAAGCTATTCTCACAGTCTTGCTACCAGAAGAGCATTCCTTCAACAACTACTCCACATGAAAGTAGCACAACTCATATTTTTGGAGCTGGAATACAGTACCCTTTGGCCTTACTTTTCTCTGGTCTCTATGTGGCTAATCTACATTTTTCTTTGTCTTTAAATGAGAAAGCCCGTCACAATGAACATCTGTACCCTGATCTATAGATTATGGGGTGACCATTAGGTCATTTATCTGTGCCAAAGTTCATAGGCCTCAAGCCTTATGCTAACTACTGAAGCTAATGTCTCACAGGATACAGGCCTATAGGTTCCTTTCATTACTGCTGAATACAAAGACAGAATGTAATGAAGGAAAGGCAGTGAATATAATAAAGGCAAGCTAGCCCTATGGACTACCCATCTACAAATTCTCTATTTTTTCAAATAGCAGAATGAAGCTCTGGCTACATATAGTTTGTGATTGGTGTTGCTGTTAAAAATGACACAATCTGCTTAGCTGGACAAGTTACCCTTATTCATCTGTCCTATAGTAGTCCAAGCAACCAAAAATAGAGCATAGAAAACATAGGGACCTCCAACAGCTTTCTTTGGATCCTGAAACTTACACCTATCAACATAATTTTATTTAAAGGGCAAGGATATAACATGGGAAAAATAGGTTTCAGAGTGGTAGCCGTGTTACTCTGTATCAGCAAAAAGAATGAGGAGTACTTGCAGCACCTTAGAGACTAACAAATGTATTTGGGCAAAAGCTTTTGTGGGCTAAAACCCACTTCATCAGATGCATCTGATGAAGTGGGTTTTAGCCCACAAAAGCTTATGCCCAAATAAATTTGTTAGTCTCTAATGTGAAAAATAAGTTGACTTCATTCTCCAGTTTATGTAGAGTAATATAATAAGGTTTACATTTAACAAGGGAAAGAGGAACATAAGATACGATACCTAGTCCACGTGGCCAAATTAACATTTCTGGAACAAAGTTTGCATTCAGAATTCACTAGTCTTCAGAATGCTTCATCTTGCAACTTCAAGATTTGCTATATTTTGTACATCCCCAAGCACATTTCACCACTTGAATAATAATACATTGCATTCATGTGGCATTTTTTTTAAAAAGCTAAATATAAATTATTGAAACATCATTTAAGGACTGGTCAGGTGATTACTAGAGAGGCATTAAAGCACATACAGTACTGAAAACTATACCCTTGGCCATAAAAATGGCCAACAAGTGGGTTCTGGCTCATAATTCTTGGATTCAAGTTCACCAAATTTCCGAAGAACCACATAGTCCTTCCCAAGGAGGAAATTGATAATGTGCACAACTGGACTCATTCAAAGCCTATTGAAGTGAACAGAACTATTCCTATTGAATTCAATGGATTTTGGCTCAAGCCCTATGTGCAGGCAAACATTAACAGGGGTAACATTTCCAACCAGCATAATGGTCTCTATTTAAGTCTATTAGACAGGCCATCTGTCTTTCTTCTCCTAGCTTTTAAATCTAAGCCATATGGAATATTAAGGAATGTTTATGCCATTTTCCTGTATTTCAGAGGAAATCTGCCCTGTGCTCTGGGAAAAGGGGTACAATTTGTGATTTGTCCACCCTAGAACATTTTAATGATCTCTAAGAGATCTTAAAGGAGCAGTGTAGGCCCCAAGACGTAGAGAAAATAAATTTTAATATTTCTGCAACCAGGAACTTATAAAGGCTTTCAAGTAGCCAATCAAAAAAGTCTCTGCCCTTTGCATATAAGTGAACACTTATTAGCACTACAAAATTTTATTCCCTCAAAACATAAACTGAGTGGGCAAAAAAAACCCAACAAATCCCTGTATTCATCTGTTCCTTAAACCTATAAGCTAAGAGAAATTCCACACAAAGTTTAAGAACCTTTCATCTCATGATACAGATATACTTCCATGCTATTCTGTCTAACTGAAAATGTATTGATACTAGAGTAGCCTAGACAATTTAATGATCTGTCTATGTATGGTACTGGTATGGCCCCATTAACATGGTGCGTAAGTGCTTCACATATTTTTTAATGTATTTATCTTTGCAATCCCCCTAGGAGGTAGGCCAATGCCATTATCCCCATTTACAGATGGGAACTGAGGCACAGTGAGATTATGTGACTTGCCCAAGGTCAACAAGGAAGTCTGTGAAAGAGCAGGAGATAAAACACAGGTCTAACAGATCAGTCTAGCCCTTGCCGCCTCCTTTCTCACTAACAAGTACAACCAAGAGGCAGAAGGCCCTTCGGGCTCACAAGAGATGCAACACATCCAGAAAGGTACGAAGCAGTAACATGGCTGTACTCAGAATACTAACCATTTGGCGTCATTGAAAAGCCCCTCCCGTTCCATACATTGGCAGCTATCCAGTTTCTTCAGAGTATTCCTGAACATTCTCACAGAGAAAAGGACATGGTCTTGTGTGATAAATGGGAATGTAATACCTTAGAGAAAGAAACCACTCCATTAAATTATCTGTGCCTCAGATAAAAATATATTTACTTTGAAAGAAAAGATTGTCCAGTGGTTCGGGCCTAGCCAGGGACTTAGGAGATCCAGGATCAATTCCCTGCTTCACCACAAACTTCCTGTGTGACCTTGAGCAAGTCACTTAGGGAATAGAGATGCAGAGAGTCTCTCTGTAAAATGGGGATAATAGTACTTTTCCACTCACAGGGGTTCTGGGAAGATAACTACCTTAAAGACTCTGAGGTGCTCACATACCATGATAACAGGAACCATATAAATACCTTTGCTACATATGTATCTGAAGTGTAGTTTTATTTCCCTACCTAAAAGCTCACCTGGCAAGTTTTTGACAAAACCACGGTGTCATCAAATGCAGATGTTTGTTTTTGTCCTCATGATAGATGGCATTAATCAGGCAGAGTTCACCACATATATATCTAAGCCAGATTCTCAGCTGTATTTGTTCTCTGCAGGATGCAGCTGAGTGAAGGTGGCTCATACCACCAACCCCAGGTGTTGAAAAATCATAAACTGGCCCTTTTCCTCCCCCATAAATCATGAGATTTTTGAAAAATAATATAATTTTGGCTTCTTCGTATTTATCTTTTGGGTTTTAAACCTTCAGTGTGCACTTAAGTCGTAAGATTTTGTCTCTGCAACCATGATGCCTAGAAACTATTTTTTTAATGAAAGTTGAGATTCTCATGTGTTCACATGAACCCAATAGAAGGGTCTTTAAAGAAAACAAACACCAAATATGGTTAGAATTTCAATGAAATCACAAAAGCAGACAATACTGAAAAAAGCCAATTGTTGCTCCATGATTTTGGGGCCAGATCCATGTAAGTTTCAGCCCGGGCAATATTTAGAGCAGCGATTGGGGCTACTTCAAAGAATGCTGGTTGGTTTTCTTCCCCAAGGGGGCCATTATGACAGCACATAACAGCTGGAACATAATTGCACAAAGCTGGTCAGAACACTGAAATATGTTGTTCTGCCAAAGCTGAAACATTTCGCAGAGACAATTGCTTTCAACTAGATTTTTGTTGCAATGGGGTTTTTTTGAGGTCCAGAGCTCTCTGGTCACTTCTGACCAGAGAGAGAAAGATACGAAGTGAAAACCTGAGCTTTTCTAACCCAAGCCTGCCATTTTGACACACCTTTTATTTGTAGAAATGTTTGAAAGGTTGCAGTTTCATTCCAAGGTAGAAAAAAAAATTGAAACCCCGAGAAGTTCACAAATGGAATTGTCGTCCTCCAGACAGCTGTCACTGCAACCATCCAGACCCATCCCATCTCTGAGACCTCCTACACTAATGGCTGCATGAGGAGGTGCTGAAGGAACCAGTCATGCCAGCCTCGCCCATGCAAGGAGAATCCCCAGCTGAGGAAATGAGTAATGCAAAGGGGCCAGAAGCCCAAGAGACAATCTTCCCTTATGTATTTCAAGTGCATTTTCTCTCCTTGACTTTCAGGTTGATTGTGAAAGGGCCCAGTCCCTGGTTTTGTTTATTTTTTCCTTTAGTTGGATCCAAGGAAACTGGCCCTTTCACAAATAACCTGTCCCCTGTACAGCATGTGTATGTGACAGCAGCCACTAACCAGAACAGTCAAGTGACTTTTAAAAGACTTTGATGGATATTCCATCCTCAAAAGGATGCTGGACCAGATCAATGGATGCCAACTGAGATCATTATGGATGACTTACCTTGCCCATTTCCTTCTCTTTCTGCCTTTGAGGCTCTTTTAGAACACAGAATGTCTTTCTGGGGAATTTCATTTAATATCTTGGCAGCATACTCAATTTCTCCTGTCAGATCCTTGAGGCAGTCCTATAAATAAAGGGCAGAATGCTTTATTACTGGCGTCAGCAAACGAATTGTGCACAATGATGTCCTTACTCATACTACAATATTATTAAAATGTGCAGAGAGTTTGTGGGTGGGAGGAGGGGAATTTAGCCATTGTAGTGTAATGCCTTTGGTTTCCACTCCTTTGTATACAATGTATGTATACATTTTGTATTTTAAAGCCTACTACACAATGAACCTCTTCTCTAATTACTTTCTGTCATGAAGGCCCACATTTTAAGAGCGACTCTTGAATAAACCTTTGCACATGATTTGTTTTGCATTTCACCCTGCATGTAATTATAGGATTGAAGACTGAAGGCTTCCATTTGCCAACTGTGTGCTTTAAGTTCTGTCAGATGCAGGTTCTGCTTATGTTAGGGCAGGCAGCACTGTCTAGTGATTAGAGCATACAACTTTGAGCCAAGGCTCCGGAGTTCCATGCCCAGTTGCCACTCACTCACTGTGCTACCTTGATTTAGTCCCATAAGGACCTGAGGCAAAGACCACAGAAGTCAATAGGGCCTGATTGTGTCACCTTTACTTGTGACGAATAGAAGCCCAACGCCTCAGCAGTCACATTAAAATGAAAAGGAACCACCCACAGAACAAGTTCACACTCAACAAGAGACAGAATAGCAGAGTCAGTCCATTAACATGCCTGTGACTTAGTTTATCATTGGTAAAATATTTGAAATATTTGCCTGAAAAGGAGTCTTCAGACTTCATACTACTTACCAGTTTTACAGAACCACTCATTCGTGGATTATTTACAAACAAACAGTGTTAACAAACATCTATGATTTTATCATGATCCTCATGACATTTACAGGACAACTCCTGGAGTCATGTGATTATGTAAGAATCTTGGTTTTCATTTTTAAGAAGTTTCTAGTCCTCATGGTTGTGGGAAAGACTCATAAGATGAGAGAAAGAATGAACCACATGTGGCAGATGTTAGTCACATTGCTTAATGCACTACTGGAAGGTGTTTAAACACTATAGCAAAGGGAGCAGTATAAAAACCTCTGTGGAATAGAATCACCTATCTTTTATGTTCCTCTCATGCCCCCACTCATAGCTACTAGGCTACACTTCCAACCCCCTCTTGGTCTGTCCACAACGCGTGCATCCCTTTGAGGTCTCATGCCTCTCTCTAAGGGTGAAATCACACAATTTTCCCATTCTCAGACAAGGTGTTGGGATGCAGTCCCCTGTGTATTCACCTGTCATCACCTCAGCAGGTCTGACTCATGTCCAGACCCTGCAAGTCTGTGCCCTCTGGTAGTGGTAGTTAGCAATCCACCAACCAAAGTATCATTTATTTAGAACAAAAGCATTTCACCCCTGTGTGACGTAGTTGAGCCAACCTAATTCTCTAGTGTAGACCAGGCTTTAGATTCTTACAGAGCAGCTCCTGCAGTGTGCAGAGCATTAATACATATCAGCTCAACTTCTGGCACAACTCAGACTGTCTCACAAACATTAACAAACTCTTCCTCACAAAAGCCACTGCGAGGTAGGAAGTATCACGATCCCCATTTTATAGATGAAGCGCTGATGCACAAAGAGATTAAGTGACTTAAGGACAGTCTCCCATAAGAAACCAGGAATGGAACCTCATTCTCCAGAGTGCTAGCCCGTTACCTCCCCCACAAGATATCCTTTTTCTCTGGCTCGTGGGCCGTAAGTGTGCTGATGTTGCTTGACAGGTAATGAGCCAATGCTGAACTTATTTTCAGTAGAATTAATTCAAATCAGAAAACTAAATTAAATAAATGAGATATTTACATTAAAATGTTAAATATAATTTGGAAGCCTCTGATAAATCTATAAAGAATACATGATCAGTAGCGGCTTATTTAGGTGCAATACATTTTCAAAGGCAAAAATGTGAGCACTATGTACAGTTCAACATTTTTCCCTGGGCAAGCTATCTGTACATCTCCCCAACAACATCTCAAAAGCGACTATTTTCCTGGGGTGAAAAAAACATTCAAGAAACCTATTTCAAATACTTCACATTTACCCAAGGCATATAAAACTTTGGCCAGACATTATGCCCAAAAAGCAATATTACAGAGCAAGTGCTCACCAGCAATCATCATGAGCCTCTTCTGGGAGAGACGAGGAGGGCATGAGCATTGGGGGAGAGAGGGCTAGTAGCTAAGCTGAAGTGAGTCCAATGAGGGTTTTACTCTTTGCTCCTGGGAAGAGGGCTGAGATAGTCAAACGCCGTTTTTTAATGAAACATCAACAAAGTTTTTAAACTACAGTGCAGTCTTCTAGAATGGCCAGTAATGCCATTATGACAGAAAATACTTGCCAGGGAATGAGTTACTGGTACTTGACTAGGTACACTCAGATAGAAATTCAGTTCTGCAATAGATTTTACCCTTTGCCCCCTATTTTTTTGGTCTCTCATTCTTCCTGCTCTAGGAAGTGACCTGCACACACAGAGAGGCTTACATGTTCCCCTACTAGAAAAAACTCCTCTGCTTCCTTTCCAGAAATTGTTAAGCTGATGCCTTCTGACAGTCAGTTTTATGAGAGAAAAATATGAGCCAAGTGGCAATAAATCCCTTATAGCAGGACTGCAATATCTATATTCCTGAAGGTAGAATTTGGTAAGGACTAGTTTGATTAATTGCTTGATAACTTTCTCAGGGTGAAAGAAGGGCTGCATACTGGTATCGTGTCACTCTGTTTCTTCTGACTGTACTTCTGCTCAACAACCCAGCATTTGCAAGGTTATTATAAATGTGATCACAGTGTTGTTTAGCAGAGAAGAGAGGAGCAGTGGTTCAAAGGGATAGACCCTTCCCCCAACCAGCCTGAACTTTGGACAGGGACAAAAATCAAGGCTCAACTCTGCAACCCATCTCTATTTTTTATTTGATATGGAAGGGGTTTATTATTTGCTACTCCTGCTCTTATAATGGGAACTCTGTCAGTACATGTCAGACTGCCTGTATGGTTCCAAATGGCCACATCTCTTCATAGAGCCACTCTGTATAAATGAAATTGTGCTTTACTTAAAAAGAAAATAAATGACCTGAACCGTCTCTGATTTTCACCAATATAACTCGGCTTCAGTGGAACTGCTCCTCTTTTACATGCAAGAGGAGACTCAGGAATGTACACTCTCTAAACAGCAAGGTCATTACTGACACAACAAAATGTCGGTGTGAATGTCCTTTTAGCCAACCATGTTGCACCTCCAGCAGCACAGTTTTCATTCATCTTATGCAGCAAATCTGCCAGATGAATCATATTTCTCAAGTGAAGAACCACTGGCATTAAATCTGAAAGTGAGCTAGATTTGTCTTGTAGTAAAGAGAGAGCGCCTGGGGCTGGGTGTAAGACCTACGGCCTGAACCAAAGTCAGCAAAAGGCAGAATATGAGCAACAAGGCAAGCCCTGTCATAAAGCAGATGGTTGCTTACAAATTCACTGTCTGGCACACAAACTTGGCAAAAGCACAGTTAGCATTGCTGAAACACAGGCACCCTGAAGTACTAGGTGCTGGATATTCATGTAAACACATTCCTGGAAGATGGTACAGGAACACACAGCTGACAAGTAAGACAAAGATGGGAGGACAGCGAATGGGGATGTTTTGTTCGGACCAGCCAGAACAAGGTATAGAGTTGGTAACTAACCAGGTCAGGAGTTTAATATGTAACTTGCTTATATCAATGGAGGGGCATCTTTATCCAGCCAAGGGGGCAGCAGAAAGTCCTGCTGCTGACTGAGCTGAGTCCTTGCCACTGGGCACTCACGTGTTCGTGTACCTGTAGAGAGTCTATAGGACTCTGGTACTGTGTCTTGAGGGCAATAAACCTGGCCAAGCGCCTCTGCCACCGAACTGAGACTGTGGTCTTTCTGAGTAATCCTGTCGAGGTCTCCTGAACCAGCTATCTGCGCAGAGCTGGGACGGCACATGGAGAGAACACACATACATGCCAACTGACAAGTCTTAACAAATCTCTAAGTACAAACGCTTGCTCCTTACACCCTTTTCGCCTTCCTGCCCAGCCACATGGGCCAAGTCACAATCCTGCTGTCAATAAGTAATTTGACCAGCACTAATTACTAGTTCTGAGCAGACTATTTCCCATGTGCATTCTTCAGTACCTGTATGCACTAGCTGTACATTTCCTCACCAGTATATTCCTCTCCTTCTTAAAGCACTTGCATGGTACAGAATGAACATTTTTTAAAATAACCTCCTCAGCTCATGTAAATCTGTATAGCTCTGTTGGGTCCGGCCCATTTTATTTGGGGGAGCACATTACTTTGTTCAACCCACTCAACCTTTCAATACATGCCCTCATATTTAAGTTCTGTATTCTTAATATATGGCTTCCATAAGGCCTTCCGAAGTTCCATATCACTCCAGTAAGTGGTATTTTATAGCTCAACCCTGCCAGCACTTAGGCACATAAGTAAACTTTACTCACATGAGCAATCCCACTGAAGCCAATAGGAGTACTAACTGTCAAAAGCATTACAGTCCAGACTTTTAAAGACATTTAGGAGCCAAAAGTTGCATATAGAGGTCTAGTGAGATATTCTAAAGCCCCTAAATGCCAAGGCATTTCTAAGAATCCCACTATTTAACCAATAATAACTTAAGCATCTGCAGGATTAGGCCATCTGAATGCCGGGATCATAAGTATTGCATGAATATTGTCTTAATATAAAAAGCAGCTGGCTTCCATTATTTCACATCAAGTAAAAAGCAATATTATACATGGTTCCTAATTTTTACAAGCCACATATCAAACCTTTGTAGACTGAACTCATTGAAATTATTTTACCTGCGTCCATATTAGATGCACATATATTACATAACTCTGTGATAGGGAGGCAAAACTTGTGTTGTAATTTACAGGTAAAAGCAATATCTTTTGAATAGACATCGGTTGATGGTACGTAGAAACTTAATTTTCATGTGATCCTTGCAACAACTATAAGAACAGTAGTAAAGGTTTCAGACAAACTGAAGCTAGAGAATTTGACTCTTGTTAATTTGGTTGAAAAGGCCAAAACACAAAATGCGCCAAATTAATTAACAAATCTATGCCTATATCTTTCAACAGCAAAAGCAAGTAACATGCCTATAGACTCTGAGCAAATAAATTATTTCATTAATTACCTGGAAACACACACACATGATTCCAGAATATATTACAATACTGAGGCTTCATTAGTAAGAATTAGTTTAACAATGTAGGGCCATTCAGATGCATTAACCAAGAAAGAAAATCCTTTAAATACACTGAATATGCACGCGCGTGCACACACTCAGGTTCTTAGCTCTCTTTGGGATAGACATCAATGTCAAATTCAAGGCTTGAAAGTCATCACTGTTGACAGGACACTACTGTGAGGAAACTCACGTATGCAGCAGCCCCACTGACACCATCAGGTGTTGTGTATGCATGTTCAGAGTCTAGATGTCAAGGTAAAACAGAAGCAGTAAACAGGGAATATACCAAAAAGAAAGGGGTGATAAAAGAAGGATTAGCCAACAAAAATATTAAAACATTGTTCTTTGTACTTTTGTTCTTGCTTCCAACTGCAAAGTTAAGCAGCCAAAAAAAAACAAAAAAACACCACCCCACACACACCCATAAACACAAAATCAGATTCTATTTTGCAGTGGAGGAGGAGCTCTTCAGATCCTTAATTTTTTTTTTAATAGAAACTGCCATATATGTTGCAGGAAATCTTTGCATTAAAGGATTTGCAGAACATTCCATGCCATGGGGTAAATCTGAGGCTCATATTTAGGTCAAATTTTATACGGTTTTGTTCTAAAACAGAGCCTTTCTGCTCAAAGAGACACCATTTTTTGAGTGAACTATCCTCATTCCCACACTAAGATTGCCACATTTCAGTCAGCAGTAGGAATTTGAGTGGAAAAGGCTCCTTTTTCACTCTAAAATGGCCCTATCAACAGGGCAAATTTGACATTTCCACTTTCAAAATAAAAATATATCCTAAGTTCTTCCTGGAAGAACATCAGTTTTCACAGATAATTGTTCCTGTGGCTGCAGTGAAAGCTCTAGCGCTTCAGGGCTCTCGCATGTCTTTGATTTAAATTGCTCCAGCTCTTTATGCACTTTCGGGGCGGGGGAACAGAGTACAGCTCGGTAAATAACTAGTGACCCTGGAAACTGCTCTGGGAGAGCTATTGGATGTACATGCCAAACACTAAAAGGCTTCTTTTTTTGTATAAAGATCTGCATGTACTAACCACCATTCCCCACATAGCAAGACATACTCTTTACTCTCTTGTGCAAAACATATCTACGCAGAAAGGAGAACAGTCTTGTGGTTGAGGCAATGGGCTGAGACTCAGGAGACCTGGATTCAATGCCCCACTCTGCCACAGGATCCCTGTGTGACTGTGGGTGTATCATTTACTCTCTCAGTGCCTTGGTTCCCCACCTGTAAAATGGGGGATAAATATACCTCTCCCTCTTCGTCTTGTCTATTTGGATTGTAAGCTCTTCACGGGAGTTTCTTACTATGTGTTTGTACAGCACCTCACACAACAGGACTCTCATCTTTGTTGATACATCATGGACTTTAATACATACATTAATACAAAACGCTCTTTGTTAAAAGAACATTGTTTAGGATGCAAAGTCAGTAGCTATGAAATGCCACATTTAATATTGCCCATGGAAGCACTATTGATATTCATTCAGTGCACAGGTGCACCAAGGGATTGAGGTTCTGGGGAGGAAAATAGCATGTGATCATGTCATTAAAGACTGTATCATAATGCATATGCCCTTTTTCTCTATTGAATTGCTAAGGCCTGCTGTAAATAATGGAAGCGTTAGAGAGTCTCAAAAAAGGTCACCTGGAAAGCATCAGGCAACTAACTATAGGGGTTGACTACTAGATCTGAGCGGGGGACGGTTTTCCTGTCCCGTGAGAATTTTTGAGATTTAATAAAATTTTCCTGTCCCCAATTGGGACAAAAAGTTGAACACTAAGAAGTTTTAGCCAGGGCCGGCTCCAGGTTTTTTGCCGCTCCAAGCAACAACAAAAAAAAGGGGGGGGCCGGAGTGCCGCCGCCAAAGCAAAAACAAAAAGGGCTGCCCCAAGCACATGCTTGGAACGCTGGTGCCTAGAGCCGACCCTGGTTTTAGCCAACCCAAATCCTCCCAAAAATTCAGATCAGTTCAATCGAAATGTTTCCTTTCAATATATCGATGCATTACATTTTGACTTTTTTTTAAAAAAAACTATAAATTAACTTAAATTTAAGCAATGAAAAGTCATTCTGAACCATAGAAAAGAACTTTTCATTTTGAGAATATCAAAACAAGACGTTTCGAAACATTCAAAATTTGTTTTCAAATTTGTTTTCAAAAAACAGGAAATTGATCAGAACTGANTAGGCAACTAAATATAGGGGTTGACTACTAGATCTGAGCGGGGAACGGTTTTCCTGTCCCATGAGAATTTTTGAGATTTAATAAAATTTTCCTGTCCCCAATTGGGACAAAAAGTTGAACACTAAGAAGTTTTAGCCAGGGCCGGCTCCAGGTTTTTTGCCGCTCCAAGCAACAAAAAAAAAGGGGGGGGGCCGGAGTGCCGCCGCCAAAGCAAAAACAAAAAGGGCCGCCCCAAGCACATGCTTGGAACGCTGGTGCCTAGAGCCGACCCTGGTTTTAGCCAACCCAAAGCCTCCCAAAAATTCAGATCAGTTCAATCGAAATGTTTCCTTTCAATATATCGATGCATTACATTTTGACTTTTTTTTAAAAAAAACTATAAATTAACTTAAATTTAAGCAATGAAAAGTCATTCTGAACCATAGAAAAGAACTTTTCATTTTGAGAATATCAAAACAAGACGTTTCGAAACATTCAAAATTTGTTTTCAAATTTGTTTTCAAAAAACAGGAAATTGATCAGAACTGACCTATTCCCATGAAGTTTTGGCGAACCAACATTTTCCAATGGAAAAATGTTTTGCTGAAAAACTCTCAACCACCTTCAGTCCCTACCACCTCCCCCTATAATAAACATCAAGACATTGGGCTATCCTCTTGTGGAATGCACTGTGCTTACGTTCCATTGAGGATTCAAATCATAGGACCTCTGCAAACAGACTCTACTCTCATGTCAAATTTAGTGATGTGTAAGTTTGGCTAATTCCCCCCCTTACCAAAACCACATTACCTGTAAGGGCCAGCGGGTAACCAGCTTGCGCTCCACTACTCATTGTGGATGCAGACCATAGGAGGTCCCGCCTCAAGGAGTCTGACAGGCAGCAGCCTCATGGTTCTGATTGGCTCCCCGCCCAATATAAACCCAAGGGAAGTTCCAAGAAGTGTCCAGGCAACAGTGTGAATCTCCGGTAACTGCCATGATCAATCCTGTTCTTGAACTCCTGGCTTCGACCTCGCCTCCTGACCCGGACCCTGAAATCTGACTCAGACTCTGATCCTGGTTATCTACCCCAGCCTGGAACTAGACTGTGAACTCCTCTGCTACACTCAGCCTCAGGTTTGACTTTCCTCTAACCATTGGTCCCAACTGCCCTTGTCAGGATTCTGACATTATCGTCCCAGTGTTACGTATCACACCACAGATCATGGGAAACATCACTGCTGAAATTAGCCTCCTACTGTAGACACATTTGCCCTCGTTTATGGGAATTCAAGCAGGTGTGAATACAATACTGGCTAAGCCTGTCCAGAGACCAACTGGTTGAATTATGGAGGTAAAACCTGACTCTGCCTGCATCTTGGGGCACTTTCAATTCCCCCTTTTCTAAATTCCACAAGGACCTTCATTAAAGAGATGAAGATGCATTAAATCAAGGCAAAAATTAGAGCTTATTTTAAATATGCACTGATTTACTAGAAACTTGTCATCTGCTCAGGTGCATTACGCTTGTGAGTCCCTTAATGATTTCAAAGGGTAATTCTCTGTTGCACTGCACACCAGTGTTGTTCAGAAATACTCAAGTTTTCCCATGATGAAGTAAGCAAGTTGTCTGGAGAACTAATTAGTCTGACCGTCTGTGTGCCCAGTAATAAGAAATGGTCTCTCTTTTCATGTCAGGTCTCTGTTTTCATGTCAGAGTCTGTCAATTAAAGCTCAGACTTTCTATTAAAGTGCATTATCCTCAGGAATATTTACTACAAACAAAATCAATGTAAGCTATGCCCTACCCACCTTTTCTCAGACAACTAGGTAATAGGGTTTTGCTTTGCTTCTGTTGCTCTTGAGTGGATGGAAACATCACACTTCAAAATTCACACAGCTTCTTTGAGCACTGTCAGATCAAATACCTAAATCCAAATGTAAATTCAGAAGTTGTGTTTTGCTATAGCAAATTAGTGGAGATAGCAAAGGAGGTAACATTCTCACACCCTAAGAATCAATGGAATGTGAACTAAGCATCCAACTCAATAGCCAAACCCTTTTTTACAGTACCCCCAGGAATCCAGCACATTTCCTCTTATGTGTAATCCACAGATCCTGATTTCGCTAGCACTCTGCTGAGTAATTGGTTTCTGATGGATCCTTGGGTGATGATAAAAACAGGTTTACCACCTATAATAAATTCTTAAACAGTCTGGATTTCTCATCCCCCAGATCTGTATGATCAGGATATCTTCTAAATGCCCCTTTCAGGCTGTTTAAAAGAACCCACATAGGGTAATAGTCATCAATGGTTTTAGCTCACTTACCAGTTTATTAAGGTGATCTTTATTTCTGTCCAGTGGCGGATGAATGATTTTGCCGCCCCTAGGCCTGAAATAATTGCCGCCCCTGACCCCATATGAACTTGTTTTAGTTTTTTTACAAATTCGTTTGAACTAAAATGAATCTAAATATCATTAAAATAATTGAACATTTACAAGTTTTATTATAAATAAAATTACAAGTACTGAGGACCCTCGCTTGAACGTGCGTCTGTATAGCGTGATTTCGCTTATAGCGCAGGACTGCGCATGGATCCAAACCCCCGCGTTCAAGCGGGGTCCGGTGTATATCAAATATTTATTTTTTATTTTATGTAGATGCAATAAAAGAAATAAAAGTATGTGAGTAGTAAGTAGTTACATTTGTTTACGCCTACGCCTTTGAGCGGCAAATTTATTAAATTAATTCTGTATAATCCAGAGAAGTTGTTAGATCCTTTTCAATTGTCAGGCGAGAAAGGGAGTTAAATTTTTCTTCACTGAGATTAGCCCTCAAATAGTTTTTCACTCTTTTTAATGCTGAAAATGATTGTTCCTCTGAACAGTTTGTAGCAGGTGTGCAAACGAACATTCGGAAGACAATATTAATATTTGGATATACTGAATGAACGTTTCGATTTCGAAGAAGGCTGCAATATCTTAAAATTGACTTCTTTTCATTTTCAGGAATTTCGACACCTTCCAAATATGATCGAAAATGTAGACACTCATTCACGAATGATTCTTCTAAGTCTCCTTGGTAGCATAGCTGTAATTTTTTAGCATGAACTGTTATATTTGTTGTTGAAGTATTGGTAATGTTAGAGAGAAACTGAAATCTGCAATAAATTTCTTGATACGCATTACTTCTGTGTTTTAATTCGGAGCATACAAGGTCTAGTATTGTTAAAAAGGTATCTACTTTAAATTTATCTCTACCACACATTTCCACTTCACCTTCGCGTCTCATATCAGATTGAAGTTTACGCTTTCTTTTTCGCCTTGTGTCAAATTCGTAGTCTTCAATTTCAGATTTTTCTTTGGCTTTCTCTTCATACATATCAAACAAGTCCCGTATAGAGTTAATGTTTCCTATTAGTGAGTTGTAGAGTTCTACAACTGTCTGTATATCAATATTAACATTTTTTAGTTTTTGGCTAGTTATATGAAATCGATCCAAGAGTGAGCTCCAAAATACAGACATAAAAACTGCCTCAAGTTGATCGAGTTTTCGCTGCAGGCCTGCAGCTTCAGTATGTGTAACAGGTTTCTCAGTAGCCTCTTCCTTTATTGTATTTAAGGCTTTAATTATAGCATTCCAGTTTTCACTCAAATTATGACAAGCTTTCACTCGAGATGACCATCGAGTCTCAGAAAGTCTTATTACTTTACTGCCTGGCTTCAAATTAGATAGTAAAATCTCCCACCAGTGAGTAGAGGCAGAAAAAAAATGAATAAAGATGTTGGACAGTTGAGAAAAATGAGCATGCTTCTTGACAACTTTCTGCTGCACATACTCCAACCAGATTTAAAGAATGCGCAGAGCAAGGCACATACACAGCATAAGGATTTATATTCTTTATTCTTGCTTGCAACCCGCTATATACACCAGACATGTTAGTGGCATTGTCGTACGACTGGCCACGGCAGTTTGTGATATCTAATTCATAACAATTCAAAGTTGAAAGTACAGCATCAGCTAACTGTTCTGATTTGTGGCCAGTATTTGGTAAAAAACAAAGAAACCTCTCTACTGGTATGCCATCATCGTTTACGTATCTCAGTACAAAAGCCAGTTGATCAACATGAGATATTTCGGGAGTTGAGTCAACGCTTATCGAGAAATATTTGGCTTCTTTTACTTCTTTAATAATATTTGAGATCACATTTGAAGCCATCAATTTTATAAATTCATTACATATATAGGATGAAAGATAAAATACATTACCTCGACCTTCATCTCTGTAACATGCAATGTGATTTGCTAAAAATGGATCGAATTCTGCGACAAGCTCAAGGGCTATCATTTAATTGCCATTATAAGGTGATCCAAATTTTTCCACCTTGAAAGTTTCTTTACCACTGCTACAATCCTCTTCAACACATTCCTCCAATAAATAATTTCTTCTTCCATTTGAAATTTTAAATTCGTATCAATTCTTCCGGATATCTCGCCTCTCTTCACTATTTTCAGTACACGTTTTATGTTCAGTCGAATTTTCATGTTCATGTAGTCGAGCTGATATGTTTTTCCAGTCATGGTATCCACTTGTTGGATACCATGACTGGAAAAACATATCAGCTCGACTACGTGAACATGAAAATTCGACTGAACATAAAACGTGTACTGAAAATAGTGACTAGAGATCCCTCCAAATAAGGGTCTATCCCAGCTTGACATGGGGCACAAAACATGGCTCCTTTGCTCTCTGAATATACAAGATATTGCCGTGGCTTTACTTCACCGTTTAAAAGATGTCGTTCAAACACATTTTTTGTTAGAACATGCATTTTATCAGTATAGTGTCTTTTTGAGTTAGTAAAATCACTATCTATATTTTGTTTAATACCATGTGTTGATAAATACTCAATTGTAGCATCATTCAATATCCATTGGGCCAGGTCGTCACTTATGATATTTCAATGTCAGATTGAATTTCTGATTGACGTCATTCGCAAATCTCTGCAGTATTGTCAAAGATATCCAGATCAACATGATTCCTGGTAGTCTCTGATATGCTAGTATTTGGAGCATTTTCTTCAACACTAACCACAGCTGGAATTTCTTCATTAGTTTCAATATGTACTTTAATCACATCAATATTTTCAATATCAACACCAATATTTTCACTTTTTACTTCACTACTACTTTCAACTATTTTTTCTGTCTCACTGTCAGCACTAACTGACAACAAAGGAATCTATTTTGCGCATTTTTCCTATCATTTCATTTTCCCTTTCTTTTGTATAGCTTTTTTTTTTTTTTAACTGAGAACCGCTTAATTTCTTCTTTCTGGTCATATTAACAATGTTTAGGATTCTCGTGAGTATGTTTAGTAAGTGGCGTCGCGCCGTCATTGGTGGTTTCAATACGTGCTATGATTGGTAGAATCGCAGTGTCACTGATGCCGCAATTACAAAAATGCTGCTATTATAAATTTGCCGCCCCTGCAAATTTGTTGGCCTCGGCGATAAACCACTGTTTCTGTCCTATTCAAAAATTCACTAAATAGTGTATACTGGTAGTCCTTTTTCACTAGTTTTTGAGAGCTCCGATTTATTTTTATTTGACTTGTAAAGTAACTCCCTTCTCTTCATGTACCAATATATATCTATGCCTGTATCTGTAAATTTTCACTCCATGCATCTGAAGAAGTGGGGGTTTTACCCACAAAAGCTTATGCTCAAATAAAGCTGTTAGTCTTTAAGGTGCCACTGGACTCCTCGTTAATTTATTTGTAGAACATCCCTGGTTGGTAGGAAGCATTATCAGCCCCATTTCACAGATGTACAACTGAGGTACAGAGAGAAGGGCCAGATTTTTAAAGGTATTTAGGCAGCTAGCTCCTATGGACAAGTTACTTAAGGCCTATAGTGAGCCTGTGGCTGAGTGAGGACTTGAACTTGGAATTCCTGAGTCTCAATCCAGCGCCTTAACCATAAGATTACCCCTTCCACAATCACCTAATATTGCAAGTGTGTCTCTATAAAGTTGTACACATTTTATGGGGAAAAAGAAAAACACAGTAAATTACTAATATTTCTGGGAACCTTTAGCAACTGTCAAACTCATTTGCTTAGTTATTATTTATTGTGTATCAAGAATGTGTTGAACTGTGTACAAGACACAAAAAGTAAGGAATTCAACTGGAGTTAAAACAGTCAACTACAGAGGCAGTATGGCCAAGTAAACAGGGCACTAAAATGGGACTTGGAATATTTGGGCTCTGTTCCCAGCTCTGCAGAATGAACTTGAGCACATAAATTTAACCCCTTTGTGCCTCAGTTTCCCTGTCTGTAAAATGGGGAGAATGATACTGACTTCCTTGGTAAAAGTGCTTTGAGATCTACAGATGAAAAAAACACTACAAGCTGCCATTAATATGGAAGAAATTCAGCACCTCCCAGCATAGCTTACAGTTTTGGCCCTCTGCAAACAAATACCTAAAACAATCTCCACTGAGCTAATGGGGGGAAAAACTCCCATTATTTTTTTTTTAAATACTCCCATTATTTAAAAAAATAAAAGACAGAAGTTGGTGTAAGTTCCCAGTTCCTATCCTGATTTTCAAAAGAAAAACTAAGAGCTGACTCCCATCCTTTGATCTCTATGGCCTCATGACACCCAAATGCAGATGACGGTTGCTGAAGTCACATGGTAGGCCATGCTGCCTATTAAAGACTAGGACTAAGCCCTTAAGCAATATTCCTTCACTGATGTCAAGATCTGAAAACCTACATTTCCTCTGCTTCCCCTCCTCCTCCCCGCCGTGCAAAAAAACCAAACCACTGGCTGGGGAAAAAAAAAGTCTGCTATTTTTATAATTAACTGGTAATATCTTAAAGGAACTTGTGGCAAGGGCATCTGTCAGCAAAATACGAGCTTCTCCTCCACATGCGTTATCCACATCTAATCAGAACAGACAACCAAGATGTTTGGATGAGCATGCTGCTGGGTGACATGTGTTCGAAAGGCAGCCACATTCATGTGGTGCTGTGCAAGATAATGTGATAAAGAGTACAAGAGAAGGTTTCTTCCAAAATATTAACAGGCTATTTTTTCATTACAAAACCCATTCGGAAGTCCTTTATTTGATCTAGAATTTTAAAAACGGGAAGGAACTTGAACACAACTCCCCACCACTTTAGCTGCATAATAGAACAGCCTTGTTCCCTTGATATTTCTTTTAGTGCCATCAATTAAGTCTATTTCCCTGGCTTCCCTTTCATAGAAGAAAAGATCCCTTTAGCCGTGTACCTACTACTTTCAGGGCCCAATTCTCCTCTAGAACACATTAGAAAAATGTTGTCAACAGACTGTTTTTATGTAAAGAAGGGAAATTAAACTCAAGAAAATATTCATTGAGCTGTTGTTCCCATTTTTTAGACTAGGCTGGTTCTCGTCTCCCATCAATTTTACACTAGCGCATAATCCACTGGATTCAGTGGAGTTACTCTTGATTTACATTGCTGTGGATAGAGAGTCACAAGCCCATTCGGTGTAATATGCTGAGCCAGCAAGCTTCTAAATGAGAAAAGCAGAAGAATTTAAAGTGCTCTATGCTGCAGAGGGGGAAAAGTGCACTACCACCTAGTTTAAGTATTATTCATATTACAGTAGTGCCATGCTGTACATACCTAGTGCAAGATAAATTCCCTTCTCTGAAGATGTACAATCTAAATAGACAAGACAAAGGGAATATTTTTGTCCCCATTTTACAGCTGGGAAACTGAGGTACAGAGATATAAAGTGACTCGCTCAAAGTCTCACCCAGAATCTCTGGCATAGCCAAGAACTGAACTCAGACCTCTTGAATCCTAGTCCAGTGCATTAATCTCATGTCTCTCTGTTTCTATTTCCTCTGAATACAACCTCTCTTAGGATACCAGAGAGGTTTTGTTATAAATCAGCAGTCTCTGTGAATAGCTGTGCGACTAAGGCTATAATTTTTATACATACTACATGTTTTGCCTATTTATATTTTTAGGGGGAAAATGTCCTGAAGGATGGGGGAGAGGGGGGCGGACCTATTTCATCATTACAAGCGCACATATTAGAAGACTTTTTTGTTTTGCTATTCAAAAAAGAAGAGAGAACTAAAAATAAATAAATAAATAAATCAAAGACATGCATGTTATCTCACTAAGATCTGGGTCTGAAAGAGATGTAGCTGTTATGCTTCAGTGACTTCACTTCACCTTGAGGCAGAAATTACTCTTCTGCAAGACCTCGGGTCAAATATGTTGCTCAACCAGACTTCACAATTTTTCATTGTACTTTTAATTAGCACATTTCCAGCTACTTGTAAAGCTAGGGCTTTTCCACATGGTCTGAGCATTCCAAATGGCTAGAAATCACTGTTAGAACATCCAGATCCAAAGCACGTACTTTGGTAGACCTTTGACATCAAATACAATGTTATTAATACTAGTAGTATTTGTTTTATGGTTGATTGATTTTTTTTTCCTTTCAAAAATTGCCCATCATTTTTCAGATTAACACCACTTTAAATTATGCATCATTAGATGCAGGGGGGGAAAAGACTCATACTCCCTGTCACGATCTGTTGTGTTATTCTTTCCTGGCTGCTTTAAGCAGTCATTTTCTAGCATACTGCTAAGCGGCTTTCCTCACTGTCCAATTTCATCCCTTCTCCTGCCAGAGTATAGTAAAAACAACTCTCCCCCTCTCTCACACACAAACTCACACTTCATGGTCCTATGACACTGGCAAGAACTTACTGCTTTGATTGAAGACCTCTTTGTATCTCTAGGTACTGTCCCCAGCCTTCCTGATACTCCATGAGAACAGTAACTTTAACTGTGTTATAGTGGTGCCTTGAGGCCCTAAATGAACCTTCAATGTACAAGGCACTGTACAAATACAAAGTCAGAGACAGCCCTGCCCCCAAAGAGCTTATCATTCAAGTCTACAAAACAGACAAGGGAAGGGATGGGATAGGGAGACAGAGGCCAAGGGAGGGGAAGTATCATGCCCAAGGTCAACCAGCAGGCCAAATGCCAAGCCGGGAATAGAACCCAGTCCCGTGTCCAGTGCCCCACTAGGGTGGACTACACGGTTCTCACTACAAGTATAACTACTCCCTATATTTAATATGGCTGTAGATACACAAAGGGAATGTTATATTAATATAATACAATACCAGTTAAGCTATCAGTACCGCCTATTCTGGTGGTTTAGTTGGCATGCTCCATTTGCTGCGCCTGGAAAGAATGGCCACTTTCACCTGGTTGAACTCCCTGGCATTGCTAACAAGCCAACTGGCATCTGGTTACATGTTAGCAGACAAATCTGACCTGGTGGTTTGTAGCTCTTACCCTTCGACTACTGGCTTAAACAAATGGTTTAGCTGTGGGTTCCACCAAATTTGTTTCCAGCAGAGAAAGTAACCTAAAATTAGGAGTTTGCAGTTGGCTTACTGATCTCTTTCCCTCCTCTTTAATACATTCACAGCATGCATTTTCATGTAAATCCAATCAGTAGTTGAATTTGTAGGTATAAGGCTATATAAATTCCAAAGAAGAGCTTCTGGGACATCCTCCACTCGGCAGGTCAGCTGTGTGCAAGAGCCATTTGGGCAGGACTGAGCTCTGACTATGCAACAGCATTTTTCTCTAATGGGGGGCCAGGCTGGCCATTGGAAGTCAATGGGTGGGATTTTCTTACAGGCCTTTAGCCAGCCAGAGCTCTGGATGCAGAAGGACCTGCTGCCTTCTCTGCCCAACCCAAATCAGTTAGGGCTTATGGGAGATAGGACTGGCGCTTTCACACATCTGACATGAGGAGTGGGGACCTCCCCAGCTGAAATCCTCATAGTTCTAAGTGTCATGCTCATTCGGAAGTTAATGGGAAAGTTCCAGTAATAATCAGGGGATCTAATTTCTTGCCAATACAAAGCATGTATTGCTGCCTGTATTGAACAAAGAATATTTTTCCATTGTCTCTTGCCTGATTTATATCTACATACAGGTATGACAGATACTTGCTTTACCCTTTTGTAATTAGAAGCTGTGCAGCCACCTGCCAGTCTTTCTGTACTCCAGCAACTCAGCATGTGGCATGCTACAAAAATCACTGGAATGCTGCGTGGGGTGACAAACTATAGCAAATATCTTACAGGGAGACAGTCTGTTTACTTACATCTGGAGGGGTGGGGAGGGGAATTGTATGCAACTGAAAAAACAATATCTAGTGGCAGAGGAGAGGAGATGAAGACACAGGGAACGTTTTCCTTCCTACCGTACTATTTTCCATCATACAATGAACTTTGTGATTTTTGTGTTTTCAAATAGAAGGATTTCTTTACATTTTGAGAGAGAACTAATTGTTCATTTACCCTTTGCATACAGCACTGTGGTCACATCAGTGGTGCTATAGATAAGTTACATAAATAGTAATACAGAGATTTTCAAAAGTGACTGGTGATTTTGCGTGCCCAGCTTGAGGAGCGTTAAACAGAGGCCTGATCTTCAGAGGACGGGTGCTGGACTTTCTGAAAACCAGGCCCCTTTCCAAGTGTAAAGTTGAGGCCCCAAAAAACTGAGACACTCAAAATTGTTCCACAGTCTTGCAAAAATTTACACCCCATCTTAACTTAAGCATATGAGCAGTCCTCAAGGGAACTACTCAGGTGCTTAAAATTTGCCACATGTGCAAATGTTTTGGCCTCTGTGCCTAAATCCCTTTTGAAAATGAAACGTAGGCTCCTAAATCAGTTAGGTATTGCAATGCTGAGCACACCACCACCTAAATACCTTTTAAAAATCTGGGCCCAAGTCTGTAGCACAGCCAAAAATATATCACTGAGCCTGTATTTAATTATTAGATGATTCTTCTGCCCCTACTGAAAAATCACTCATATTATTAAATTATGTCTTTCAGCAATGAGGCAGCTCGACAAACTAGGAATTTAACTGGAGATGTGAATACAATGAAGAGATGTTATCAAGACTTGATTAATCTTGCTTGTCCAATTGGAAAAAATACCATTAGATTAACTGGCGCTACATTCCATTATCATTCTTTGCCTAGAAAAGGGATCAGCACTTGGATGCTAGATGAGAAGGGAATCAGAACAAATTTTGACCCCCAAAGACAGTTCCAACTACAGCACTGGTAATTTACATGTGCAGGGGCAGGCCTTTAAGAGAATGAGCCTGGTCATTTGGGCGTTTAAAGCAACAGTCTCAATCGATTGTGATAGAGTACAAGGAAAGAGGATACCACTGGATTCCAAGTGAAACAGGAGGTTAACCTCAGCTTAACTTCCCCCCGGAATCCATATTTAAACAAGGTAAATCAGAGAAGGAAAATATAATCTAATCCCATTTATAAATGCATAATCTTGTAAACTAGTGAGAGACTAGGTTCATCTACACTCACGCTGAAGGTACGTCTACACTCACGCTGAAGGTACGTCTACACTCACGCTCTGATCAAGCTACCGCACTGACAATAGAAGCGTAGCTGCGGCCGCTCCAAGTCCAATACCACCTGGGCCCCTCGGTGCTTACTCAGGCAGCTAATCCCTCCCACCACCGCACTCACCCGTCTATTTTTTAGGCCATCCGCTCAATTACAGCTCGCACACACACATCTTCCCGAGCTGGAAATTACATCTCAACTACAGACATACCCTGACTCAGCAGAAACAATACACATATGAAGTCGGCAAGGGGTTTCTTCAAAGTATCAGACTAGCAATTAGTTAAATCAAAAAAGGAGGAGGGGAAACAGATAACTTCCATAGGTTGGGGCTCAACCCAGCCCTATGCCAACCTTCCCACAGTCCATCTCCCTCTCCATCTATCCCCCAAAGCAGCAAATGTAAGACCTTTCCCGTGAGCATTTAGGCAAGGGCAGGGGGAAGCTGAGCTGAGGTTAACCTCCTGTTTCACTTGGAATTAGGGTGACCAGACGTCCCGATTTTATCGGGGCCGTCCCGATATTTCGGTGTCTGTCCCGCGTCCCGACTGATCTTTGGTCGGGACGCATTTTGTCCCGATATCCGCCGGCAGCACTGTGGGTTTGTTTGTTTGTTTTCCTCAGCCGGGGCAGGACTCGCTCAGCTTTTTTTTTTTCCCCTCAGCCGGGGCAGGACTCGCTCGGCTTTTTTTTTTTTTTGCTCAGCCCCCCCGCCTCCAATATGTCCCGATATTTTCTTCCCATCATCTGGTCACCCTACTTGGAATCCAGTGGTATCCTCTCCCCTTGTACCCTGTCACAATAGTTTTGAGGAAGATAAAAATTCCCTCTCAACAAACAGGAATGAACTTTGCCAAGCTTACAGAAACGACTCCTATTGAGCTATTGCCATTAGGCAAGCTGGAATTTATAACCAGTTCCACTTGAGTATCACCACAGACTTTAGACATGGATACTTAGGTCAGCTAGTCCAAGCCCTGGCCAGTTCGCTAACGTTTGTACATTTTCTAGTGCGTTGGCCTAGCTAGAGTCAAATTACATGGGGTTTCAACTGTTCCCCATGATTAATTTTCTCTGCATAAGCACAAGTGAGACCAAGTATCCTGCCTAGCATTTTGTTTTAAGTGGTCCTTATTAAATAATAGCTAGAGTTTATGAGGTTAAACCAGGAAATATTTCTAAGCACTAAAATACATTAATAAAAATGAATCGTATCGAAACTATGCCAGCCTAGAGAGAGCTGAGATACAGAAACCTGGTGGTAATTTAAGGGTTAACTCAGAGCATACACAGTCTGAATTTTAACCGGGTTATTAGCAATTCATATATGCACCAGAGGCAGGTAATTTATTTATTAGCAAGAAGCTTGAGACAGTACATACGTTACCATTTCTCATCACCTGAAACTAGTTCTTTTGTAATATCTTATGCAATTCTTTATATTGTCACAATACTATCTGCTTTTGTTCACTGTGTATTGTATTTTCAAGTACAACAGCAGCGATACATTACTGATATTATTCACTGTTCAGACTGAAAAATTGTAACAGATTTTTCAGAAGCATCCAGCTGCCCTGCAGAGGCCACTGCTCAGCAATTGAAACGTCCACATGCCCTGAAGCAAAGTAAAGTTTGATCCACTAAACCCTATGAGGTATTATCTCCCCATTTTACAGATGGAGAAAATGAATCACCAACTAACTAAATGAGTGTAAATGGTGGGATTAGAACTCAAGGACTAGTGACTCCCAACACCACATGTGCAGCCCTATAACAAAGATGACCGGTACCAAATCTTGGGGGGGGGGGAAGGGACAGTAATCCCACATGCCTCACACACACACACACACACACATCACCTCTGCTCCAGAGCATGCTGGCAACCTGACCAACAGCCTGAGCCAGCTCCACTCCAACAAATGGGAATATTGCTATTGGCTTCATTGGAGGCTGGATTAGGTTCTGAATCTAACACTAAGGGTCAAATGCTGCCTTCATTGGGAGCTGCATATCTAAATCTGATGATAGAATTAGGCCCTAAATACTAACAGTGCTGTCTATGAAAATACTCTTAACATGCGTGTAGTCTGTACTATTTTAAATATTACTACCATATGAAAACTACCTGTTTCCCCTTTCACCATGCTAGTATTATCAATGAATATTCCAATTAACAACAACGTGAAGAAAACACTGGTACACCATGTCACATACCACTTCCCCAAGCACTCTATGTCTGTTTTAGGGCACTGGCAATGGCTTGTGTAGTCGCGTCAGAGCTCTCCCGGCCCTCTAAAAAAACCACCTCCACGAGGGGCGTAGCTCCCAGTGCTGGTGCACTGTCAACACTGGCGCTTTACAACACTGAAACGTGCTGCGCTCAGGAGGGTGTTTTTTCATGCCCCCCCGAGTGAGAAATTTGAGATTGTTATAAACCCATGCTTAACATGCAAGGAAGCAATTACTCCGCCCTTCCCACACATGTCCATATTCTCTGGTAAAAGAAATGAGGGTGAACACTGAGTGAGAAGTTAGATAAGACTGTTAAACCGGATAGACCTATGCAGGGTTTTACTAATAGGCAAGCACACTGGATATGTCATTGTTCCAGTGAAGTCAAGAAAGGGTCCTTCAGTACAACCTGTATACTAGTAAAAGAAAAAAAAAACACAACAAAAAACTACCATGTGCAGAGGGCCAGCAAGAGAACCACGCGCCATGTAAGCCTCAATTTGAGGACTTTAATGGTGCACAGGCTTCCTGCTGGTATGAATTTCACTCATAAACAATAAACAAAACAGGTGTTGGAGAAGATGATCAGTGACTTGAGCAGAGTAGATGAATAGTCAGGTTAATTTAGCTGGCAGAAACTATCAGTGATTGGAAAGTATTAACAGAGTAGTTATAAGCAATGGAAAGTTTACAGTCATTTAAAGAAGGGACATGTAAATAGGTAACCAGTTCCAGGCGACTATAAAGATTTAAGTAACAAGTTCCACGAAGATGACAAACTCATCGGGTATTAAGTCCACGCTTTTAGACAGCCATTATTCAAATAACTTTATGCCACAGGAGAGAAATTTATTTGAACCTTCGGGATGATTGCAGCAGTATGTAAATCTGACTACCCCAATGAAAGCGTATGGTGTCAATGTGGGATGAGTCACAGGCTAGGAATCTGAAATAAGGATAAAAGAAAAATGATGGGATTACTTTGGTCAGACATTCTGAGGGCCTCAGTTTAACAGATTGAGCAAGATGTAGTACATAAAAAAGTCTAGAATATCATTGCTCAATAATAGAGCATCAATCTCAGGTACTGAGTATGGTACATCAAATGTGGGTATATTAAGATGGAGACACAAAGAGATAGGAAGAAAAGATGAGTTTTACAGTCCAGAAACTGAAAATTCTACCAGCAGTAAAATTTAGTCAAAGAATTTTGTAAATCTATCAACTTTGTATTACCAAAAGGTCATTTATAGCAGCTTGAAAATCTGCACAGGCAAAATATACACAACCTTTTCTGAGTCAATTAATAGCGCAAACCAATTTCTAAAAACAAGTAATTGTACCATGCAGCTAAAAAGCAGGCAGGAAGCATTAGCCAGCACTAGATGAACTGTTAGTGTACTCCTTTAAATATTTGCAAGTCTTCTTTAGTAAAAGATTATTTTCAGGGGGAATTTTCAAAAAATACTCCACACTGGCTAAATTCTGCTCACACTGAAGTCAATGGGAGGTTTTAGCATTTAATTCAATTTGATCCAAATTAGGCCAACAGTGAGTGCTTTTGAAAATCGTATGCAATGTATTTTTCAAATCTTTCAACCACGCATCACAGCTCTTGCCAGCACTGCCAGCTTATACAGCAAGATCACATCATTCCTTTCATGCATATCACATAAACTAACGGTTGTGATCTAGAGTTTGGGGGGAAAAAACACACACACACTACAGACCATCAGACTTCAGTGGCAATGAAATTCATGGCGTCAAGAGCCTTTCTGCCATGAGAAAGCCTTGCTACCAGTCCCCACCCAAAGATATCTAGGGATTGACAGGTCAAGGGCAAGATTTTCCCAAAAGTAAAGAGGGATTTTGGCTGCCTCCATTTACTACTTGTTTTGATGCCTTACAAGATCTCCATGTTCAAATAATGCTGAGCACCCTTCTCTTCAAAGAATTTTCACAGGCGTCACACGTTGGACACTCAAACGGAGGCAGCCAAAAATCACTTGCCACTTGTGAAAACCTTGGGCCATTTCTCCCAACTTATCTCAACTGTCAGGATAAAAAGTGGCCAGAGGTTGTCTAAGACATCTAGAACCCATACCATGCTAGGACTTATATAGATCAAAATGGACACTCCGAACTGCATCTGGAAATAAATTGGAAACCAGTGCAGCAATGGGACACTCAAAGTACACGCCGTGCATGAAGCATCATTGAAAGCAAGCAGCTGCATTTTGCACTCGGTGGACTTATGAAGTGGCCTTCAACCATAGCCTCAAGTAGAGTGCATTGCAATAATCCAATATGGATTAGCTAAAGGTGTGGATTGCTGTGGGAAGGTTTATACCCAGCAAGAATGGTCCTCACTTTCAGGCCATGAACAGATGACTCCTGTCTGCCTCTGCTATCTGCACATCCAGGAGCAACTGAGGGGCCACACAAGATCCCAAGCCCCAGGGAGAAATGATGGACATGGCCCTAAATTGAAGGGGCATCCATTACTTTGTCATTTCTGATGCTGGGGGAAGCAGCAGGAATCTGGGTTGAGTTTCAACCAGCTAGCTTTCATCCAAGTCCTAGTGACCACAGCACTTGGGTCCAATTACACAGATGAAGTAGAGGTGTGGGTCATCTCTGCATACCAATGGCACTGCAGCCCAAATCATCTCTCAGCCTCCCATAGTAGCATCATATATGCATTGAATAAGAGGGGTGACAGGACCCTACTGTACCTCATAAGAGGGAGCCCTGGAGGCAGGTGAGCAATCACCCAATTCTATCCTCTGGGTTTTCCAAGAGAAAGAACAACAGAACCACTCCAGTGCACCCAAATTATCCATGACAGGCTCCGACAGACACATCATATCATCTCACAGCCAATGCGATCAAAAACAACAAGGAGTCCGGTGGCACCTTAAAGACTAACAGATTTATTTCGGCATAAGCTTTCGTGGGTAAAAAACCCACTTCTTCAGATGAATGGAGTGAAAATTACAGATACAGGCAATTTTCACTCCATACATCTGAAAAAGTGGGTTTTTTACCCACGAAAGCATATGCCCAAATAAATCTGTTAGTCTTTAAGGTGCCACCAGATTCCTTGTTGTTTTAACATGGCTACTTGACACAATGTTATCAAAGGCTTCTGGCATAGAATCAGTGTTGATACCTGGTCTTTATCCATAATCAACCAACAACATGTGCACCTAGAATCTGCCTGGCAGACTTAACACTCACCTAATTATATTGCTGGCATGGAGTACCTTGAATATTCTCCACTGTCCCCTGCGACCTAAATCAGCAAACAAACAGTGACTTATAATAACTCAAAGTGACAATGATGGTCATGCAATCAATAACTGTTATCCTTTCTTAAGATGAACAGAGACTGTACAGATATCTTCTGGAGCACACTCAGAGCTGCATTCCAGCATGCTGGGTCTCAAGACATAAAACCAGAAGGTGCTTATTGAATGACTGTGCCACAAAAAACACTTGATTCCCCACACAACTGGAGAAATACTTAACTTAGTTTAAGCTTAACAACAAAAAGAAGCAAACAATTAGATCATAAGTTCATTCTTTGCTGGTCATTCCTCATTATGGTCCAGATCCTGCATGGTGCTGATCCTCTTATGAGATCCGGTCTCATATGGTTAACTTCATCCAGAGGGATTTGTAATTATTCCACCTAGAAGGGGCAGATGGCCTAACTGGATCCACCAGCCCAGGTCTTCAATGCTCCCCAGCTCAGTGAGGTGGAAAGGGGTGGGGGAAGCACGCCAGGGCTCCTGAGGGAAGTCAATCAGCAGCTAAGACCAGTATAGGGTCAAGAAAGAGCCAGGTGGCTTTTGTTGGGGGGGAAATGGTCACCCACTGATGTCCCATTGAAACAGATGTCCCACTGAAATCTTGAGAAGGAGAGGTGAAAAGGAGTGGCTTTCACAAGTGGCTTGTGATCGTGGGCTTCTGATTTGAGACACGTTGAAGAGACCTGATTGTCAGAGGGCAGGTGGGGCTCCACATTTTCTGAAACTTGACCCTTTGGATGAGTCTCAAACTAGGCACCCAACAGTCACTGGCCAGTAAAGAAAACTGAGGCATCGGTCCTGTTATCCAACACTGTGAACACAGCCGTCATGGCAAATCTTAAATCAAGACTGGATGTTTTTCTACAAGATATGCTCTAGTTCTAACAGGAATTATTTTGGCCTGGGTTATACTATATAATCTGTGGCCCCTTCTGGCCTAAGAATCTATGACAAATCAAATCAAATAATGGACCATTTTTCAAAGACTTCCCTGAGCTCATTTCAAATTAGGATAAGTTTTTACAAGTTAAATATAAAATACTTACATTAAGACAGGGAAAGTGTTCCTGGTTTATAGACAGGCTGACCTCTAACTAATAAGGGTGGGGAAGAAACTTTCCCTATGAGCAGGTTATTGCGCAAGTGCCTACTGCAGGGTCCCTTGCACATTCCTGTGAAGCAGCTGGTACAGGCAACTTTCAAAGATAGGATGCAGGACAAGATGGATCATTGGACTGGTCCAGTCTGGCAGCTCTTACAATCTTCAGGAAGATGTCTTAACAAAATTGGTTTCTCTGAGTCACTCTCATTCAAGAGAGAGACGTATACAATTATATTCCCTTCAGAATACAATTAAGCACAGCCTGGACTCTATGTATGCTGAGGTCTCAGAAATGAGCTCCTCCAGCAGCATCAAGCAGAGTTCTTATCTGTTGCATCCTTGGGCTGAACGTGGGGGCGGGGGGGTTTGCGGGGGATGGAGGGAGAGAAAAACAGTGCTTTCAGCTTCAATCAGCAGCATATTCTGAGATCGCAGATTGCTACTGTGTCTGCTGCAGGATCTGAAATGCAAATGATCAAGAGGCCATTAGAGACATTAAAGATTTAGCAGGCATATGTTCATTCTGCTTTTATTGTGCGGGGGGAGGAGAAGAGGCATGAATTCCAAGGAAATACACAATGAAACAGTTACCATATTCAACCTCTCATGGAAAAAGTTATGGGTCTCATTAAGACTTATTGTCCAATTGGTAATGTTTCATGGAGGCAATAAATAAATAAATATACCCCATTAGGCCCTGACAGTTCTGCATATCAACAATTGGGCTTATAGGAGGTCCAGGACATAAAGCATTAAGCTGGAGGCATCCGTTTACTCACTGACCTTAAGATGACCTTCCATTTAACCTGAAACAACCATACTTCCTCAAGGACAAGGAGTCATTCAGATTCCTTTGCGGTTCAACCTTAGGGCATTCCAACGGGAGTGCTGTCAGCACTGTAGAGGATGATCTAGTGATACAGGTCTTGCAATATGTAATTTCCAGAGCAAAAAGAGGCTAGAAACCTATTCCACCATGAGACCTAAAGGATATTCCTGCAGTTTCATGCTGCGGAGACATAAAGCAGCCCTTTATTCACCATGCCATCCAACAGCATTTAGGCAATTATATATGTGAAAGGACAACTGAAAGAGCTTTCCTAAGGTTGTTGGAGTTTCAGTATCCAGCTACCCATACTGATGAGTCTTATACAGTTTAAAAAACAAAAACTAAAATGGGACCTACACATTTCTATTCTCTGTCTGGAGGCTTAGGGACTATATTATCACAGTCACATCATGTTATTTCCACCAAAACAGCTGGAGGTTTCCAGTGTAGGAAGCAATTATTATGAAAAGTGTCAATGTGTCATTCTCCCCAAGTCAAATGTTTAACTTCATGCTATAGCATTTGACAAGTATCCGGCTCTTAGCCTCTACTGGGGGTGGAAAAAGTCATAGGAGAAAAGAAAAGAACAGTTCACCCACTGCGATGCAAGCAAACTTTTGCATTGCTGGCTGATGCCACAGCTGCGGTGCATTTCTGCAGCTTAATTGCTCCGGTGGAAGGCAGTTACCTCGGCAAACTTGAGTCTGTGTACACCAATGATCTCACTGTTTGGCTTGGCACAACATTAGACACAACCGGTTGCTATTTAAAACATGCCAATTAATTCTGTACCCACCAAGTGATGACATTAGAAGATGACATTCAAGATTCTAGCAATCAGCAGGGAAAGGCTTGACCTGCCAATCGAAGATATTATTCTATGCCAGAAAAGGCGTGTTAGTCCCTGATGCAGCCAGGCCCCAGTTGTGAAATTCAGGCCCTCAAACTGCCACTAAAGATGATATGGGATTCAGCATGGGCGTGAATGGTGCCAACGTAATGTCTTCTCAGTGTCTTTTCCTACTAAGGGGGAGGGCTATTCTGTTCCTTACAAGCTGGAGCGATCTGGTTCACCCCAGTGTCAGTATGCCTCAGCGGGTGTCTCTTTTCTGGGTCATGGGCTTAACAAAACCTGGGGGCTCATACCCTGTGCATGGCCACCAGACAAGAATGCAGAGTTCCACAAAGAGATTTCCCTCCCAACAAATGGGAACCTATTGAGAGAGAAAAAAAGCATGAGATGGACATTATAGGTAAACTATAACCATTCGAGGACCCTGAACCTCCTATTCTTCTTTCCACCTTAGCACCAGAGCTGGCATTATTCTTCTTGAGGTTAAGAACTCGTAAAATGAACTGAAGGACCGAAAAAAAAGAATCCCACCAAAAAGCCCTTCAGTATTTTTAAGTGGAGTCAAGACAAGAAAGGGATACAAAACAGATGAGATAGTGAATCACAATTTCTGTTTGGAAGACGTGATCTAATGTTAGCATAGTACAGTCTCCATCTACATGTGGTAAACTAATAGAAACTATAAAGATTTAATTTGTGTTTAATAGCCCCAGTCTGGTTCTGAACAGAGTGGTAGGACTTCCTTATTGCTTGCAAAAAAACACACACACACTTATGGTGAACAAAGTATAGTATTCTGGATAAGCCCATGCATGCTTTGATATTGTTCTACTATACACAAGTCTAAGGGCTTGCCCACATCGTGCAGTAGCAGTGCGCACCAGAGGGGTGTAAGTTTTAGTCCGTATTCGTGTGTAACGCACTAACTGGCCTGTGTGGACGCTGCTCATGCACACTAAAAGTGCCCTAGTGTGCATTTAGTACTGTTTGAAAGAGACTGCGTTAATGCACACTAGGGAACTCTTAGTGTGCACTGGCAGGGTCCACACAGGCCAGTGCAGATTAAGACCCGGTGTAGACAAGCCCTAACACAGTCTAAGGCAGTGTTGCTCAACTCAGAAGTAAGTCACCAGAAGTTGCCTGATAGGCCAGACCTAGAGCGGCTCAGAAAACTTTTATCCAAATATTTTTCTGCTGGAAAATGCCATTGTGACAAAAACTAGTTTTTTTGTTTTGTTTTTTTGCTTTGGTGATTTTTTTTAACTTGATCAATTTAAATGAAATTTAATTTGGGAAAAGACTTCAAAGATGTTAAAATGTCCCATTTCAACATTTTTGGAAAGGTTTAGATATTTTATTTTGACACCATTTTTTGTTTCAAAATTTACTTTATATTAAAAAATAAAAAGGGTTGAAATCTCAATGAAATTTCTATTGACCGAAAACATTATTTTTAATTTAGTTTCATGAAAAAAAAAATGGTTTTTTGGTCCCAATTCAGTATTACTGTTTTCCTCTCTAAATCTCAAAGTTTTCCCTGAAGAGAAAAGCAAATGCACCCCAGTACCCTCCCCACCCTGGAGCAGTATCTTTATCCTGCAAGTCCCCACAAGCAACATTCCTACCTCACACACATCAACAAAAAATATCCTAAAACTCAAATCCCATAATCCTTTGTGCCCACAAAGGGTTGTGGGTTGTGGCGGGTCCTGGGATGATTTTTCAGATGTTTTTTGGGTCATGGACCAAGGACAGGTTAAGAACCATTGAGGCAACTGTGGCTAGCACCTTGGCAACTTGCCTGAGGGTCAACAGACCCAGGTTCTAGTCTAGGGTGACCAGACAGCAAGTGTGAAAAATCGGGACGGGGGTGGGGGGTAATAGGAGCCTATATAAGAAAAAGACCCAAAAATCAGGACTATCCCTATAAAATCGGGACATCTGGTCACCCTATTCTAGTCCCAAATTTCCCTCTGACTGTGTTACCTGGTATAAGCCCCAGCCTGACCTGCCTCATTTTCCTCACAAGCAAAATGAGGAGAATGATACTTGTCCACATTTGGATGTACAAAGTACATTGCTTATTATAAGGCATTATTTTGGGCCATTGACTAAACACAGAAATGTAATTGTTTACTCAGATAAGTTAGTTCAGACTTCTTGCTGGGCAAACCTCAGAAGCCCTGTGAGCCAGGAGAGAGAGAGAGAGACACGGATCCCTACCCTCCATAATCCAATCAATTTCATGTGTTGGTTTTTGTGATCACAGGCATTGAGGAATTAAAGAGCATCTGTCCATGTTATCACCCTCCCCTCTCCCTCTGAATTATTTCTACTCCAGATTGCTAACATGAAATATTTCACAAGCACCAAGACACCTGTGATACGGCTAACACAGCACACAAAAGTGGGTAGGAATTAACAGAGTTTACCAGCAGATCATATGGAACAAATGGTTTCTCATTACACCGTCCTCTTTCATGAATCAAGAGAGACATCTGGTGACTATATGGTATTGTAGCAGATGGAATTTAGCTCTTCATCTGTAAGAAATTGAATTACACCTGCAATACCCCTCGCTCATGCTTTCCACCAAAGCCAATTAAGAATTTGTCCAAATATCAGGAGCCAAGGCACATAAGCGGATACGCTGTTTCTACAGGAATGGGCAGTTACTGAAAACTTGGGGGCTAAATAGACTAAATAAAATCAGAGCATCAGACATTTCACCTGACAGAAGAAGTGATCATGCTTCATAATAGCATGTGGCGTAGCAAGACATATTGTGTCCATTTTACAACTATGGGGACTGAACCACAGAGCAGTTAAACTCTCCTTCAAGGTCATATAGCAACTCAGCATCATGACCAAGAACAGAACCCAACTCGCCAGACAGCCAGTCCCATTCTCTACCCACAAGATCATGCTGACCAGTCAGATGATGAGTGGAGATGCAGCCTGTTGTGATTTCAGTGAAGCATTTCTCCCACAGGCAGAAAACTGGCAGAGGAAATGAAAACGGGATCAAATGAAGGCGACGAGGAGATCTCTTATGTGATACCAATGGCCTGGGTGTTCCCTCCAGTCTCATTTATCATCATCACTGAAGAGTTAAAAGTCAAGCAGTTAAAAGTCAAGCGGAGCCCGGAGCTGGAGCGCGGAGCAGCTCTGGAGCAATGGAGCTGCAGGTTTTTGCCTGGAGCTGGAGCGGAGCCGAAGCACAGCTCCAAAGCCCTGCAAGCAATAACTAACAGGTTTATGAAAAATCTAGACATTGAGAAAGATTGTCAACCTTAACCTGGAAAAGGGAAAATGATAATATATAGGAATCTAAACAAGCTAGAGATATAGGCAGAACAGCAGCAAGATGGGAAGCATTGTGGCCTAGCGGATACAACACTGTCCTGAGACTCAAGTTCTAGTCACATCTTTGCCATTAGCCTACTGGGTGAACTTGGGCAACTCCCCTCCCCGTGCCTCCATTTCCCCATCTGTAAAGTGGGGTTAATGATACTGACCTTTGTAAAGTGCTCTGAGATCTATGTGAGAGCTAGGTATCACCATTATTGTTGAAGTGTGAGGGTGTACCTCTGGAGAAATATAACCTGAAACAAATATTCTAGAAGAGGAAAACCTGGAAAGAGACACTGAAAAAAGGGTGAAAGTGGACACCAAGTTATATATTAGTTTGCAATGGGATATGGCAGCAGAAACGGCCAATATAAAGGCCAAAGCATCATATCAACGAATGGGGAGGAGTAACAGTTCCCAGTCTACTCAACTTTGGTGCCAACGCAACTAAAAAAAATTGCACTTAACCATGTGCACCTTCTTACCAGAAAGACGCAGGCCTACCAGAGAATGTTTAGAGACTGGCAATGAAGTGATTAGGGGGTTGGAAGGACTGGGAAGATTAAAAGAGTCCAACAAAGTTCACTCTGATGGAAAAGTAAATTCCTAAAGAGTTTAAACAAAGAATAACCACCTTTCTATATGGGTTTTGAACCTTCATATAGAAGGTAGAAGAGAATTCTATCTGTTCTGTTGAACTCCCGTAGAAGGGGATCATTCTCTATTCAATGTTCTAGGCTGTTAGAGGAATTTCTATGGAATCCTATTAAATTCTATAGGACTTAAATAACAGTAGCTAAGTCATGACTAAAGGGTGAGGGAACAAATATACCAACCAAACAACTCATTCCACAGCCTCCATCAGGGACAACCACTGGCATTCAGTACCAACTTGGACTCAATTCAGATATGTGGCCTTGAAGAGGAAGGCCAGAATACCATTATTCAGACTCCCAAGCCATGGATACTCTCATGCAGAGGTGGGAGTAAAAATGGAAAAACTGCGCCACCTCAGCAAGTTTTCGATAAACAAATTTCCACCATCACAAAAAATAAACAAAAAAAACAAACAAAAACACACTACTTGATGTTGTTGGTCATTCTGGAGCTGTGAAAACTAATACGAGTTTTTAGCTACATTAGGCTGAAGGTAAAACGAAAGAGCAGTACTGCCACCTAGTGTTGTGATGAAATCACGACAACTGATTTGTCTTATGCATATGACAAAGGTCCAAAAAAATAAGGCTTTTGTTCATTTGTTATAGAAAGAGAATGGAAGATAAATCTTATAGTCTCATTCAAAATACCATTAACTGCTGGCCCAGCCCTGATTGTTCATTGGTTTGGGGTTTTGGGGGGGGGGGGTGAGGCGGTGTTTTTGTAAACAAACAGTGTTTGAAAAATGCCCATATTCCTTTGAAAGGATTTTTTTAAACTATTATTCACTTCCAAGACATTTATAGCAACAGCATAAAAAGGAGCGAAGAGACATGCAGTGTGTCGGAGCATGTAAGCTCCAGAGATACAGAGTGACACCTTATGGAAACGCGTAGAATTTATTAGATTAAACCAAATGGGATCTATGGAATTTCAAAAGAGTTCCACAGAAATGATACCTAAAGGCCTATAAAATGTAATCAAAAAGGATAGTCCATAAAGCTTTTGAGCCATCGTAAATCATTTGAAAGAGAAAAAATATATAACTCTGTAGAAAAGCTATTTTCTATTAAAGAATTCCCCATAAAGATGGATGTCTGAACATAGCTGTAATTTATTAAATCTACTTCTTTGTCTAAATTGGTGCTTTTATGATTTTATTAAATATTGTAATAGTTATTTAAGTCTATGTATTGTTACTGAAATAATGTTTCAGCCAGAAATGGTTTAAAAAAAAAAAAAAAAAACAGGAATTTTTTTTCACAGAATTGTTAAAATGTGCCCCATTTTTCTTCTAAAAATTTCAAAGAAAGTTTCAGCATGATCTAATTTCAATTCAAACAGATGAATTCTCCATATGGCTAACTTCTGTAATCCTGCCCCAGGAGAATCTTGCCTCATTGGAAGAGGAACTTTAAGGACCCCCTTTACACAGCTCCATCCTTTTTACACAGTGTAAACGGGCCAGAGCAGGGACAAAACATCTAAAAATCAAGGAAAATAGAAACTGAAATTCAGAATCCCTTCATATAATTCTGACTTTGGGCTTCACCAACAGAAGTTTTCAATCTAACAAGATTTGATTGATACCCTATGCCAATTCCTGAGCTGCTCTTTTCTTTCTTCTCATTTCATAGGACTCAGAGAGCTTAGAAGCTTTCATGAGATGAGTTTTCTGCTGACTACTGTTCACTTTCCTTGTTCTGCACTCACCTTATTACTAGAGCTGAGTGGGAAGTGGATTTTCCCTGGAAATTCTGGGATTTCAATTTTTTCCCCTTTATTCTGAAACAGAACGAAAACAAAATCATTTTAAAATTTCCTGGTAAATGAACATTCTGAAAAAAAAATTCATTTTGAGTCAATTGACAGTTCTCTAAATCAAAACATTTTGCTCAGATTTTGACTTAATTTTGTACATTATAAAAGAAGAAAAAATTGAAAATGAAAGGCATTTCAAAACAGAAACATAGTCCCATTCCAAAAAAATTACTTTTTTCTAAATAGAATGGTGTCAGAATTGACACATTTCCACAAAATGTTTCACTTTTGACAAACTGATATTTTCCAATGGAAATAATGTTCTATTGGAAATTTTCCAACTAGATCTACATATTACTATTGGTGCTCAGAAAGTAAAGTGATGGGTTGGATATTTTAAAAATAAATAGAAGAAGAAGAGAATCTCTTCGCAATTTTTTTTCCCCTCCTCACTTCCTCCCTAATTTTCTTCTTCCTATTGTTTCTTTCTCTCCAGCCCTTTCTCATCTGCACCTCTTTTTCCCTAGTGTGCAGATTCAACACTTCAGCAAAACAGAACCCTCTTCCAAGGTCATATGCCATAAAGGACAGACAAGCTTTCAGTAGTACTGATTCCACAGCGGCAAAATAAAAGCTGCAGGGAGTATAGAGACTTAAGGGGGGGGGGAAATGCAGAATTAATGTAGAGTTCAGAAAAAGCCACAGAATTTTCAGTTTCCCCAAGACCAAAATGTTCTCTGATATTAAGTCATTCATAGTGCATACTAAAGCATCAGTGAGCCCACTGGGCATTTGTATCATGTTTTTCACCTTCAAAACATATTATGAATTTGAATCGTTCCAGATCGGAACTTGACACATTAAAAAAAAAAAAATCTCTTGCACAAGAAGAGTCCACAGCATGTTTATCTGTAGAGTAAAATCTCTGCACAAGTATCATATATGCACATTTATTAGTTTAAATATGAAAAGAAACATCCCTGGCTACAACCTGAGCCTCAGTTAACATCACTTTTCCTCATTTGAGCAGATTATACTCAATGTCAGCAGTAATGAGAATAGGTTATGGACTGTAGCCTGGGTCTTGTAAACACACACGTACTCAACTTTACAATACAAGTAATCCCATTGACATCAATGGGATCATTCACATTGGTAATGTTTGCATGATCAGGGCCTGTGTCGGTTTAACTAAAGAAAAAGTACTTGTCATATAATCCCATTCATAAACTGAACAGGGTGGCCTCCTGTAGTAAAGTGGTCATCAAAGGGCTGTGTATTATGGCTTGCATCCATGCTGTACCTGTTTAGTTAGTGGGAGTCCTGCCTCCCCCCACCATACACCAATGCCATTAGAATCTAATGATTAGATAAAGCAGCAAGTTCTCAGCCTGCAGCCCTAGGAGTAGATTTATTTTTGTTGCATTGAGCAGTTCCTTTACCAAAAAAAAAAATCTACAATAGCGGGGGACATAATTCAGTGAGCCAAGAGATCCCTTCCAGTCCTACATTCCTTACTTTTCCTGTAGTGTCATCATCATCATCATGCAGAACCTCATGCTGGACCAAAGCAAACACTCTTTTTCATTGTGGTTCTATACTGCAGAAGTGGAGCTGGTGAGATACATTAGATGAGTCTTCCTCTAACAGCCGGCCCACATACAAGCTAAATGCCCATCACCACCACCAGAGAGTTACTGTTTTAGTTCAGGCAGCAGAGACCGATAGTTCTGGTGCTTTAGTTCCTGGGTTCCTAACCCCATGCACAATCCATTGCATTGCCATGCAACCCTATGTACACATAGGGTGACCAGATGTCCTGATTTTATAGGGACAGTCCCGATTTTTGGGTCTTTTTCTTATATAGGCTCCTATTACCCTCCACCCCCATCCCAATTTTTCACACTTGCTGTCTTGTCACCCTATGTACACAGAAGACTTCAGAGCCTAGGCCTCCAGGAAGTACTAATGGTTTAAAATTATTTGAAAGGTGTATTTTGATAATTTGGCAAATAATATAAATAGTGTTCCTGTCTTATTCCTAAATGAGAGTACGAATATGAGGGAGGTGACCACATTGGGGAGTTCACACAGCTCTAGTTTTATACATGATGTAATCAGTAACGTAATTATTCTACCTTTCTTTTCTGTATATTGCAGCTTTAAGTCTCTTAGTAGCTCTGCTGTCTACAGAGACAGGCAGCCATTTTGTGTTTGCTTCAATAGACAGTTGCTGAAGAGTCTCATCCATAATGTGCTCCAGCGACCCCATGTTTGTTCTCAAAGAGATCTCTCTGAAAAAGTATGTAGCAGGTCTTCATGCGTGGGAAAGATATTAGCGTTTATGCATATGGTATCCACTGGTGAATATGTATTTCAGGTTCCCCTCTGTGCCAATCCACAGAGCATGCGAGTTGTTAAAGCACAGAATCATGGCTCCTCAGTCCAGCAGTACATGGTTTTAGCCCTGACGGTACCCAGTTCAATCCCTGGTGTGTTAGATCAGTGCTTCTCAAAGCCAGTCCGCCGTTTGTTCAGGGAAAGCCCCTGGCAGTCCAGGCCAGTATGTTTACCTGCCGCATCCGCAGGTTCAGTCAATCGCGGCTCCCACTGGCCGCGGTTCGCCACTCCAGGCCAATGGGGGATGCAGGATGCGGCGCGGACCGAGGGGTGTGCTGGCCGCCCTTCCCGCAGCCCCCATTGGCCTGGAGCAGCGAACTGCGGCCAGTGGGAGCCGCGATTGGCCGAACCTGCAGACGTGGCAGGTAAACAAATCGGCCTGGACCGCCAGGGGCTTTCCCTGAACAAGCGGCGGCCTGACTTTGAGAAGCACTGAGTTAGATGATGGCCCACCACACACACACAGTGGAATCACCACCAGTCACTCATATGAAAATACTACAGCATTCTGCAATAATTTTGCATTATTTTAGGCAATTATTCTTGTAAGATTCAGTGTTTCAGACCAATACTGCAGTGCTCTTTTTTTTTTTTTAAAAGGGGATTTCAGCACCTTATTCCTGCCAGTTTTCTAAGAGCTATTTGGGTACTAAGCAGTCATGTGTCCTCTTGCTGTTATGGCTAAATCTTATCCAATAGGTAAGTTTTCTATATGATATTCAATGCAGCCCCTGCTATGAAATTTAGATAGCAGAACATTGTACAAAATCATGCCTCAGATTAATTCAAGGTGAAATTCAACACCCGCAAAGGGCCCGCACAAGATTTTATACTCCACCTAAACTCTTAGATTAAGGAGTTTAAGTGCTACATTTTGGCTGGTACAGTTCCTCTACAAAGGGTAAATTTAAACAAAGTCTCCTATAATTGGCTATAAATGCCATAGTATAATGTTGTTTTAGCTTCTGGATTAGATACATTAAAACTCTACAACCTAATTCCATTCACTGAGCAGCATGGCTACTCTCAACCTCAAAATGAATTGTGTAATGAGAGTAATTTCATTTAATGTCAGGGCTCTGTAGCTTTTATACAAATGCCACAGATGTTGTGGTTAACTTCAGTCATTAACTATGATTCAATTCATCTTGCTCTGAATGGTAGCAGAACAAAGTATGAACTATCAGAATTACTATCAGAAGGGTGAAGGGTCAGAGGAGTTTAGAAATTTGTCACCTTTGTGTGTTCATTATCTTGGATTTATCTGAAATGCTTTGCTTTGTAGGAATCAAGTTGCTTCCATGGAAAGATCAAAATCTTGACAAAAGGATCAGCTCTGATACACAATGCATGTTAGTATGGTAAAAATTACTACATTAAATTTCCCAGTTAGTTGTCACCGTCCATGAGTCAATGTGCTTTGTTATTAATTGACAGATTCTGTACGTTTGTAAGTTTGTAGAAATAAAGCCCTATTTCAGTAAAATTCTTATTAATTATTGTATTACTGTAGGATCAACAGTTGTGCCCCATTGTGCTAAGCACTGTACAGAGTCACAGTTGAGGGCCACTGCACCTGTATGTCCTCACATTGGTCCAGCCAGGACACCCAATCTCAGGCTTCTAGCTCCCCAGTCGCTGACGAAGTATTTCCAGGATGCACAGTTTGCTGCCTTCACTATGTTATCTCCAGTAGAGACAGCCTGTTGGCTGGCTTGCCTTCTCTTCAGAGACTGGTAACAGAGTAATTGCCAACAGTTATGAATTACCCCACAGTTCTTTTTATGTGAGCCCATTTTATTCTTCGGGTAAACGAACTACAGAGAAAACGTTAAAAACAATAAAAGAACCTGCATACATGCTAATAGGCTTAGCAAGCATCATTCCAACTCTAACATGGTCTCTGGCAGGATCAGTCCAACACTGCACCCAAACAATGTCCTTTGTGGACACAAGTTCATTACAACTTGGAGCTTAAGCTCAGAACAAGCACACTCATAACATGGTTAGTCCACCCTTTATACAGTTCAGGGGTCCTTGTTCTGGAGTTTCCAGGAGTAGGTAATTAGTTAGGGTGACCAGACAGCAAATGTGAAAAATCGGGATGGGGTGGAGGGTTATAGGAGCCTATATAAGAAAAAGACCCTAAAATCGGGACTGTCCCTACAAAAATCAGGACATCTGATCACCCTATAATTAGTAGACAATGGATTTTCCTCCCTTGGGCATAGCTTCAAAAGGGTGCATTTTAAGTGGGTCATTTGTATTCCCCTTGCCCCCAGATACTTCCTAGGAAAGCCACTTGTTCTAAAAAGACTTTGAAGTTCTCAATAGCTTCCAGAGAGTGCATTAGTCAGTCTCCTAGAGAAGGGACCCACTTGCAATTCCACAGTAGCACACAAACAATTGCATCTTTAATACGATGAACTCCAAAGAAGTTTAACTTAATTCAATAAATTTCATTCAGGATATTGCAAGAAACTGTCTGTCACCTCTCCCTCCTACAGAAGTGGGTGTAACAAGGGTGCTGATCGGCACCCACTGACTTATTGCCTGCATGGCTGTTTTGCCATTACTTTTCATATTTCACCTGTTCAGATAGCAAACATTCTGCTTGCAAGCCAGCATACCTCTTTTACAAATCTACATGGAGTTGTCTAATAACCACCCTGCATTATTTCTCTCCTTAAAGCTTATGAGGCTGAGCCTTCGTGCTCCCCTGTTATCCCAGACAGTTTCTAGGGAGTATGTGCAGTGTCCCTTGGTTCCCCAAGGAGACAGCTGCCTCCACGCCAGATTAAGGTTCTCCTCCACCCCCCAAGAATATTACAAGCAGCCATTCTTTGGAGAGAGAAATATGTAAAGGCTGTCTCCCTGAGCAGTGGCCCTCAATCATGCACTGCTTTTAACAGCAGATGAGATGGGCAAGGGAGAGTCTTCAAATTCCTAGCCAAATTCTCTCTCTGCCCCTGCTCCCCTGAAGTCAGGTCCCAGGGACTCCTCTGCTTCTCTGGGGGGAGGTAGAGGAGTATTGGTCCCCCACCCACTGAGGTGGCCTTTTGTTCTCCACCCACTGTGTTAAGGTGAGCAGAATGCTCACCCCAACACCCAGGTCCACATTGGAAGGCCAATTCCCAAAAGGATTTAATAGCTCAGATTTCCTTTCATCCACCCACCAAACTCTTATCTAGATGTTCTGTACACCCTTCTCTCCAAACTGGGTTTCCTCCAGCATGCTTTCCGTACTGTCAAACGGTGACAATTTAGCACATGGGGTTTTTAATTGTGTCTTTGGAACACGCTGCTTTAATCCTTCCAACATAAGAGAGCTACATACACCGTCTTTAAAAAAAAATCCTAAATGAGTGAGATTTGGCTGGTCTAAGGGCATTATTTGCAAGCTCTTATAGACGGGGGGCAGCCCAGAAAACAGGGAATGAGCATCTGTATTACAAATAAAATGAGACCTTGGCTCACCCATGCAACACCCATTCAACAGACATTGGCCTTACAGCAAGTAGCGTTCTCACCAAGAACAACGAACCCCCAGGGACATTTATGGGGCTTGTTAATGGGCAAGAATTTGAGCAAGAATTTAAAAAAAAAACAAGAAAAACCCCTAAGGAATCAGGGTTTTTACCAGCGATGCAAATTTTAAGTGGGGAGAAGAGCTGAGGAAATGCCCTTGCCTCATCCCTAAACTCCAGGGCAGACCTTGCAAGTGGCGCAATGGGGACTGATTTCTAGACACTATTGACTTCAGTGAAGCACCACTCACATCCAGGGCTTCTCCCCCACAAAGGAGCTTGCAGATTCCTTTGCTTTATGCACTTACTAACTTCCCAGGTAGGGTACATATTCTTTTTATACACTTCCCGTTATTTCCTTATGACGTCTTATTTACTTAACTCTGTTTCACTGATGGAGGAAAAAACCCTGGTCAGAGGGAAAGACTTCAAAAAATAAAATCACTTCAAACTAAGTCTTTCCCTCCATGAAACCTGGCAAGTCTGTTATAATGGTAATAAACTAAAAGGTATACTGTGCCCTAAACCCAATCTATAATATGCCACAAAGTACAGAGCTCCTAAACCATGCTGTTTGGGATAGAGACACTTGCATCTGGGATTAGTTTTCCAACAACTTTTAAAAACCCTCTCTTCCACTGGAGAATATGGATTTTTTTCTCTCTGTTTCAGTGGGCCATGGGCTCATTTACCATGTTTTGAAATCACCCTCACTCAAATTAGCACAGCCTATAGCAGAGTAAATGTCCAGATTACATAGAAACTCAGCAAAGAGATGCTTATAAACACTGTAGATAATCCACCCACTCTTTGCAAGCCAGCAGGGAAATCGTTTTAAATAATGTTTTCATATATGGGATGTGTTCGGTGTAGAACTCAAAGCACCTTAGCAGGCAAGCATTAGCCTCATTATAGTTGGGAAAACCAACATGCAGAGAGAAGTGACTTGCCCAGAATCACCCTGCAGGCAAGTGGCAGACATATAAATAGAATACCAGTCTCTGAGTGAAAGTCCAGCTCCCTAACCACCGATTCCTCCAAGTATTCTGAGATAATATTGGAAACACACCAGACCCCACCAATTCTCTGAGGGGGAAAAAATGGAGGGAAATTCCAGCAACCATTATCCTTTCCATCTTAACAAGCTTCATCCTCAAAGGGACTGAAAACATATCACAAGAGCAAGTATACTAATGTAGCTTGCAGACAACAACAAACTTAAACATTAGTTTATTTCCTTTCTTTTACACATAAGGCTCTTCTTACTTGTTACAGAGACTCTGAAAAGCAGGTAAATGGTGTCTAACTGCCAAGGCTCCCAGGCCAGCTCTGTTCCAGGTGCCTGAGACAGTCAACTAATTGCAACAACCACAATCACTGCAAATGTTTTTCACCTGGGCAGAGTGCAATGCCCTGAAGCTCATGGATAGTCAAGCTCAGAGGGTGAGAGGAAAGGATTATTATTTTTAAATATCATTTTTTTAAAAAGGGGAAGTCATTTGATTCATCTTTTAGAATGTTTTCTATGGTATATAAGCTGTGTGACTGTCTGGCAGGCTTTACTGAGGTAACAATTACCCTAAAGCAGTTTGGGGAGCACCTTGGAAGTAAGTTCCTACCACAAACCACAATAGAGAGTAAAAGTGATAATGGATAAGGACTTTAGGCCCTATCGTGAAATGAGTTCTGTGTGGGTTTGGTGAGGTGAGAGGATTTAGGGATGAGGTAAAGGCGGTGGAAAGAAAAAAGACAAGATGGGATGGGGGCGGGGTTGTTAAAACTTGGTCTGACTAAAAATGCTTTTATATTTTTGTCTCTCAGTGTGTTAAAAATTTCATTTGAAAATGTGGTGTGTGTTTTCCCCTCCTCAAGCATCCCCTACAGTGCTGGAAACCTAAGCACGGCAGCAGAGAATGAAACAGAGTGTGAAAAGAACCTGCCCATTGGAGAAGACCAAGCTGAGTAAGCTCCTTGCTTGATCAGGGAAAAGTGCACCAGACTTTTGAAATTCATTGTAAACAATCCAAGGTGATGCTCACTATGCAGGTAAGGATTTTGACTTGTATCCCTAGCAACCCCCCTAAAGAAGATATAGTTGCAAGGGGTTAATACAAATTAAGGAGAAGGTTCAAGGTAGGTGATACCAGGCATGAGGTATAAACTAAATCCCTAATCCTGCAAGGAGCTCAAGGCAGGCGGGCCCCCACTGACTTCAGCAGGGCTTTGCGTGGGTTTGGCTTGCAGGATAGGGTTATAGGACATGTATGGTTATGGAACATGCTGATTTCGCTGCTACTGTGTCAGAAATTGTCTTCCTGTCAATCAAAGAGAGCAGAGGAATAGCTTATTTGTGAGGGTGTCAGGCCACGTTTGTCCCACGAAGGGGTTTTAATTTTCTTTTAATAATCTGATTAAACAGAATGGATGGATGTCCAAAATATACTGCTCAATTGGTTAATGCAGCCTGGGTGCAAACAGAAGGATTGTGCTGATATTATTACAGTTTGCTCCTCTTTGATTCTGATACTTTCCTTAACTCAAAATTTCCAGTGATACAGCAGGGATCAGAAAGTAACCGTTCATTCCTCTCTTAGTAAGAAAGAATTACTGTACCCTTCCTGTGATTAACCACGTAACCTGCAAAGACAGCGTTGATCTTGGGTCCTGATCCTGCAAAGAGATCAGCCAGCATGGAGTCCCACTGGCTTCAGAGTCGGGGCCTTGGTCAACAAGAAGTTGCCCTTGTGGGGTGGAGGGAGGAAATCTCACGGCCGGGTGCAGTGAGAATTTGGCTTATCTGTTGTGTAAATTAGGGGGCTGGGATGGAACTGGAGGTGGTAGGGGATTTTTCAATGAGACATTTTCCCATAGGAAACTCATTGATTACTTTAAACTGAAATGGTTCATGGAAAGGGTTTGGATTCAACGAATATCTTGACTCAAAAAAAGTTGGCAGGTACATTTCTGAAATGAAAAACTTCTGTTTTCCTCTTCAAAATGACTTCTTCCATTTAAAATTTTAAGCTAATTACAGGTTTAAATAAAAAATGGTCAAAATCTGTACAAAGTGTTTTTATTGGCCCGAACTAAAATTTTGTTTGGTTTGTCAGTTGGTGAAATTTTTCGAGATTTTGACTTTTTGTCCCAGTTTGGGACAGGAACATTTTTTGAAACCTTAAATATTTTCCCTGGATGGGAAAACCATTTTCTACCTACCCCTAGCTGGGACTAAAAGGGCCACCTTTAATCCCCAATCTCCAGACTATTCTAAATATTGGGTGTATAAGTTAGCAGAAGTTGCTTATTCTTGGCTACTGTGGGGCAATCTCTTCTCCCGATGCCATCAAGCCAACGGGTATGCAGGCCCGATGGAGGTTGAGTCATAGAAGAGATCCCATCTCTCTAAATGGAATAAGCTGCTAACTAATGCCAGTGAGACGGCAAGCGGTAAAAACGTGGTTTTTACACTGGACAGAGATGCCAGCTGGATCTCACTGAGTGGCGTATTGGTACAAGCCATGATCATGCTCGCTTACAAATTTTGCTTTATAATTGTAAAAATGCCTACTCTGAACTTTGGAACCCAGGCAGGAGGAGTGGTTCTCCTCCCCCCCCCCCCCCCCCCCCCCCCCCCCCCATCAAGAAAGACTATCAAAACTAAATGAGCTATTGTGGAACATCAAAATACAAAGACTTGGTTAATGAGCCTCTCACCCAGGAAGGTGCTCTATGCAAGGAAGCCTGCCCCATCAGCTTGTCTGCTGGGAGAAGGGGATAGAAAATGTTCTCCTATCCCTATTTTATCTCTCTCTTAATGTTTGGGCCTTGACAGAGCCAGAGACACTAAACTGAATTGACAGATTACTACAACTCTGTCACCTCTTGGAACCACAGACAGTAACTCGTTTGAGTATATAAGTTGCCTGCTTAAACCTGAAAATAACTCTTCCTAGTTAATAAATCCTTAGTTAGTTTACTATAGGATTGGCTACAAGCCTTGTCTTTGGTGTGAGATCTAAGGTACAAATTGACCTGGGGTAAGTGACCTGAATATTTTGTGATCTTTAGTGTGACCATTGATCACTAAGTCCAGCTTGCTTGGGTGGCCTGGGCAGCGGGTTGCATAGGCTGAGGGAGGCTTTGCCTCCCCAAACAGCCAGACATGACCCCACCTTCTGCCATGATGTTCTCTGTGTGCGGCTCCAGCCCCCTAGTACTCAGCTGGGGCTGGGGATGCCTGCCTTCCCATGCTTCGGAGCTGGGGAGGCTGCGGCCAGCGGCAGCCATCCGGCAGCCGTCCACCCTCCTCCCCGGCCCTGGACTGGGGACGCTGAGGACACCCGCGCTCTGGAGCTGGAGCACATTTCATACTGGGGCAGTGAAATCAAACTATAAAACATACCCCCAGTTTGGGGTGTCTGCCCTGCTTTTTGACAGTCCGCCCTGAGATTGGCACTCATGGTTGTGAGCCACTCCAGACACCATGACAAACATCATAAAGGATTTTTTTTAATAATGAGGCCATTGGACAGAGATTAGGTTCTCCCAAGCTCTGTAGTTTCCAGACTAACTACACCCTGCCTGTGCTTTCTAGGGTCTGCCTTCACTGCACAGTTAACTCCAGCTCTTACTCGGGCATAGCCCCTACCATCCACTCACACAAATCTCTCATCTAAGTTTGGGGGTGTTTTAAACTTGGCCTAGCTGAGGGTATAGACTAGAGCCCAGGTGCCACTTTCACTTGGGCAGGCAACCCACCACTTTGCAGTGAGGGTGCAAGCTACGTAGTCCTCCACTGCTTTCCCACAATTTCCCCCATGTCCCCAGAAGGACAGACAAGTTCTCCCACCATTGATGGAGAAGTGGTTGGGCTTGCTGCAGCACAGACAACCAGAGGATATGCCCCCAGAAGTCCTAGTGTGACACGTGGGCAAGTGCAGTGCCGGTTTGGAAAGAGACTAACCCAGTGCGGAATACCTCAGTTAACTCTGGAGTGAAAACATATCTCTATTCTCTTCTGAAGTCCCTATTCACTATGTTCCTAAACGTTCATAGAAAGGAGTTCTAGTCACCCTACAGTTATGACTGCACTGCATTATATTTAGAACTAGTCAGGAGTTTTCTGATGAAACAATTTTTCATCAGAAAATGTTGATTCATCACAACTGAAATGTTTCACGGGACTCTGTTGGTTTTGATGAACTCCCTACAAAAATAGTCACCTGGTTTCCTGTCAGCTCACCTGGCAGGCTGCTGGGCAGCCCACGCTACGCTGGAGTTGGGGACCCCCAGGGCTTCCAGTGTCCATAGCTCTGGAGCAGCCTTGTTATATAAACTGCCCCAGGGTCAGGGAACTCTGGGCTTCCAGCCTTCCTGATGTAGAGCTGGGAACCACAGCTAAACCAGGAGTCTGGGAGCTGGCTTAACTATGGTTCATTTTTCAGTGTCATTTTTAATTTTTCAGTTATTTCAGAATGAAATAATGTTGGGTTTTTATTTCCTCAGGAAATTATGAAAATTCTACTTGTCATTCTAAAATGCAAGGTCCTTGTTTTCAGCTGGAAATTCTGACTTTTGACTGGTGCTAATTTAAATGGTTGGACAGTTAGCATTTCTTCTGCTACAGAACAATGAACAAAAACAGTCAACTTAAGTTAGTAGCCACCATGAACAAGCTTCTGCTCATGTTGCATCGAGGCTGTTCTGTTAGGAACATTTATGTTCCAAAGAAAGTGATGATGTGAAAATTACAGGAGCGGTGAGGGGGTGATATTGCAGAGTCTGCTCCTAAATAACCTCAGTAATCCGCTGATTTTTCCATGCTGATCATGACTCCTGCAAATTCTTGGTTAAGAATGCTGAACGGTGAGTGACTTTCCACCTGTTTGGAGATTCTTGCAGCAAGTCTGAGTAATGATCACTTTCTGTTTTGAAAACAGCTGCAGCTAGGAATACATTAAACTGCTAAAGATTCCGCTGACTAATAACCCCTCTGCATTTCTTATCTGTCTGGTAGCGTGTTGTAGTCATTTGTATACTAGAAAATTTCATAACCTCTGGTAGCTCAGTAATGATGTGAAACGGTGTGGGGTTTTTGTCAGCTTATAAAACATTTGTATTTCAGGTGCAGAATTTAAAAAATAGATCAGAGGTTTCTTATGAACAGTTTAAATAATAATAACCTGCGATGGGAAAGAATCCTGTATTAATGCTGCTCTCTCTCAATGGTTCTTGCTTGTTGTTGACTGGTTACTTGTTAGTATGTTCTAAACTGAGCACTAGTGTCTTACTGCATTTGTGAACACCTTTTTAAATAGGATCAATAGGCTTTTTAGAAAGTGGTAGTTCCTAATAATGAAAGCACTGGGCCATCTTATTTTGACATCTCTGTGTATATATAGCATCATGAGTGTGCCTGCAGCATTATACAGCAAGTAAATATATGGTTCCTGTCCCATCAGCTTACTAACCAAATTGTCTCCCCCATTGTCCTGTCTTTTTATGATCAGTGTGAGATAGCTCTGTGTGCGACCTTGGGCAAGTAGCTTAACTTCTCTGTGCCTTGCTTTACCCATTTGTATTTATTATTTGTATTACTGTTGCATCCAGGAGCCCCAGCTATGAACCAAGTCCCCTTTGTGCTAGGTACTGTACAAACACGGAACAATAAGAGAAGTTACTTCCCCAAAGACCTTACAGTTTAAGTATAGGACGAAAGAAAACCACTGGATAAGGACCGAGGAAGAAACAATGAGACAATATTGTCTAAATAGATAAGATAGACACAGGGTGGGGGAAGGGATAGAACACAGAAGCAGAGTGAACAATGGCAGCAAATGTCATGGTAGTTCCATGACTTCTTGTTTTGTTTGGGGGCAGGGATGTTTCTGGTGGGTTTACTTAGGAGGGGGATAGCTAAATGGAAAGAGACGGAAGAGGGACGGCGGGGGAAGAGCAGATGTGGAGTGAAGCTGAGGTGAAGAGAGACTGTGAAGAGGGGATGGGAGGGTTGGAGCAGCCCATCAGCACAGGCGGAGACAGAACACTGTACAGTTCTGACTGGAATATCCCAAGGTCCCTGCTTTGGCTGCTTTTGCCCCTACCTGCTAGAATCTCTGGCTGGCTCCTCTCTGCTCTTCTCCCCCAAGGACACATGGTGGTTTGGGAGTGGGGAGGGGAGGCACTGCCTGGTTCCTAGTGCCCCCAGAGTGTGTGGTGGGAAGAGGGTCTCCCCTGAACAGTTCAGAGTCCAGTAGGGTGCTTGGAGGAGGTTTGATCCTATTTGGGTCCCATTTTACCCCTGACCCACAATGGATTGGTCCCTGCTTTCAGGGCCAGCCCTTAGACCAAATGGCATCCCAGGCGAGGAGCGTCTTTGGTGCTCCTCCGCCCCCCCCCCCCCAATAAATTTGTTAAACTTTTGAATGCCTTATTTTTATTGTATTTATAGCCCATTTCACGACTTCGATGCACGATTTCCATGCATGATTTATCCCTGTCATAAAGACAATAAATTTGCACGCTAGGATCTGTAAATCTGTATTTAGTCATGCCATATATAAGCAAATAAAAAACCGTTTCCTCTAAGCTTATAGAAACTTTTTAATTTTAAGAATAACTGACATGTCTTAACATCAAGAAATTGAATTGTGCACCAACATTGGGTGAACCAGTATTAAATGGCATTACAGTAGGTGACAGTCTTAGAATGTTAACCCCAGTCCTTTAGTTTAAAAGGTTACTTTTCTCACCTTCAACCTCGCGAACTGAAGCACAACATCAGAGAGACCCCAAAACTGGCCAATGGCATTTTCAAGTAATTGCTACTGCCTAAAACCCAGGCTATGTTGTTCTGTACCAGATATTTTCCCATTGAATTTGCCCCTTGCTGCAAGCTAGATTGGAATAGAGCTTTTCACTTCCTATACTCAGCTCCTGAAAGCGTCTTTGGGGTCATTTTTTATTTTCTATAGGGGGAAACAGACAATATTAGGGAGAGCAAAAGTCTCTGTTCTGCAGTCTTAGAAAGACATTACATGTTAAGCATGGCAAACATTACGTGTTAAGCATGGCAAAAGGAGTAACAGTATTTCTTTTATATTGTTGCGTAGATAGGGGTTTGACAGATATCTCTAGTGTCTCATTAAATATGTCCTTTATTAGTCGCTACTTACACTCTTCAAGTCTTAAAACACAAGTATACTTTCACAATTACACAGTAAAACAAGGGTTCACAATATTGCAGCTGGGCTCTCACTTCACTTCATTCTTACAACTCACTGACTGACTGGCGACGCCCGTCCCCTTAGACACCCACCAGGGCATGGCTGACAACACTCTAGGAAGCTCGAGGGAAATGTAGTTCTCAGAAAGTCTGGAAGGTTCCACAAGATTCTGCAAAGGTCCAGGACATTCTAAGAGGTTAGTGAAAAGTGAATCCACATACGTAATACCTCTGAAAGCTTTTACTTCAAACATTCTTTTTTCCCTTTTGTTGCTAACACCAAAGACAGCACCCCGAGCCCGACGCCCCACCTCCCCCTCCCCAGGTGGTCGCCTGGATCGCCTGCCTTTAAATCCAGCCCTGCCTGCTTTGGCTGTAAACAAGGTGTGCTGCTCAACTACTTCGCAGAGTTGCTAGGGGAAGTGTTCCTCATTGTTAACATATCTGGGATCTGCATGTGTAACTCCACTCTTTGATTTGCCCTGATGTGCTCTTTGATACGCTCTTTCCATATTTAATAATTCGGGAATAACGTATGGGCCAGGTTTAGGTCACATATAGCATTAAGGAAAGTTAAACTCACAAGGAAACTTCTACAAACTCCAGTCAAGGTAAAAGTTGCTCAGTTGTTCCTCTTCCCTGTGAGTTGAAGATACGTCTTCAGTTTGTTCCTTCTAACAAGCAGCATTAGATAAAAATGCCATCTGTGTCAAGATAATGCAACTTGCTACCATGGACCTGATACAAGATAAACTTGTGAGAGTCGAGACACTGCCTTTTTAATTACTGGGCTGAATCACCCATCCAGTTTTAATTTAGAAAGAGAATCTGACAACTGAGCACATACAGGAATTCTGCCTGGACCAAATACAAATTTCTCTGTTGGTCACGTTAACAGTCTACCATAATATACTGCTAAAAATGTGTTTAAAAATAGACTATTCTCAAAAACATTTCCAGGCAATGTTAGTTCATTTGATTGGTTTGGCGTTCATGTTTTCTTCCCAGATAACAATATATTGTAACTCCTGATCTATGTAGAGATAGTGGCCACAATCCTGTTAGCCAAAATCTCCTTGACAGAAAGCCTTATGTAGTGTATTGCGAGGTTTTTTTTGTTTTGTTTTGGTTAGTTTTTTCATATTATAAGTGAATTTGCTATGGGCCTGATTCTGTCATCCTTGTTCGGGTTGAGTAGCATTCTACTGCATGAGTAGTCCCACTGAAATAAATACAGTTCATAAAGTTATTACCCAGCATGAACGGGGGGTGGCAGAATCTGGAACTTTTATTATCAGATCAGAATGTCCTCTCAGGGGCAGCAGGTTCGTATAATTTTTGGTGGTGCCCAGAATGGGTCTAAGTCCTGCCCCCTCTCCCCCCCCCCCCCCCCCCCCCCCCCCCCCCCCCCCCCCCCCCCCCCCNAGTTTGGAAGCAGGAGAGTATGCGGGCTCTGAGAGGGGGTGCGGGAGGGATGCGGGCTTTGGGAGGGAGTGTGGATGTGGGGGGGTGGGCTTTGGGAGGGATTGTGGGTGTGGGGTGCGGGCTCTGGGAGGGAGTTTGGGTGCAGGCTCCGGGAGGGGGTGCGGGAGGGATGCGGGCTCTGGGAGGGAGTTTGGGTGCAGGCTCTGGGAGGGGGTGAGGATGTGGGGGGTGGGCTTTGGGAGGGATTGTGGGTGTGGGCTCTGAGCTAGGGCAGAGGTTTGGGGTGCAGGAGTGGGTGCGGGCTCTGGGAGGGGGTGCGGGCTCTGGGGGGAAGTTTGGATGTGGGAGGGTGTGGGTGGGAGGGAGTTTGGGTGCAGGCTCTGGGCTGGGGCAGGGGGTTGTGGTGCAGGAGAGGATGAGGGGTGCGGCGCTTACCTCAGGCGGCTCCCGAAAGCAACCAGCACACCCCTCTGGCAGCAGCTCCTAGGTGGGGAGTCGGGGGGGTCTCTGCGCACCGCCCCCCACAGGCACCGCCCCCACAGCTCCATTTGGCCACAGTTCCTGTCCAATGGGAGCCACAGAGTCGGTGATCGGGGCAGGACCAGCGTGCAGAGACACAGACCCACCACCATCACCACCCCCTGTGCTGTAGGGCTGTTCCGGTCACTTCCGGGAGTGGCGTGGAGCGAGGCCAGGCAGGAAGCTGCCTTAGCCCCGCTGCACTGCTGGCGGTGGCTGGGGGCCCCCAGGCCCTTTTAAATTGCCTGGGGGCAGCAGGCGGGGCCGGGAGACACTCTGGGGGAGTCGCGTGGGGGCGGCAGGCAGGGCTAGGGGAGAGACCTGGCCCCAAATATTGGAGTAGCCAGGCCCCCAGGTCCTGAATATTTCTGGAGCACGGGCACCATGGGCTCATATAACTCGCTGCCCCTGTGTCCTCTAGCTTCCATTCACTGAAAAATTTTCTCTTTCCTATTGGCTGTGAAGCTGATGGGGTTGGGGGGGGGGGAATGGAAGTACTAATCAATGAATGTTGTGTGGAAGGTGTTACAAGTTCTGTAAGTGTCCATAGCAGTCAGAGGAGAGTATTCTCTTTAAATCCATCAAGAAACACTGCTTCAAGGCAATGTACCCAGAATGACAGTTTTATTATTGGTGGTGGTTTGTATTGCGTAGTGCTTAGGAATCCCAGTTACAGACCAGAACCCCATTGTGCGAGGCGCTGTACAAACCCAGAACAAAAACACAGTCCCTGCCCCCAAGAGTTTGCAGTCTCAGTAGTGAGTCAGGTCATGGCATTTAAATCTAATCTGCACTGTTTTCATCAGAAACACTGCGGTCATAGCTACTGGCTTCACAAGCGAGAATGGATTTGCCATTTCTTAATCTATTTTAAAGCCAGATTGTTTGAATCCTTTGGCAAAGAGTTACTTATGCGAGTAATGTGGTGATTGCGGTGGGGCTACTTGTTGAGTGCCTGCTCACTAGTCTGAGTAAGGAATTCACAATCTGGAGAATTTACATATTGAATTGATTGCCCCTTAGCATTCATGTTGTCCAGGTTGTTGGATACTCCCAAGGAGGAGTAAATGATTCCACCAACTGAGGTCTGACTGAACTGCTTGACTCCTGCTAAATATGGGAGCCCCGTGGTACAGCGTCTCTACATATTTATCCCTGAAATGGAAAAAATGACATGAATACAACTTCATGTGTGCACTGTGTTGGCTAATGCTGTAACTTCTGCTAGCAATGGACTTACAGGGATTAAATTTGTTGACAAGCAACACATCTGGCTGACAGACAGCACTGGACGCCAGGGATCGACGTCTGTCCTGACTTAACACACCAGCTGGTGCATTCGTCCAGCTCTAATTTATCCAGATGTGTTGCATGTGGACAAATACGATCCTAGTATCCTTGAATAAATCAGAGTAGCGCTTGGCTCTGGCTTTGTTTCTGTAGATTTTAATTTACCCTTAGTGGTCAATTTAGATAAATATAGTCGGTTAGCTGTAAACCGTCACTGTCCTGTAGAGGGCAGTGGTGTACATATGCACTAAATTGCTCTTCATAATAATAGCTATCTATCAGGGTTTGTGTGGGGGTTGTTTACATGTAGAGAACATTCATTTTTAAAATGGATTGTGCATGTATGGGCAGTTCCATATTAGAGTCTTGTTTAGGGTGACCGGACAGCAAGTGTGAAAAATCGAGACAGGAGTGAGGGGTAATAGGTGCCTATATAACACACAGCCCCAAATATCGGGACTGTCCCTATAAAATTGGGATATCTGGTCATCCTAGTCTTGTTAAATATTCCATAAACTTCCACCATCATTCCTGCATTGTTACCATCTTTATGTACCAGGTTGAAATTAGGTACCCTACTTAGCAGGTTGAAATTTTGTGATACCCTTCCTGTTAAATCTACATTTGGTCTGTGTGCGCATGTGTATGCGGGCACATCTGTATATCTTTCTCTATATATGTATGCCATATGCCCCAATCCTGCTAACACTTATGTATCTGAATAACTCTAACTCTTATGTATGCGAGTAGTCCCCCTGAGTTTGCATGTGTAAAGTTACTCATGCTTAAGTGATTGCAGGATCAGAGCCATCAATCATCACATTCTGAACTTGGGAAAAATTGGATGAGAACTCCTCCTAGACTAATGAGCATTGTCCAGGGGAATAGACACCGGACTGAAGTTCAAGAACCTTGGGGTTTTAATTTCAACTCTGGCACTGGTCAACCTTTTTGCTTCAGAATCCCACCTGTAAAATGATTATAACTAAGACTCTGTCCCTCTCACAAAGTTGTTGGGAGGCTTAATTAGCACTTTGAATATGTCAGCCACTAAAACAAGTGCTGCATTATTATTACGCCAAATGCAAACTTCCCTAGACGTTCAGTGTGATCTCAGATTTCAGGGATGGTCTCAGTCCCATGAAATAATCTCTCAACACAGGTAACATTCTGGCAAACCTGCCAGGGGTCAGAAGAAAGGTGGTTGTTGTTGTTTTTTCCTGTTTGATTGGTTTTAAGGTTTTTTGTAAAATTTTATTAATTTACAAGTTTATTATTACTCATTAATGTCTCCATTGTAACTTCCTTACACCGAACAGACCCGTTCTTCAGCTGGCAGGCTCCACTAGTCTGAAGTATATTTTGCTATTTGACAAGTATATTTTGCTATTTGAACAGTAGCAGTTTCCTGGAATCTTTATTTAAAAAAAAAAAAAAAAAGGGACCGAGACAAATTGAAAGACTCAGAGCTGGCTGTCTCACCTGATGAACTCTTTTCCAGTGTGTTTAAGTTGGTTTGGTCTGTTTTATCTCTTCAACCATCTTGTCATATACCCTCCCTACACTGCAAAAAAGGAGGGGGCGGGGAATAGCGACACCACATACCATATCAATACTATCTAAGCAGCATAGATTACAGCTGCTGTTCCAGAGAATGCAAGGACATAATTGACAATAAAACCTTTTTTACTCAAGGTACTAACTTAAATCCAGCAGCCTTTTCCTGCTAAACAACATACATGGGCTGTCTATTAAGAGGCAGTATGGCCTAGTCCCAGCTCTGGGACAGTGGGGAAATCACTTTGTCTGTCTCTGTTTACCATCACTAAAATAAAATGTAAAACACAGGGGTGTTGAGTGGATGTGTTAATTAAAGTCCGTACAGCACTTTAAAGACGCAAGGCATGAGTCTCCATTCCATTACAAGGGTTTAAGTGGGTGTAATTTCATTGACCTCAGTGGAAATATGCTGGTATACAAGTGGTGCAATAGAGTGGAGAATCTTTTGCCCATAGCGCACTGTATAGACATTGCCAATAAAATCTGCCTTTCGCTGCATTAACTGTTGTGTGAGTCCCTAAGAAGGAGAGGTTAGCAAATATCATAAGATTTATTTGCAAAAGTACAAATTGTAAGATTTTTATTTGCAAATGGCAAATATTTGATGGCAGCCCCTTGTGCAAGTATTACTTGTTATAACCTTTTCAAATTCTGTCGGTAGTGAATATGTGTAGTGAACAAGGCAGGCTGGTTCAAGAGAAGTGGTTGATGACTGCATTATTCAGACTGAAATCTAAAGGATTTTTCATGTGTTTATACTGAAAAGAAGTTTGCAGTGCTGATATAATCATTTTAAATCCCATCTCCTGTAGCCAGCAATAAACCTATTAATTCTGTTTTATGCAGGTCAAGCGCGCACACAACTGTCAGGTAGCATAGATCCAGTTGCTAGATCACTGATATAATTTTAATAGGCTATAAAGACCATGGTACTCGCAATAAATGTATGTGCACTGTGAAATTTTGTCTGGGAATAATATGTTTTTGTGTAATTAAAGTGACAGGTTGCTTTCAAATAAGATGCCCTGTGGGAGCTCAGCGGTACAGTGCAGAACGTGCTATATTTTCTGTGCAGAATTTCAAATAAATAAGAAGGGAAATTGGCTGTGTGCACGGCAGTCCAGATCTTGGGTTCCGAGCTTTTAGCAAAGATAATGCTCCCCACTTCTGCTTTGCCCAAACAAGCTGACAAGCCTGCTGAGTGGAAAGCCTTGTATTTCAAAGATTCATGGAAAGCTCAGAGATGCACTCAGCAAACATACTGTCCTGAATGCACTCACACTATCAGCGGTAGCCTAACAGCAGCTGAGTGGTTGGTTTGCCCTTCAGAATATGGCCTCCTGAATGAAAGAGTGTAATGTAGTGATGAATCTGTCAGAGTCAGATGGGTTATCTTTACTCTACAAAGGCGGTGTCAAAAGCATAATGTATTGTGGTACTTTTAGTATTGCATCTATTCTTTCAAAAGCCAAGTTCCCAATCTGTTTAATAGGCTCTCGCTGTGTTTAAAAATGAATTCCAATCTATTTAGGTTCTTGCACTATCTTCATCATCGAAGTATCAGAGCAACTAAGTGACCAGTTTCCCCCTCAAAATGACAACACAATAAAATTCTATAAAGGCAGCATTATTGTGACATAGTATATTATTATACTCTGCCCAGCCTAGGCTTCCCCCTGAAACTTCACCGGCAGCATGAGCACCCCCAGCCAGACAGTAATGCATGCCCACCAAGTGACTGACAATGGAAAACAGGCATCAGGTAGCTGATCCCCCTAGTGGCTGAACCAGCCAGGGCAGAGGAAACAGATACAGGAATGAGAAGTGGCCATGTGATCAGGAGCCATGGATGTTCAGAGATGGTAATTTTACTGATACATTTCCATTCTATACATGTCTTTGTATGTGTTATTGCATTGGATTTTCCAAATGGGATTGAGGATGGGAATGTAACAGTAACTCCTGGAGCTCACAGATACTGGCTGCTGCCATGGGTAATTACTTTGTGCAATCCTGAGTCACATCATGTGGGACCAGGAAATAAAGATCAGTCCCTTACCAGCATGCTCAATGCAAATGGTGAGGTTTAGGAACAAATGGCTAAGAAAGAGACCTAGAGAAATCTTAGGCAGAATGTTCTTTGCAGGTTTTCTGTGTTTAATGCACACCTCTTATCCCAGTGGCTGCATGGAAGATATTAAGCGGATTAACCTTTTATGAATGATGTCCAATGGATTGCAAAAGGGCAGGGAAATAACAGAAGACTTAACCTCCACTGTCTTTCATGTCCAGGGTTTTATTGCTAAAAGATAACCCGTCCATGCAATCTTATTTTATGAGTGTGTGGAGCATTTCTGATTCAGATAAGCAGGACAATAGTATAGAATCTCTTACCTGGTTTTGTTTAATTTATTTCCCCTTTTATCTTCCTTGTAATGCAGACAAGTAACATTTAAACACCAGTTTAAGGTTAGAGTGTTCCATCTTCCTTATTTCCCCACCTTGCCTTCTTGTCTCTACTTTAGTGCACCTGCTTCCCTGTTAACATCTCACTAATCCATACACCTTCATTAGCCCATGTTTGGCATACCTCAATCTGCCTCCTTTCTCATTCTGTAACCTGTGCCATTTACCTGGTATTGAGTATTTAGTACAGGGACAAATGGCCGGCGTCGCAGCATGCTGTAATACTGAAAGGAGTATGGGCTGGTGATTAGAGAAGAAAACTTGGAGCCAGGTGTTCTGGACTATATTTGTAGCTGTGCCACTGCTGGGCTGTGAGATTCAGGTGGGTCACTTACCTTTTGTGTAACAGCTAGGGAAACTGAGGTAGAGGAGGATAATTATTTGAGTCACCTCACCTCTCTGCACTTCAGTTTCCCTGGCAGCAAAAGGGGTATGATTATGTTGTATTTTTTTCAACTTTGTTTAAACAAAAACAAACTAAGCCTGGAAGTCAGTTAGTTGAGGGCTGATTAAGACTTGCAAGGGCTAAAGATTAAGCAATCCCCCACTGGCGTGAGGGAAGCTTGGCATATCCGCCCTTATTCTGTTCTTGGCAGGGGAGCTGACTGAGCTGAACTCATGTGTCCAAGAATGTTTCTTAGGAAATTCAGACTTTTCTGTCAGCTGGACTAACCATAGTTTCATTTAGTAAAATTTAAAACTAGTATTTGCAATCCAGTGAGTGAGAGGAGATTGGCTCTTTGCAAATGCAATCTATAGATTGAAGAACTTGTGGTTAATTGACGTGTGTGCTACTGGTATGTTCCATGTAAACAGTCTGTCACCAGAGGGATTGAACATGCACCAGAGTGCAACTAAAGCTGGTCAACGTTTTTCATACAAAAAGGTTGTTAGGTTTTTGTTATCCAAAAATTGACTTCATTCCAAAACAGAAAATATTGCCAAGAACCGTTGACTTTTTTAGAAATGTTTAATTTCTCTACAAAATTGTTTGCAATGTGTTTAAATCAAATTGGATATTGACCCCCAAGATGCAGGAGCAGGAGCTGCTTGGGTTTTGTTGGTAAACGAAAAATTTCTATCACAATTTCAACAATGTTTTTAATTAAGATTTTTTTTCCACAGTGTTTTTCTTTAACCAACTAGTCTGTTTCAAACTGTGTGAAATGGAAACAACTTCATAATTGTTTTCCTATTTTATAACTAGCTCTGAATGCAACAATTTCAGGGCAACCTGGTCCACTTCAGAATTTCTTATTTGTATTATTGTAGCACTTTAGCAGCCCTGTTGATGGATCAGGACCCTGTTGTGCTACATGCCATATGAATACAGAACAAAAAGACCCAATTCCTGCCTTGTTTGCTGTCCAGGAGTTCAAGTGAACATGGAGGATGGTGAACAATTCTTCAGTATAGACTCAAAATATGGGGCCTAATCCTCCACTCTCTTTCATCTTGGGTATTCAATTACCTCTTCACAAAGTGGCTATAGGACATTACTCTTCTGATTCAGTAGTATTTTCACCGCTCTCCACACCCTTGCTTGGCACTGGTGTGAATAACTACACAAGGAGTGGGGAATCAGATTTTGTGGGGAGGGGAGGCTGGATTGCCTTGCTCGTGGTATAAATTATACTGAGTTTGAATTGTAAACCTCTGTAATTGTGTAATTCACCAAACAGGAAAGACACCTTTATTAGTGTAAAGTGCTGGTCCTGCACACAAAAAGGCCCGTTGAAACCAAATGAGCCATTGTGAAACATTAAAGGACAAAGACTTTGCTGATTTATCTCCTCTTCCCCCACCCCCCTCCACCTCCTGCTATGGAGAGGGGACCTGCGTGTGAATTCATCCCAGCAGCTTGATCTCTGGGGGAAAGGAATAAAAATACCTGACAAGAAGGAACTGTATCACTATACTGCTTGGAATTCAGATAGGGCAATATTTCTAAGCATAAGCAGGGGATCCCCAAGCTGCTTGGCTTGGGTTAGCCCTAAAGCCCATATATGTGTATTACAGCAGCTACTATTACCTTTTGGAACCTAAGATAGTATCTCCTTTGTGTGTGTGTATATTTACCTGCTTTAACCTTGTAAATAACTCTCATTTCTTTTTATCTTAATAACTCTTAGTTAGTGTTATAGGATTGGCTACAAGCATTGTCTTTGGTTTGAGATCTGAGGTGTAAGTGACTGGCCCTTTGGGACTGGGAGTAACCTGAATATTGTCATGATTTTTAGTGTGAGGGACCATCTATCTCAAAGGCAGGCTTGCCTGGGTGGCAAGATAGACCAGAGTGCCCAAGGGGAATGTCTGTGACTCCATGTTAAGGCTCTTATAGTGTTTAGGAGTTCACACTTGTTACTTGGTGAAATCTAATCATAGAGCATACAACCAATTTAGGATTTGTGCCCTGTTCCTTGATGGCCTGAGGTTGGCACTCGTGCTCATGAACTCTAGACCACTTAACACCTTGCCCTTACCAGCTTTTTCAGTTATTGTTCTAGTTCCAAAGTCTAAGCCCAGCCTGTGGCTGCCTGGATAAGCAGTGACACGTTGGCTGATCCATAAACACACGATTATGTACTAAGAGTCTGTAATACATGGATCCGTCCATGTTTCCACCTGCTGTCCTCTGTCAGAGCATGAAATAATATTTATTCATGAAGTTCTCTCTCTTGCCAAAATACTTGGGGCAGCCGCAGACAGTTAAATTGCATAAATATGCCATAAAAAAGTCAAATAAAAAAAACCAAACAGTTGCATCACCTAAAAAAATAAAAAGGAAGGGGTGGGGGGAGTTTTTTTAAACACAGATGTATAATTCAGTGTGGTTCTTAAAAATCCAGGGCAGACTCTGCCAACCCCTTCCCCCCACCCCAGTAAAAATGGCAAAGTCCAAACAAATATAACAGACAAAAAAGATGAATTTCATAAACACTCCCTTAAACTGAAGTAAGGCCATAGTTGCTGCACTGCACTTTCTAGGCCAGGGGTAGGCAACCTATGGCACGCGTACCGAAGGCGGCATGCGAGCTGATTTTCAGTGGCACTCACACTGCCTGGGTCCTGGCCACCGGTCCGGGGGGCTCTGCATTTTAATTTAATTTTAAATGAAGCTTCTTAAACATTTTAAAAACCTTATTTACTTTACATACAACAATAGTTTAGTTATATATTATAGACTTAGAGAAAGAGACCGTCTAAAAACGTTAAAATGTATTACTGGCATGCGAAACCTTAAATTAGAGTGAATAAATGAAGACTCGGCACCCCACTTCTGAAAGGTTGCCGACCCCTGTTCTAGGCTATGTAAATATCTTCACTAGAGCTTCTCCGGGAGTCTCCAACAAGAAGCTACACCGATGTCTAGAAAGAACCACAGGCAATTCCTTTCGTCACTTTCTGTTCAGTTAACTTGCTGAAGTTGTGAGCTCTTTGAGACAGGGTCTGTCGTCTTGGTTCACATGTGTACCTTGCCTACCCAATAGGGGCCTGTTCTCTGACTTGGGCCGTTGGGCACTACTATTATAAATAATGTTCCCATGCAGAATCTGTTAATTTAGAGTTGAGATTGCTGAAGTCACTCTCTTAACTCGTATGCAAAACATATACCCAAGCACTACCATTAGACAGATGGTAGATAAGCATTTATGGTGCTGTTTTTTGTTTTACCTTTGCGGCTCATATGACAGTGAGATGTGAGGTTTTGGTGCATGAATTTTTCAAACAAAATATTTGCTTGCAGTGTTGATGTAGCCAGGTTGGTCCCAGGATATGAGAGACACAAGGCAGGTGAGGTAATATTGTTTGTTGGACCAATTTCTGTTGGCGGAAGGTACAAGCTTCCAAGCTACACAAAGCTCTTCTTCAGGTCTGTGGAAGGAAGCAGCTAAGCATACCTTCCGCCAGCTTCTGTTGGTCAAATAAAAGATATTACCTCGCCTACCTTGTCTCAAACAAAATACTTGTAAACCGTTTAATATAAACATTGCAAATATCCCTGTACATTATGAACTATGGTTGAACTCTATTTTAAAGTTAGTGGTCTGATCGCAAGGTGTGTTACAATCCCAAGTTACCTATGGACCTTGTGCATAAGAGGCTATTGGGGGGGGGGCAAAGCAAAGGGAAAGAGACTTTTAAATTGTCCTTTCTGCAAGAAACCCCTCTGACTGTAGTCAAAGGTAGGCTAGATCAGCTGTCTGTTAGTCAGAGATTAACACAGCTAGCTGTAAACTACAGGAGGCATTAGCCAAGGTCTGTCAGGCATAAGCGACAGAGATGAATGTTTCTCTTTAAGGGTAATCAGCTGCAGCTTTGTTGTCAGCATCATATGACCTTGGAGAGCCTTCGCTCTGCAGATATCACTGGGTTGTTGTTTTTTAATATCATAAAGTGTGATGCAACTTGCAGAGGGTGGTTTAGGGGAGGCGACTGAGTGCACGTTCTGCAGGGAGTGCTGAAATCTTAGTCTTCTGATGCATAGGGCCAGATTGCATGTAAAGGCCAGCGTGAAGGTGGGCTGCAGGGCCCACAAGGTTCATTAACCAAATCCAGAGGACTCAGACCTGTTGCTGACCAGAGTTCTATTTCCAAACTTTCCTGTTGTTGATCTAAATATTGTCGTGTATCGGTATCTGCGGTCGAGCAGCTGTTAGAGCCCCGATGCACTGTTTTCTTTCTTCACTTGCTTTGGTAGCAGAAGTAGATAATTCTACACATGACCTACTAATACCAAATGAGTTGCTAATGTAAAGCATCTGACCTATCCCAAGCCCAGAGTCAGTGAGTAGTCATTTCCCTTGACCAGTATCACTAACTCTGTGGGGGAAACAGCTGCTGAATGATTTTAGAATTAATCGTCTCTTATAACCTTTGGTTTTGCATCTCAGACAAATTTCTGCGTAAGAAATTGAAGGTGCGTGTGCTTCATGTTAGGGCTGTCATCTAAATCCTTGGGCTGCTAAACACAGATTAAACAGGTGCCATTGTAGATACTGGATCAGTTACTTTGGCATTTTATATCTTCTTCTCCTATTCTCACTTCACAATGTATCCACCTCTACTGTACACATGTTCTCCCTCTAGCTTCCATAAAGCAATGACTTCATTTTGGTCAGCACTGGGAGATGAACGCAGGACCTGTAGAACTAAGAGCGAGAGCTTCTGCAGTTTAAATTGACAGAAAAGGTCTCCTATCTGGGAGCTAAAGCGAGCTCATATCATCTCTTAGTCATTTACAGAGAGGGAAATGTAATAGTGGGGGACACGAACACCCTCTCTCGCTGCACTCAGCAGGAAGAAATTTAAACTGAAGGAGCTATCATGTACCCTACTGAAAATGCACTAGTGAACCTAAATAATGTAACTTGCCCTACAAATGTATTCTAAATTGATGAATGGGAGGGACTTTTTGCAAAATAAATTGACAATTTTCTTTAGATAATGCTGAAACCATTGCTGTCTCATTAGGCTAATTTGTGCCTAAAAGATACTGGGACATGTCTTTAATGAGTCCTATATTATTAATGGATTACAATCGCTTTCTGAATCTTGCTCTGGGAGGGGGCAATAGGAGCGGCTCAGAAGCAAAGGCCGACTGGAATTTAGCTGTTGCTTGTTACTTGACTGTATAGGCACACTTCCTAATATGAAGACAGTAGCGCAAACAGGGAGCAGTCAAGACCCAGGATGGGCTCCAGGTGTGAAGTTTGCAATTTAAAAACGCCATAGTTCAGGCCTGTTCAGATCTGTGTTGTAATTTAAACTTTCAATCGAAGTAGCACCCTGAGGACCCAATCGACATCTGGGGATTTATATATATAATTTTCCCCACTGCCAAAGATTTAATTTCTTCATTACATTGACAGCAAGGGCTCTGGTCGTGAAAAGAGTTCTGTGTGCAAGGACAAGTTGAAAATTCACAGGACTGAGCCCTAAAATCTAAAAATACCTCTGCCTCTGATTTTATTGCAAAAAATAAATTTATATTTATATCAATGGTGATCCCTTCTGAATCTGAACAGCGTTGCCTTTTCAAGATACTTGGAGAAGCTTTTTCTAAATACTAATAGCAGCCCATCTTTCCACTTCTTCTGTGGCAAATAAATATGAACAGTTGCACACAGACAGGGCCGGCACAAGCGCAGGAAGCAGGTGCTTGGGGCAGCACATCCGGGTCTTCGGCGACAATTCGGTGGCGGGTCAGCCAGTCCCTTCTGTTTGTTTGTTTTTTCTTCGCCGCTTGGGGCGGCAAAAAAGCTCAAGCCGGCCCTGCACACAGAAACCCATCGAATCGTTGGCCAGTGGGAAGACAGGCAACCACTTTTATCTTCTACTCTGTATATTTCTTAACATCTGAACAAGTATTAGCAAGTTAATTTGCCACAGATGTGTTCAGCTGAGTTTACCTGAGGAATCAGATAAAATTTGAACTCCAATATGGGGAGAAAGAGGCTAGATCTTTCTGCAGAGGAGGGATGCTAGCTAGCATTATACCTATATCCAGCAAAGTACCTGGGTTTAAAAAAATAAATCTTGAAAGGATAACAAAAGCCAGTGAAGAATATTTTTTAAAATCCCCCCCCCCCATACTGCTATGCATCTGCCCCACATCAAAAAGGTTCAAGGAGCAGCTAAGACCCCCTCAAGAGAGGATCAAAATGAAATGTAATATACAATCAAAGGGGAAAATGAGGGGGGGGGAGGGCAGATTCTGATAGCTTCATTCACACTGTCTATTCCCTTTCTCTGTTAAAAGCCCATTGACTTCATTGAGAAGAAATTGGTCCAGTTCAGTCACTAGGAAATTTGTTCGTTGATCTGATGAAGTCACTTGTAGGTGGAGTGCACAGGGAGAGGAAAGCGGATGTATATCATTAAAAGTGCCAGGGTGGTGTTTGCATGATGCATGGACTATAGGCATGGGTACGGGTCATTTGCTGGAGGATTCTCTGCACCTTGAAGTCTTTAAACCACAAGTTGAGGACTTCAATAGCTCAGACATAGGTCAGGGGTTTGTTACAGGAGTGGGTGGGTGAGATTCTGGGGCCTGCGTTGTGCAGGAGGTCAGACTAGACGATCATAATGGTCCCTTCTGACCTTAAAGTCTATGAGTCTAACTGAGCATTATTCTTGCATGTTACCATTAAAACCTGAATAACGGATACCTGCACCATCTTGGCACATAGGTCAGCATGTGATGGTCTCCCAGGGTCAGGGGGGCCTTCTTTGTTCCATGCCTGCCATAATAGCATGACAATAATAAAACACAGGAAATTTCTGAGGAACTGTCTGGCAGAGGCGCCAACTTTCCCCGGCGCCGGTGGGTGCTCGCACCCCCTGACCCCGCCCCGACTCCACCCTTTTCCCCGCCCCTGCCCCGACCCCATTCCAACCCCTTCCCCAAAGTCTCTGCCCCCTCCCTGCCCCATTGGACCCTTTCCCCAAATCCCCACCCCGTCCCCGCCTCTTCCCCGAGCGCGCCGCATTCCTCCTCCTTCCCCCTCCCTCCCAGCACTTGCCGTGCAAATCAGCCGTTTCGCGGTGCAAGCGCTGGGAGCCAGGGGGGAAAAGCGGGCACACGGTGCACCCAGGGGAGGAGGCGGAGCCAGAGCGGTGGCGGAGCTGAGCTGGGACGGGGGGCGGGGCAGGGAGCTATTTTTCCCCGTGGGTGCTCCACTCCCGGAGCACCCATGGAGTCGGCGCCTCTGGCTGTCTGGTAAGCTTAGTTCCACAGAATATACTCACCCTATTTATGTCTGCCCCTCACCAGATATTAGGATGAACTTAACAAGCTGATGGAGTCCTCATCTGATAGATGGACATGCTGTGTGCATACCCTTCATATTACTACAGCTGAGACTCCAAATGAAGGCCCTCTGCTTAATAGGGCAGCAGCACTGCAAGGTGGATGAATCAGAGAACTCCTTCTGGCTGGGTTAATTGGCCACATTTTTCTCTGCCGAGAGCGATTCTTTAAATATAGGATGGTTCTGTTAGTGGGGTCACTCAGCTAGTCCATAGGTCCAGACAAGCTCAGACATTAGATGTCAGAGGAAACCTTATGGAAGGAATGGAGACCCCATATTTGCTGCCAAAGTCCAACATATTTCCATGAACTGAACTATCTTGTATTGCTCTGGTTTATTCAGAGATTCAGATTCTTTCCCCCACCATTTCCCACAGCAGGCAGAAATGGTCCACCAGGGCTGCTGTCCGTGTTTCCAGGGAAGATCTTGATGGGGGAGATAGTGAGGGCTGCTGAGGCAGGGCTCACGAAGGCGGTGGGAGCACAGGGAAGGGAGGTGGTGTGAAACAAGGAGTGGTGGAGGGGAAGGGACTTCATGCTCCTGGGAATAAGAAGGAAAGAGGCAGTGAACTGGGGACAGATACAGTTGGACGTTGGATTGGAGTCTTTGTGGGGACTGGCTGAAGGATGACAAATCTTTTGCAGACACCAAGGGATCATAAGTTGGTGGTGGGGAGGGGCAGGGTGAATTAAAGTGCTTTAACTGGGTACATTAAGGAATTGAACATGAGTATTCCCAACTGGGCCAGATTCTGTGTTGAGGGGAAGCTCTGTGTGGTTGCACAGGCTGTGCTTACGCAGGATAAGGCCTCGTTGCTTTATGGCAGGCTTCAATGTATACAAAAGAAGAGCCAAAAGAAAAGGCTTGTTTGCTTGCCAAACATGCAAAGGTAGGAATGAAGTTCCAAAGAAAAGTTAGTGCCTTCAAGAGAATTCATCCCTGCATCGCTCTGCATTCAAGCCAGTTGGCACCAATCAGCCACAAATATTTGAATTTGCAGCAGAGGTTTGACTCTGCATGCTCAGTACACAAGGCAGAGGGAAAGTTTCTTCAGTATTGTTTAATGTCATGTTCCGCATGACTGAATGGAGTCCCCATAAAGGCATTCAGAAAAGTCCGCCTTTTTAAATGAACAAAAGGGCGTTTACCGTATTGTCAGAGGCCTTGCTTTCCTGAGTATTTATTTAATTAAGTCCTTATGAAATAAATGCACAGGAAAGAAAGGCATCAGATGGTAAGGTAAATGCCCAGTGCAATTCCTTCCTCATTGTCTAGCCCACCCATGGTAGAAATTAAAGCTGTTGTAGTATATATACCATAAGGAGAAGGAGAAAGAGTTTGAAAGACACTCCCCAGTTGAACCAAAACTAAAATTTTGGATGAAAACAAGCCTCAAGGTGTGTGGTGTCCTCCTCTAAAGGCTGTTCTACATCAGAGAATGGTTACCACCTAGTTTGCATGGGGGAAGCCGGTGCTATTCAGAATGAAAAGTCCTGGGTTTAAGCCCCACCTATGACCCGAATGCGGACGTTGACCCCATGTTGGTGGGTCATTTCACAAGGGTGCTTTTGATCTGGATTCCACTTTATCTGAATCTCCCCCATCCATAGTTAGTGTCCGGGGGTGTTACAGACAAATGGTTCCAGTCAAAGACCTATCTGTAACTGAAACTTCTGCCACCTCTTTTCTGGGCTCTTCCACTTTTTCTTGGATGTATCCAACAGATTTCAAGCCCAAATAGAATCATAGAATATTAGGGTTGGAAGAGACCTCAGGAGGTCGTCTACTCCAATCCCCTGCTCAAAGCAGGACCAACACCAACTAAATCATCCCAGCCAGGGCTTTGTCAAGCCAGGCCTTAAAAACCCTTAAGGATGGAGATTCCACCACCTCCCTAAGTAACCCATTCCAGTGCTAATATCCTAATATCCAACCTAGACCTCCCCCACTGCAACTTGAGACAAATTGCTGCTTGTTCTGTCATCTGCCACCACTGAGAACAGCCTAGCTCCATCCTCTTTGGAACCCCCCTTCAGGTAGTTGAAGTCTGCTATCAAATCCCCCCTCACTCTTCTCTTCTGCAGACTAAATAACCCCAGTTCCTCCAGTCTCTCCTCGTAAGTCCTATGCCCCAGCCCCCTAATCATTTTCGTTGCCCTCCACTGGACTCTCTCCAATTTGTCCACATTCCTTCTGTAGTGGGGGGACCAAAACTGGACACAATACTCCAGGTGTGGCCTCACCAGTGCCGAATAGAGGGGAATAATCACTTCCCTCGATCTGCTGGCAATGCTCCTACTAATACAGCCCAATATGCCGTTGGCCTTGGCAACAAGGGCACACTGCTGACTCATATCCAGCTTCTCGTCCACTGTAATCCCCAGGTCCTTTTCTGCAGAACTGCTGCTTAGCCAAATGATCCCCTTTGTCCAGTAAGTTTACAAAAGAAACCCCCTTCAACCTTTGGGGCATAAGGTTGCAATAATTTCTTGGGTTTTAGATTCTTTAATAACTATACACATTTACACAATAAAAGTCACTTCACCCTTCTATCTACAACAGTCCCGATCTTGAATTTGTATTTACCAGTGAAGTGACCTGCCATCGTGTTTAAAAAAACAACAACAACAACAAAACCTTTACATTATTTTTAATCATCATATCATATTTTCAGTTGGTTGGAGAAAAAAAGTGGATACTTGGCACAGAAAATTTGCTCTGTTTTTTTTTTTTGAATCCCATTATTCTATAGCAGGATTAGTTAGTACAGTGACCCCTTTCACATAGCAAGCCTCTGAGTGCGATACCCCCCCCCCCCTTATAAATTAAAAACACTTTTTTATATATTTAACACCATTATAAATGCTGGAGGCAAAGCGGGGTTTGGGGTGGAGGTTGACAGCTCACGACTCCCCCATGTAATAACCTCGCGGGTCTCGACCCCCAGTTTGAGAACCCCTGAGTTAGTATATTGTGCCTGAGCTGTCTGTCTCTCTAGCTCCAGGCATGCAATGAGTGACGTTCAGGCAGACCCTCCACTGAATTCTGCGGTGCGCCACACAAGCAGAGCTTGTTGCAGGATCAGGGTCTACATTTCTACATTGCAGGAGCTGCACAGATGGTGTCCTCAGCAGAAATTTGCTTCCCTCTCTGACAGAGCCTAACTCCTGTTGACCTTCAACACGTGCTGTTTACCAAGACTTTTAATGATGGCAGGTTGAGAGGAGATGTTTGCAGATTGGGAATCTTTTTTTTTTTTTTCCTGTGACATTGCACCCACTTACATTTCCTTGCTAAGGGTGTGTTTTTGTATTTTTGACAGGCACATCCTATTTACTGAAATAATTCTCTTTTGTAGCCCTTCCTTTTGAGTCTTAATGGAAAGGACAGTAAAATATTGTATTAGCTGTTTTTGTTTTGCTTTTTAAAAAAATCCGTTTTCCTTGATTTTTAAAGCTGTGGAGTAATTTCTATCCATCGAGGCTTGGGAAGCTGCAATCTGCACTGTGTCTCTGATCGTGAGGGCGGTGTACAGGAGGGTGGGTGAGGAACTCACTGGAAACTGGCCTGGCTGGGATTTTTTTTTCTTTCTTTCTGAGGCAGAACTAGCAGAGGCATGCCTATCACCCTCCTGCTGTCTGTAAACACCTGATAAGGAGGAGGAAGCACTAGAAGATAAGGAGCTGGAAGCTGCCACAGTTTTCAGCCTTGAGCATTTGAAAGGGCAGCCAAGTCTAATATTGAAAATGATGAGTTTACTTTTTGGAGGGGGACGGCCTCGGAGATGTGATACTTCTATGTGCACTGAACATCATTGCTGAGTATGAAGCAATGGGAGATGCCCCCGCCTTACCCCACACAGGCACAGCCCACTGGCACTGCAGACAATGAGGCAGGCAAGGAGGCTGAAGGTGCCATAGGCTAGGAGATGCATGTTGCGCAGCAGCAGCTGCAGCTTCCCCTACTCTGCAAGCACCAGGGGCGTGGGGCTCAACCCTGGGCCTGCTCACAACACTCCTTCCCCCAAGCCCCCACCCTTAACCTGCCTCTTCTTCCCTCCCCCCCCACCTCCTCACTCCTCCCCGCTCCCTCCTGAACACCACAAACCAGCCCATTGCCGCGGGCAAGAGGCGGGGGGAGCAGGGGGAAGGTGCTGAAATGCGGGGTCCGCCGGCAGGCGGGAGGCACTGGGGGGCGTAGGGGACCTGATAGGGGGGCTGCTAGCTGTGGGCAAAGCAGGCAGCCAAACGACTTTCAACGAGCATGTTCTGTAATGGAGCAGGGACGTAAGATCGAAACGACAGGACTATAAGTGGGGAATTACTGTATGCTAAACAATATGTTCCACCTTGCATTTTGCTGGGAGTTCCTTTCCCAGACCTGAAGAAGAGCTCTGTGTGGCTCCAAAGCTTGTCTCTGTCACTAACAGAAGTTGGTCCAATAAAAGATATATTACCTCGCCCACCTTGTCCCTCTATTGTTTGGCATGTGATAAGAGACAAGAATTCCCTTTTTTTTCTTCTTTTTCTTTTTCTTTTTAATAGTGCTCTTCTAACCCAATTAAACCTAATGCAAACCAGGAGGCCCAAGTCGAAGGCAATAATGTATTTAAAAATATATGAGGCCTATGAAGCATTTCAGAATCTTCCAGGACTCAACACAGATCTTACTTCCCGTTAGTGATATAACTCTTCGCAAGCTTGTCACAATAAATTAACAAAGCCTTGACACTTTTTAATAGGCAAGTGTCAGCCACCTAGCTGCTTTTATTTAAGACACTCAATATCAGGAACCCAGAAGCCAAAATCAAGTAATCCGTTTTTCTGTATAATATACTGAATTCCAGATAAGCTATCCAGTGGGTTTTCTGTTGGATTTTTATATCTATAAAAAAAATGCCACTCCAGGGGCGATTATGCTCTTCCATATGCTCAGTAATGAAATGATATACTCATTATGTTGCATAACACAAAGGCATCTACTCTCAGACATTCAGCTCCCACCCCCATGCCCTTGCCACCTTTTGTTCCCTACCCACAATGCCATAGTCTGGCTCTAACCTTTGGTGCAGAGGGATGAGTAAAAGTCAAGATTTTGAAGACATGACAGGACTTAGCATTAATTGAGAAGTAAGAAGAGCCAGGGTCCTTTTCACAGACCAAAGGGAACGTTAAAATCGCAAAGAAGTTTAAAAGCAAGGCTGCTGGTGAACTTAATTTCTTTATTCCTTCAGTGAGTTGATTCCCTTGAGCTTTCCTTAAAGAATAGAGGGGGTGGCAGGTGCTATCTGGTATGCATAATGATTTATGGAAAGGGAGGAGGGAAAATGGAAACCATCAGTGTTTGCCTCCCAATCTAAAAGTACGTTAATCAGACTGACAAATCCAAGGTTATCCATGGTTCATTAATAAAAGAACAATGGTCATTTCAGTGTGGAGAGAGATACTGTACTTGCTGCAGCACCTGAGCTCAAAGTCTGTAGTCAAAACTATCTGTCTTTTGGGGGCCTCTGGAAATAACCACTGAGAGGTCAAGGTAGTTGAAAGCTGTTTGGATAATAGATGTTCTCATCACAGGACAGGGAAAGAAATTGTTGATGTCAAGAACAGGACAGCTAATAGGGCTCTGTTTTACATGGTGCTTGATAGGTAGCAGGTGAGATACTCAGGTGAGTGTTGCTTTTCCAACAGAAGGTAGCACCATTCTTCAATAGAAGACTTTGTAATGCTGCGTTATACAAAACACATAAGAAAGAAATCACATGTTCACAACACGTTAACTAAATGCAATGGAGTGAGATGCAAATTCTATGTTACACTGGCTATGTATACCTTGTAAAGATGGTGTATTTTCTTGCTAATAATTAGGTAGTCTGATTTTTTTTGAGAAGTTCTGTGTGACCAAGTCCCATTGAAGTCAATGTGTGCTAGAGGTACTTAACATAATACTTGTAATAGTATTTTTGAAAATCAGGCCAGACATCCTACCTATATTAACTTCATATCTGAATTAGTTTTCTCTTTATTAACATAGCTTCTTACCTACCTGGGTAATGGAAGCAAACAAAGGGGTTCGTTTTCTATGCATGGTTGAAGTAAGTTTCTCTCTTGAGCTTTTGGATGCAATTCCTTTTTTAAAATTTATTCCCATAAGAATACCAAATTCACGAGACTGGGGAAGGAAACTTTTTTTTAAAAAGGCAAAGGATAACAGTTGCAGCAGTGACTTAGGAGCCTAGACCTCATTGAAAGACAATGGAACTAGCGGTCTGTCTACACTGCAATCACACGGTGTGGTTACAGCTTGTGTAGATGTACCCAAGCTAGCTTTACTCTAGCTTGTTTGAGTACTGGAGTCACATAGCCTTGGAGCATATTCTTCTGCACAGGCTGTACAAGCCTGCCCAGAACCCTGGGTAATTACCGAAGCCGAAGCCCAAGCTAGCTAGATTAAAGCTGGCTCAGGTAAGTCTGCTGAGCTTCAGCCACACCCTGTGATTGAAGTCAAGACATAACCCTGGGCTCCTAAGTGACTTACACGCCCTCTTGAAAATGTGATCATTACTGTTCTGCCTCAGCATCTGATTCCCCAGAAGTGACATGCAATATAAACACTAGAAGAGAAAAGAGTGCAAACTAACTTCTAATACTTCATTACATTTTATCATGGGGCTATCTGGCAAGTGGCAGTATAAAAGTAACGTTGTGGGAGCCAATACATACTTAGGCTTTGTTTACATGGGAAATGACCGACATAGCTATTGCATAATAAGATATTCCAGAATAGCTCTCAATATGCTCTACTCTAGAATAAAAGTGACATTATTCCAGAATAAAATCACTTTTATTTCTGAATAGTGTGTCCATATGGGAGGGGGTGGTTTCTGGAATACCTAAATCATATGGGAATAGTTATTGTAGAACAGCTATGCCTGTCCATTTCCACATGTAGACAAGGCCTTAGTGACATCCCTATCCAATCTGTCCATTAACAAATCAAGAGTTGATTTCTTTTCCTTGCATTCCTGCAAACTCAAACTAGAATCTGAGAATCAAGCTGTGTTCCATACATGAGGAGCAAAACCAGGATTTTCAGACTACCTGGATCTTATTTTATATTAAGAGAAATTGTGAAAAAGAAAGAACATATACAGTCTCTGTGAGAGAGCACAGAAAAATATGGCTTCATAGAATCATAAAATCAGCTTCATCAAAATAAAAAAGTTTTAAAAAAACCTGAATTTTCAATTCATATTAAATTTCTGAAATTGCTCATGATGTCCTATCCCCACCTTAACCAAAAATACCTCCCTACATTCTGGGCCTACAATTAATTGACAGTGTCCAAAAACATCTGTTGTATGGTATTCTAGGGATTTTTTTTTTTTTTTTGGTTGCTGTCTCTAAAAGTCAAATTGTACTCCAATAATTAAGGCCATGATTCATTCAAGCACTTAAAGTATGTACTTAATTTTGTGTATGCGTAATTCCATCCCTATCCAGCATAACCTTTAAGCACATGCTTCAGACCTATTGATTTCAGTGGGACTTAAACATGTGCTTAAACAGAAGCTTAAGCATCTTGCTGATTCCCAGGTTAATTAATGACCTGTCCTATTGCCCACAAAAGAAGTGTAGGCTCAAATGCAGTGTCTGTGTTGTTCTTTTTGCTAGTAGCAAAGAATATAAAGCTACATGTTCGGGTGATGAAGTGAGCACAGTGTGAAAACACAGACAAATATTCAAGACGGGAGTTGGTTTTCAAAAACGCATTGGTTGTATGTAGATTAGCAGAAGCAAAACTTTTAAAAAACTCTTACGTCCTCATCAAAACCTCAAACCAAGGTAAACCTAGATAATACTTAGTCCTGCCATGAGTGCAGGGGACTGGAATACATGACCTCTCGAGGTCCCTTCCAATTCTATGATACTATGAAACCCTTAATCTTAGAAAGAGTCTCACATTGGTTAAATTGCTGCTTTTCTAATAGAGGGGGACAGGATTTAACCCCCATATAGCACAAGGTCTAAACACCAAAAATACTTTGTTGCTAGAAATGGGGTCCAAACTGAAACCCCAGTCCAAGAGCCGTAAACTTTTCTGGATGCGAATTGCTATTACTTTATCTATTAAGGGTCTGCCATATAAACACATCTATAAAGGTATTATTGAGGTTCAGACATAAGAACTACGCATACCAAACAGAAGATAGAGAATACAGTGGGGAACAAGTTCCTTGAAAAACACACACGTATATCTGAAGGGACATTCCTGTAAAATGCTGACTTTTTTTCCCTGCGAAGTACTGGCAGTACTAGCTGCTTCATTTCCTTTCCTCTGTTTGGTGTGTGAGTTGCAGCACTGTGGCCTGGCTGTTACTTTACTCTGTGAGCCAAATCCTGGTCCCGTTGAATCCAGTGAGAGTTCTACCCTGCATGGGAGTGGCAGCCCTGCTAATGAAAAATACAATTTGGCTCTCAGACCTGTCCAGCGAATGTAGCCAACAATGTAAATATAAAACCAGAGCTCTGTATTTCCTCCCAAACTGAGTGCTGGTCAGTGGTCAGGACTTGCTACTAGGTGCACATTGTTTTTGTTTCTATCTGCTTTTATAACCTTAAAATCCCTATAAACATATTAAGAATAGATATTCTATATACAGAGAACCCTAGTTATTTCTCTTATAGGGGTAATGTAGACTTTGGAATTAACTGATGTCAGAAACAGGCAGATACAGAAAGCGGCTGCCTATTTGCTGTGCAGAGTATCCTGCTGGAAGCATTTCACACTCACGTTCTGTGATCTGCACTGGCTTCCTATTAAATTATGGACATATACTGGGTGTGAGCCCCTGCCTCAGCTGCATTCAGTAGGGGCTACTACTGCCCCCAAAGGTGAATAGAAGGCTTCTTATATCAGAGTCTTTAATTGTGGAATTCACTCCCACTATCTCGGTCTAAAGAAGTGCTAGCTGATTGGCAGTGCTTAATTTGTGCCAGGGCTGAGCCCCAGCACCCATAGGTGCTGACTCCCACAGGGAAAAAATCAGCTTCCCCCCCCAGTGCCTCCCGCCCGCTTGCAGGCCCTGGTGATCAGCAACTCCCCCTCCCTCCCCGCGCCTGCCACAATCAGCTGTTCAGCTGCCTGCAGGAGGCTGGGAGGGAGGGTGGAAGGAGCGAGGATGCGGCATGATCAGGGGCTGGGGTGGGGTGGGGCAGGGAGAGGGCAGAATTGGGTGGGAAGAGGCGGGCAGGGGCAGGACCTTGGGCGAATGGGTAGGGTGGGGGGCAGACCCAGGGGTAGAGCTCCCCCCCGGCACTTTGGAAAGTCGGCGCCTGTGCCGTCACCTCTGGGCTTAGCAGTTCATAGCCCTGGCACCTCTGTACTTGCAGCATCAGTTATGAGAGTAAAAAAAATTGCTTGAGCCCTAGCACCTCTTTCATTACAAATTAAGCAGAGCATGTTGGCCTTCAATGCCTGCTGAAAGGCCCGTCTGTTCCCAAGCATTATGGCAGAGCTGAGAATTTTGGGGAAATGGGGCTGGTTTAACTTTCCTGGGCTGATGCAGCTGTCTTCTGGGTTGTTTTTATGCTGTATTGTTTTAATTCTTATGAAAACACCTTGCAGAGACTATCTTGCAGCACATTCTGCTGCGTATTGCTTACAAATGCCCAGCAGTCATTTTCAGGCTTGACAACGCTTGACTACTTGGGAGCAAATATGGCTATACATACCAAACACAAGCAAATATTGTCCATCAATCAGAGAAGATACAAGTACAAGCAAGTATTATGATTGTCTTGCACACACTCTTTTGTGTATGTTAATACCAAAGCTACATTGAAACGGGGTGTGGTCTTGCAAAGTTTGCTGACCCCCTGCTGGTAAATTATTAGAATTAAACTTGTCAGACGGGAGCTTTGCCTTGGATGGCATCTGGACAATCTCCTCATGCCTCTGCACGTTTCTACTTGCATCTTTCAAAGATTTGTGAACAGATGCATTGCTTATGGCCATTTGCTCTATTAATATGCATTAGAGTGGCAGAAACATCTGCATGTGCCATGAAAATTTTTTGCAGACACATCATCTTCATTTCCATCAAAATTCTTTATACATTTTTTCCAGGTTTTTCTTGGAAAAACAGAGACCTGAAAACTGTTGACAGAACCCAAAATTTCATGAGAAAATTTCCCTTTTGTCAAAAAGCCATTTTCATTCCCAGGAAAAGTCCAGTAAATTTTTTTTTTTTACCAGCTCCAATGTGCATGTAAATCGTGGGAAATAGTTTGCAGAGAGTAATTAAGACAGCAGTTCCTTGTTGTTGTGGCTGCAGCTGGTAAGTAGCTATTTGTATATTTCCTCCATTAAGTCAGTACCAATGTCACATTCAAGGTCTGATCCTGAGAGCTGCTGAAAACCTTTGATTCTATCATTGTCTTCAGTGGGCAATCAGTACTTTTCCACATCAGGTCCGCAGTATGGTTTCTGAGATGAAAATATAACTAGGAAAATAGCAACACAAGATGCTTCCAGAACTGTTCATGGCCCTGGCTGTCTTATTTTGCATATTGATGTTCCTCCCTCTCTCTCCATAGGAGCTGGAACTAGGGGTGCTGCAGCACCCCCTGACTTGAAGTGGTTTCCATTATATGCAGGGTTTATAGTTTGGTTCAATGGCTCTCAGCACCCCCACTATAAAAATTGTTCCAGCACCCCTGTCTCTCTCTGTTTTTCTCTTTGAATAGAATATATATAGCAGGGGTAGGCAACCTATGGCACACGTGCCGAAGGCGGCACATGAGCTGATTTTCAGTGGCACTCACACTGCCTGGGTCCTGGCCACCAGGCCGGGGAACTCTGCATTTTATTTTAATTTTAAACGAAGTTTCTTAAACATTTTAAAAACCTTATTTACTTTACGTACAACAATAGTTTAGTTATATAATTATAGACTTATAGAAAGAGACTTTCTAAAAACATTAAAATGTATGACTGGCACACGAAACCTTAACTTAGAGTGAATAAATGAAGACTCGGCACCCCACTTCTGAAAGGTTGCCTACCCCTGATATATAGTCTCATATATATATGGCCACTTGGTCATACTTCCATCATTCATGTTCTCTTGGGGGTTTACAGTCAAGGGAGCGTGGGTTGGTGAGGCAAATGCCAAATCAGAGAGAGAGAGAGAGATGAAAAAAATGTCATGTTAGATGAGTGGAGGTTTTGAACATGGGGTTGGACTAGACATTCATGATGATACCGTCTGACCTTACCACCTATCATTTGATCTCCTCAGGTATGGTGATCTCACTGGCAGCATAACTTACAACCTCACTTTTTCGGTCAATGGCCACGATCAGTGAGTCCAGTGTATTCATTATCTTCCTTGTATTTGATATACTTGCTGGACCATTCTGACGCGCACATGTCAAATCTGTGTAAACACATAATCCTATGGCTGTTACCACCATTCTTTCTTACCCCCTCCCTTCCTATTCATAACCCTTTACTCATCTAATATTTTAGTGGGTTAGCTCTTTTGTCTTTTCCAAAGTTCTTAGGGCACGTTCAGGTGTTATGCAATAATCACTATTGATAAAAGTAGGCACGCCAAGTTAGGATACTGGTAGAAATGGTCTCATCCACGTGGAGGCTCTTAGTGCATTTTATCCACCTGCTTGCAGGTGGGTTATGTGGACGCAGGAGTTAAGCCATAGATTCCTACATTGGGGCATTGGTGGGAGTGTTTGTTTTTGCTGGACCTTGTTCTGGCCTGATGGTCAAATGCAATGCAATGTTCTATGGAAGAGATTCATTTTGAGAGCAACGTTGGTTACATGGTCCCTTGAAGTTGAAGGAGTGAGGCATGATGCAGAGGTGATGGGTGGTTGTAGCGTACATCTGTATCTAATATCTCAAGACTTTCAGGGTCCTAGATGATATGGAGATTTTTTCTTTCAAGAGGTCATCTGAGGAGTAAAAACAGGACTAACTACTGAAAAAAATCTAGCCTGAAAAGAAAGGGGTGTGCAAAGTATGCACAGTTTGAAACTCTCTATAGAAAGAGCTAATTCTCAGTGCTTATACATCAGTGATCCCTGATGTGCATGACACTGGTACCTATTGCTGTAAGAATGTTCACTCCCTGCTTTCTCAGGGAGAAAAGACTCTTTACTTAGCATATGCACACTTGTGGCCTTTAGACCTTAATCAAAAAAAGAAGAAGAAATTCCCTCTATGGGAATTTCACCTCAATAAGGATTGCGGGTTTACATGTTCTTTGCTACTGTGCAGGAAACCTATGTTCTGTTCCTAATCTAGTTTCAAAACCAACTCTTGTACACCAAGGGAAGCTCGGTGTAGTGGTGCCCTATAGCTTAGTGGCCAGTATTCAGCACTACCCTGACAGAGATCTGGATTAAAGGCCAAGTGGTTTGTAGATCACCAAAATCTGAAACAGTTAGGCAAAGGACATACCTGAGGGGCAGTGACAGAAAGAAGAAAGTCATTAATTTTTAAACCTGTCACAAAACTTCCAGTTTATCACATCTGTTCTATGCTGTATATGCCCATCTCGATATCCAGGGAGTGTGATGTTTCATTTCCCTGACTGTCACGATATTATTATACCCCTTGGTGGATGGGAAGTTATGTCCGAGACCATGGTGGAAACCTTGTTAGTTGCCAAGAAGGATTTATTTTTTTTAGAGTTCTCTAGTTAAGATTGAAGTTTTATTGATGTGTTAGTCAAGGTACTTGTTCTCAATGCATTGCACTTTGATTCCCTGCTGGTGTAAACTTGTATTGCTCCATTAAAGTCAGTGGAGCTACACTGATTGACACCAGGTGAGGCTATCCCGTAATATGCACATATTTGAATAAGCCTACGATAAACAGATGCACAAAAATGACTAAGGGAAGGGACAGGGAATGTTAACAATATTATCCCAGCTGCCCGAGTTCATTGCTAAAAGGTTCCACTAGCCACTGGAGCAGATGAGAAACAAATACGAAGCAGCAGCCTGAAAAAGGTTTCATTTCATGTTTCTTTGCAGAAGACAGTCAGAGCTTGAACAGTGTGTCCTCCATCTGCCTGTTAGGGCTTCAGGATTAAATTTACATTACAATCAAGAGCCGAGGGACAAGAGGAGGAAGACATATCGCTTTTCTCAGGGACATGCTGTTCTGTTACAAACTATAACATAGTTTTATGTTAATTTTGAATAGCAGCCCCATGCAATCTCCTCGCTTCACACAATAAAATACTGATTAGGTCAATGTTAGAGACACACCCTGTAGTCCACTTATTCAGTCATTTGGAAAATGCCGGTCTTTCAATATAGGACATTTTAAAATAAATTTTAAAGCAAAGCAAACTTGCTATAATTTGTTCTTGCAGTTTACGGTAGGGGCATCAAAAACCCGGGTTAGGATCTCCTATTTGTATCTGTACTTCTCTAAAGAAAAAAAATTTACACACTTACAGAGCCAACAGCAAAGAACTGGACATGTTGATTGTATAAATCATTCAACTATTTGGGATCAGAGAAGTTAAACTTCTGACTGGTGTACTTAATTCACCTGTCAAAATCCTGACGCTAAGAGTCATCTTAGACGTCTTCACTGCAAAAAAACAAAACAAAAAACAAACTGTTTTCTTAACTTGGGCTAAAATAGCCGGGAAGGCACAAGAACTTGGCTTTTAACTCTGATTAGCAGCTCCAATTAAAGCTGGGGTTGAAGTTGAACTGCTAACCAAAGTTAAAAGCCAAGTTGCCATGTTTTCATTGTTATTTTAACCCTTATTAGCTAACCTGAGCTAGCTAATCCATGCTATGAACACACATTTGATTTTCAGTGAAGATATACCCTTAGAATCTGCCTTGACCATCAAGCTGTTGTCTATTTTTCTTGGCTCCTGCCTATTGGATGTAACCTTCTCTATTAAGTCAATTAACACAAAACTCACAATTTGTTACCCCACATTGTTGAGGTTTTGGACTTTATTTTTAGACTAGGAAATCACCAGTGTTGTAAGGCTGTAAATTTATGTCTGTGGTGTTTAAATTCTGTTTGTAAAAACACATGTAACACTGCCAAGAACTAGATTTGCAACATGAGTGCCTGAATCATATAGGGTTATATCATGGATCTCTGTCTAAATACCATTATACTGGTATACCTGTGTCCACACTGGGGGGGGAGGGGGTTGCCGCTCTGTGCTGGCATAATTAATGTAGCAAAACTTAAGTGTAGACAAGGTGTTAGCTTCATCTCTCACAGAATATCTCTTCCTGAGTTACTCCAAATTTTTACCCTTTCTCTGCTTAGAGCCTGACATGCTCTCCCATAGTAGAGAAATCCTCTTCTGCTGAGCCCATGTCCTTGTGGCTTCTCTCTACTGTGATCCGAGACCCCTACATTGTCAATTTCCAGCTCAGCAACAGGGTTATGACCATTCTCCCTTCTAAACACTGGACTTTATCTCCACACACCATCATAGTCATACAGATAATCTATTTCATTTCATTAGCTGAATATACATTTGTCGGGCATGCTGGGCCTGCTAGGAAACAGTTCCTTTCTCTGTGTGATTTGTGGCAATTTCTCTCTCTTTTCTTTAAGCTCCCTATTTCTCCCCATCTTCCCTAGTTGCTAAACATGATTACATGTTCTCCGTCCTCATTTCCATTTCAAGCTATTTTACAGTAATGTGCAAAAGTTTTGCACAGCATAACTGTTCTGAAGGCTTGCAGAATCTCCTAGCCCAACTCAAATGATAGGGAAAGCTGAGTTCATTAAAATAAATAACAGCATAGCATGAAAAACAGCCCCAAAGTAATCAAAACTGCAATTTGAAAGAGTGACTTTGTGTAAAGAAACCTGCCAAAGACAGCTCAGTAACAGTGTCCTGCAAAACAAGTAACGGTTTCATACTCTCTCCCTCTCTCTCTCTCTCTATATATATATATACCTATCTCATAGAGCTGGAAGGGACCCCGAAGGGTCATCGAGTCCAGCCCCCTGCCTTCACTAGCAGGACCAATTTTGCCCCAGGTCCCTAAGTGGCCCCCTCAAGCAATGAACTCACAANTATTTAAACCTGTCAGCTTTTCAAATGGAAAGGTGGGGGGTGATGCTTAGAACTTCTAAAGGGGGGAAACTGCAATCACTTTATAGCCTCCAATATGTAATCCCTCCCCGTGCCTCCTAAAGTTGGGACATTCTTCATAGTATTGTTGTGTATCTTGGTGAAGGATACGGCCAAGCCACAATTTAACCACAGTTGCAGAAATGTCATATAAAGTAAACTTGGTACACAATTAACATAATCTTAATCTGCCTCCCTTCATTTGTTCCCTCTTTTTTTAAGTCTCCACTCTTCCTGCTGTATCCTAACACCTCATTCCTTTATTCTTCTGTTGCTTTTTGTTCAGTGCCTGTAATCATCCATCTAAAAATATTTTAGTGGTCTCCCCCTCCCCCAGCTGCTTTAAAACCTTCTCTCTTTCTTACTCAGATTTCAGCCTTTCTCCCCCAGTGTATTAGTATTAAAATAAATGAAGATCCACCCAGGTTTGCTAAGAAGTGGGCATGCATTTTCACACCTATGGCTGCATGTTCCATCACTGCGATTGCATGAGCCTGTCAGAGCTGTAACTAGTCATAGATTCCAAGGCCAGAAAGACCATTATGATCATCTAGTCTGACCTCCTGCATAGAACTGCCCCCAAATAATTCCTAGAGCAGAGCTTTTAGATCAACATCCAGTCTTGATTTTAAAATTGTCATTGATGGAGAATCCACCACAACCCTTGGTAAATTGTTCCAGTGGTTAATTACTCTCATCACGAAACAATTACACCTTATTTCTAGTCTGAATGTATCTAGCTTCAACTTCCAGCCATTGGAACCTGTTATACTTTTCTCCGCTAGATTGTAGAGCTCATTACTGAATATTTGTTTCCTGTGTAGCTACTTATGGACAGTAATCAAATCACCCCTTAACCTTCTCTTTGTTAAGCTCCTTGAATCTATCCCTAAGGCAGGTTTTCTAAGCCTTTAATCATTCTTGTGGCTCTTCTCTAAACCCTCCCCAATGTTTCAACATCCTTCTTCAATTGTTGGCAACAGAACTGGACACAGTATTCCAGCAGTGCCAAATACAGAGGTAAAATAATTCCTCTAACTCCCACTTGAGAGTCCCCTATTTATGCAACCCAGGATCCTATTAGCTGTTTTGGCAGCAGCATCTCTTGGGAGCTCATGTTCAGCTGATTATCCACCATGACCCCCAAATATTTTTCAGGGTCATGGCTTCCCAGGAATGAGTCCCTGCAGTGAGGTGGAGTGGCCTCTCACTGACCCAGAGGGGGAGGGGCCACTGACAGCCCTGGTGGGCGGAGCCGGGCCATGCTTACCCCGCCCACCAGAAGTCAGTGGGCAGGACAGGAAGTACAAAAGGTGGGTCTGAAAGCTCAGTTGGGCTGCAGCCCCTGAAGGAGCCAGATGCCTTCTGCCCGCTCCCAAACTGGGAGACTGCTGTGGACCCCTGCGATGCTGAGGACTGGCCAATGCTGCTCCTGATCAAGCTGAGGAGGAGTTGCTGACTAAGGGCTCAGCTTACTGTTTATTTGCCACTCGTCCGAGTGCAGGTCCGAGCCACTGACCCTTCACTGCCCTGATTGCGGGCGAGAGACTGCCAACCAGAGCTACAGACCGAGAGTGACTCAGTTACTTCCCCAGCTGTGAGCAACGCCCCCGCGACGTAGTGAGGGGGGGGGGCCTCCCACTGACCCAGAGCGGGAGGGGCCACCGCTAACCCACACCAGTCTCCCATCCTGTAAGTATGGCCTACATTCTTTGGTCCTAGATAAGTTACATTTAGCTGTATTAAAATGCATATTGTTGACTTGTGCTCAGTTAACCAAACAGTCCAGATTGCTCTGAATCAGTGACCTGTCCTCTTTGTTATTTACCATTTCCTCAACTTTTGTGTCATCTGCAAACTTTCAGTGATAATTTTATGTTGTCTTCCATGTCATTAATATGATTCCCAATTTATGATTACATTTAAAGACCTATCAGTTAGGCAGCTTTTAATTCATTTATTGTGTGCCATGTTAATGTTATATCATTCTAGTTATTAATGAAAATGTCATGTAGCACCAAGTCAAATGCTTTACAGAAGTCTAAATATACCAGGTCAACACTATTACCTTTATCAACCAAACTTGTAATCTCATAAAAAATATCAAGTTAGTTTGACAGAATCCATTTTCCATAAGCCATGTTGATTTCCATTAATTATATTACCCTCTTTTAATTCTTTATTAATCAAGTTCCATATCAGCCACTCCATTATCTTGCCCAGGATCGATGTTAGGCTGACAGGTCTCTAATTATCCAGTTAATCCTGGTTACCCTGTTTGAAAGCTGGCACAACATTAGCTTTCTTCCAGTCTTCTGGAACGTCCCCAGTGCTCCAAGTCTTATTGAAAATCAACATTAATGGTCCAGTGAGTTCCTCAGCCAGCTCTTTTAAAACTCTTGAATGCAAGTTATCTGGACCTGCTGATTTTAAAATGCTTATCTTTAGTAGCTTCTGTTCAATATCCTCTGGAGATTCTAGTGGCATGTGTCACTTTTACATTTTCAAGATTCTTTCTTGCAACCGTGAGGGCTAGAGGGCTAACCGTGAGGGCTACAAATGTTTGTTTATTTTTAATAAGTGAAAAGTTGGGATTCTGATGTAATCACCTGACTGCAGTAGTTGGGTCTCTAGGCATGGACCTATGTCTATGCCTTAATCTAGCCCTACCTGGATGCTTTCTGTTTAGGAAAGGGTGATTTACTCTTATGCATTATACTGCTTCTAAGAATATTTTTAGATGCCTGGTCTTAAAACAATTATTAAAATGTACACAACAAATATTTTTGTTTTTATACCTTATTACATTCATAAATCTTTCTAAATTAGAAAAATCTTGTTTGGTTTGTGTCCAAATGTAAAATAGAGATTTCACAGGGGTAGTCAACTATGACAAGAGGGACCCCTGTCCATCACAACTTGCTACCATAGTGCCAGCAGATAGGGAAATAGTGGGGTAGCAAACTGTGATAGGGCAGTAAAAAATAATACCTCTCCCTGCTGGTGGGAAGCTCTGGTGGGTAGCAGTTTATATTGGGGGAACTGTCAGCGAATAGAACTGAGGGGTGGCTTGCCAGGAATTTTCCAGTGTTTGTGACACTACCTCATTCCCGGGCCTAAATTCTGCCCTGTGCTGCACCATCACACAACAGGGCATAAGGGATGTTCTTCCCATGCAACCATCAAGATGGAATCTCTCCACAGGGAGTAAAACAACTCTGGGAGAGGCTACGCGCTAACACTCTGGCCCACGTGTCGGAGGTCCCCGAAGGGGCGCGCTGTGTAGGCAAGGAGTCATGTCTCGCCCATGGCTCCATAGATATCTAGCACACGTGCAGCAGTCAGCACAGCAAGCTCTAGAAAGGGGCATGCTCTTTGCTTCGAGGAGCAGCAAAGGATGTACATCTGGGCATCACTCCCAGCCTTCCTCATGGAGTCCTACCCCAGATAGCAGGAGACTTTTGCAAAGGATGCAATAGCCAGTTCCTCCCTACTGTGCCAGTAATGGCAGGATTTGGACTATACTATTCAGCTGGTTTTCCATTCAGAAGTTGCATGGTGTTTCAGTTTGAATGTACTGTGCAATGGCAGGGTTAAGAGGAATCTGTGGATAAATTTCAGCTAAGATTTTTATCCTAACTCTGCAGATCATTAACTTCACTTTGTAACCCTTTAAAGACAAGGTCACCTGTTTCATCTGTTGGGGAAAGTGCTCTTGCAAATAAGGTATTTGTTCAATGTCACAGATCTCTACTGATCCATCATTAATGCCACATTAGTTACTGTACCTTCACATTTTATGCAATAATTCATGTGATACATCGTGATTCAGCAAGCAACAGGAGATAAGGCAGGCTACAATCTGGATTACTTTCCTTAGGTTTGCAGAATGTATTTGCAGATTTATTGATCCTTGTGGGGGGAAGGAACCTTTTCTTCACTTAACTATTCCATTACAGTAGGAGAGAATATGAGGTCAGGCTTAATGTGTGCCAGTAGCTGTTAACTTGTCTTTTCCACATACTGAAATGTGCTCGCTCGTTCTTTCTCTCTCTCTCTCTCACACATATATGGTCAAATTTTGCCTCGATCGACAGGGACACAGCTCTGATGACTTCAGAGCCTTTGGGTACAAGGGTGAAATTCTCCTATCTAGGCCAGTGCTGATTATGGCCCGTGATGTCAATGCAAATCACAGCGGGTGGGTCGGTATAGCTCACCTTATACTAGAAACTGTGTTTTCTTCATCAACGATTAGCACCTGGACAAGAAATCTTTATTGGCCTCGAAATTCTTATGCTGTACTATAAATAATGTATTGGGTTAATAAAATGCATTACACTGTTCCCCTTTCTAAACTTCCTAAGTCTAAGCTCTGGAACAGGCTTCCAAGGGGGGTTGTGGAATCCCCATCGTTGGAGGATTTTAAGAACAGGTTGGACAAACACTTGTCAGGGATGGTCTGGGTTTATGTGCTCCTGCTCCAGCGCAGGGGGCTGGACTGGATGACTTTTCAAGGTCCCTTCCAGCCCTACATTTCCATGGTTCTATGATTAATAGTAGTTTTTCGTCCCAGGACTTTTAGGACATGCAAATACTACAGTGAGAGTGTGTTATAGAACCTATATAGAATAGAAAGCATTGCTAACATAGTCCTTGGTGGGAAGGGCAACATATTTCTGCATCAGGCAGAATTTAGGAAGAGTTAATAGTAAATAGCCCTTTTGCCATCCAGTAGTTTGGAGATACAATGCTCAATGTAGCTCTCTTTCCTCGAGTAGACCCTCTTTTCTCCATCCTTCTAGAAGTCAGCCCCTCACTGAAGTAAATGAGGGCTGGAAGCAGAGCGGAGAGGGTAGAGATCAGGGACCAAATTCAGCTGTTCTAAGAAAGCAAGCCACCCATTGCATCCACTTATGGCAGATGTGGCTTTTTTATTTGTTTGTTGTGTTGCTTTTGTCTACTGTGTGACTTGAAAGTTTTCCTCTGGGTGGGGCTAATGGGCCAACAATATTGATAGAAAAGTCTGTAGATGCCCAGCAAAATGAGTGATGATAATACCTAGCTCCGTATAGTGCTTTTCATCAGATCTCAAAGTGTTTTGTGAACAGGGTAAGCAGCTTTATCCCCATTTTTGCAGATGAGCCAACCGAGGCACAGCAAGGGGAAGTGACTTGTCCAAGGTTACCCAGCAGACCAGTGGTAGAGCCGGGAATAGCTTGCCTGAGTCCCAGTCTAGTGCCTTGTCCACTAGGCCTCGCATAGTGGTGCTTATTCTTTGCAATAAAATGTTGTCTTCTGTAGAGTGGGGGGGAGGGGAGAATTCACCAAGCTATGGAATTGGGGGTGGGGTTCTGCCTACCTGTAATGTAGTGGATTGGCTTTTAGCTGACCCTACTGTGTTGTTGTTTTTTAAAACCCTCTTAGTTACTTAAGTAGCACAATAAACAGTGTGCAATAGTGGACAAATGCAGTCCAATAACCTTTCCAGTAGTACTGCTGCAACATGAATGGGATGCCTAAGAGAGGTATACAACTGATACTTTGTCTGGCCACAATGTGTGGCAATTAGACACCTTGATTCTGTTTCCACCTCTGCCACTCATAAACCATGTAAGCTTTGTCAAGTCACTTACCAGTGCTAGTCCTTACTTTCCCCATCACCACTTTGGGGACAATGTTACTTGCTGTCTTCTACCAAATGTAAAATGCTGTGATCCCGAACCACTCAGCACGAATCCCATCTGATTAGAGCTGTGAAAATAATGGATTTTGCCATTCGCTGGCTATTCTGAAAAATTGAAAAAAAAATTAGTTTTGAATCAAACTGGAAATGAATTTCTTTGAAATTTTTGATGACTCAAAAGTTTAAAAAATTGTTTCAGGTTGAACTAAATGTTTCATTTTGATTTTGAGCTTTTATAACATTTTGTTTAATTTATAAAATAAAGTTAAAGAAAATTTTGAAACAAAAAGCCATTTAGAACTGAAAAATCAAAATGTCAGGAAAGTCCCAAAATGAAATGTCAGTTTTTTCAGAAATTTTTAAACTTTTTTACCAAAATAATTTGACAAAATCGACAAGAATTCGCAAAATGTTTCTGGGTCACTGTATCATATAATCATAGAATATCAGGGTTGGAAGGGATTTCAGGAGGTCATCTAGTCCAACCCCCTGCTCAAAGCAGGACCAATCCCCAACTAAATCATCCCAGACAGGGCTTTGTCAAGCCTGACTGTATCTGCATTTGTTGCAGGAAAAAAGTTTCAGCTGAAAAATTTTGCGAGCTCTACTTTGAAGGCTCTATAGAAGTTCAAAGTACAGAAGTCAGGAACTGGAGCTGAGATTTCCGAAGCTGACTAGAGAATTTAGCCAGGCAACTCCCATTTTCAAGCTGGGTTCTTAACGGTTCATTGAAGTCATCTTATCTGTCTTGCCATTGTTTGGGGTCAGATCAAACATGATCTTAACCCAGTGTTGTGAACTGCCTCTGAACATGCTGTACCATTCACATGCCAGCTTTGCCTCCTTAAATCTTCCATTGGAACAGTTGTGCGTTTCTCAAGCGGTGTTGCATCAGAGAAGTTCAGCTCTCATCTCAGCTGCCCTGGGGGCTAGAAATACCTGACCTGTTCAACCCATTTAGTACTTGAACAGTAAATTAAAGGTCTTCATTATCTTATTGGATAGTTGAGTAAAACACTTTGAAACACTGGCATATTAGCAGCAATCAGGTTTTGAAAGGTCTCTTGTTGCTACAAGGAAATTAGCCTGATAAACTGCTCTTTTCAATTAAATGGCTATTTTTTCACAAGTAAGCCCAGAACCTATCATTTGGGGAAGATTTTTGAGTTTTTATGGAAGGTTTTTCTTAAAGGATTGATTTATTTAAAGAGGCTAATTGTAATTGTAGTACAACATTGCAGCTCATAAACTGTCCCCAATTCATTTGCCTGAGAGACACCTTCACCGAGTGGTGAAGTGGTTAGGGCAGTGGCCCATGAAATCTGTTCCCAGAGTGAGAAACAACTCACTGTGTGACTTTGGATGTGGCATTTACCACTCAGAGCTTCAGTTTACCCATCTGTAAAATAGGCATGATCATACTTGGGTGTTAAGAGGCTTGTTTAACTTTTGTAAAGTGTTCCACGATAATGAGAAAGTACCTTTCATCTGAGAATAAACTAGTTAATGCTATTAAACCACTTCGACAATAGCTTGATGGCTTCCATCTTGGCAAACATCAGGGAGTCACCTGGGGAGACCTCCTGAGCTAAAAGCATGCATCTCCATTGCCTAGCTAAAGAGCCAGAGGACCGTTACACACTTGTGTTCCCTGTAGATTGGGACACGTAAACACACACTGACCCAGGGGTTATAATAGCACTATAAAAATGTGAAGGATTTCTTCATATGCAGTGTGTATCTCCTGTACCAGGGCACAGTCTATGCATTTACCATGGAAAAGTACACACTAGTACAAAGGAACGAATAATACTACTACTTATATGTTTGTCAGTAGATCTCAAAGCCCTTTACAAAACCTGATTAATCCTGCTTTGAGCATATTAATCCAAGATAGTAAAATTGTCATTGCATTGTCCATATTAAGATTCATATTATTTATACTAATTTTAGATCTCAGAAGCTGATAAGCCTCCTGGTTAGAGGTCAAGACACTGTTGGTGAGATTAAAACAACACTGTTCTGACATCTGCAGAATGAGAAGGAAGTGGACACAGCAGCAATATGCTATCGGACAAATCATGTGAAAGGGTTTCATTCTAAATAATGCTTGACTTATTTCCTGAAAACAGGATTGTATTGGCTATGAATTTAGATATTGTATACTGAAATCTATCCTTAAACGGTGCCAGATAACTGCATCTCTGCTTACTAAGCAGGGTAACTTTGGTGGTTTATGACATCAAAGGGACTTCAAAGGATTGAAGTCTCTACATAAAATAATAATATATCCTACAGTACTCTGGAGTATGGGTAGCTCATGTGATCAAAAATATTCCATTTTTAAAGAACATAGTGTTAAACCTGGGGAAATTTCATTTTGGGTAATTGCATCCTGCTTAAGGAGAATTCCTTTTTTGTAGGTTTGTGCCTCAGTTTCCCCATTTGTGAAATGGGGATAATGATATAGACCTCCTTTTAAAGTGCTTTGAAATATACTGATGAAAACCACTATATCTGAGGTAGATATTGTTGTTAATATTAATTTCCTGTTCTGAAATGTCCATTTTTGTTTTGTTTTACTCTGGGGATAGTTGCATTTCAGTAGTTGATGGAATGATGCTTGTCTATAGGTTTGGACATTGGTCTGCACAGTGCTTGGGGATGGAAGTTTCTGTGTCTTCCTTTTTTTACTTTTGTAAACCGAGATTGTAAGCTATTTGGGGCAGGGAGTGTAGGCTCTTAGCCCAAGGCAGAGGTCGGCAACCTTTCAGAAGTGGTGTGCCGAGTCTTCATTTATTCACTCTAATTTAAGTTTCCACGTGCCAGTCATATATTTTAACATTTTTAGGAGGTCTCTTTCTATAAGTCTATAATATATAACTAAACTATTGTTGTATGTAAAGTAAATACGTTTTTTAAAATTGTTTAAGAAGCTTCATTTAAATTTAAATTAAAATGCAGAGACCCCCGGACCGGTGGCCAGGACCCGGGCAGTGTGAGTGCCACTGAAAATCAGCTCACGTGCCGCCTTCGGCACACGTGCCATAGGTTGCCTACCCAGGGCCCAAGGGATGCTGATCTCTAGCTGAGGCCCACCGACGATAGTGATACGGATAAAAAAGGACAAGGATACAATTTGAAACTGTTTTAAAATCATTTTATATATTCCACTTTGCTCCCTGAATGAAAGCTCAGGGGGAAGCCTCAATTTATATGTAGCCTTCTATCTGGTCAGATGGGAGACACTGGGATTTGAATGCTACTGACAATAAAAGGGACCCAGAAGAGTTATTTGGATGTGGCTAATTGCCAGTTTGCCTACTGAGCTAGGCACACTTTTTCTTTAAATATCTCCCAAAGAGAGACTTCTGCAGTCAGCCATATGAAGGTTCACATAGCTATGTGAGCCAGCATCTCCAACTGAAAAGAAACCTTCAGGCATTCTCTTAAAGGCTTGGGAAATGTTGGCAGCTGATCAGACCAAACAGAGAAGCATAGCCAGGGTGGCAGTTGCAATTTTGGAGAATACTAGATGTAGAACTCTCCAACTGAGAAACGCTTTTGTTTAATGAGTCCAGGTGACTTAACTCACTGTCCCTTTTCTCCTTTCCCATAGGCAGTGTGAAAGTGTTTGATGATTCACCTGCTGCAGAAGGTCCCTCTCTGGTAGGGTGACCAGTCAGGAAGTGTGAAAAATCGGGATGGGGGTGGAGGGCAATAGGCACCTATAAGACAAAGCCCCCCAAAATCAGGACTGTCCCTATAAAATCGGGACATCTGGTCACCCTACTCTCTGGCCTTACGTTTGGGTTTGTACTGTCACCCATCACTGCAGTATCTGAGCACCTCCTACATTAATTAGATGGGTGATAGCAAAATCTTTAGCGGATTTTATGGAGTCTTTGGCTCTTCTCCTTTTTTGGATTAAAGGAAGATGTGCTGCTTAGGACGGGTTTGTCTTTTTAAGTGGGGAAGTGAATGGTTGAAGTTATGAGTGGTGCTATTATAATGGAGGGAAAGCATTATTGAAGAGGAAGGTTTTGCAGGATTTTCTATGCGTGATTGAGTTTCTGCATTTGTCTGATTTCCTCTGGAAGCTCATTTGTAACCAGATAACCTTGACTGAGAATGCCTTGCATCTGACTGCATCCTTCTGAACTTTATAATCGGTATTGTCCCAGAAGAGTTCAAGCATCTTAACCATCTATCAAGTGCTGTTTGTAGCTGGGACCTGCTCCATTAATGGCTTTGAGGATTAGGACCAAGTTCTTACACTGGCAGTGGACAGTCTCTCTCAGATGTTTCAGCTTCCAGAAGGAAAATTTGGAGTACTACACCTCTACCCCGATATAACACGACCCGATATAACACGAATTCAGATATAACGCGGTAAAGCAGTGCTCCGGGGGGGGGGGGTTTGCGCACTCTGGCGGAGCAAAGCAAGTTCGATATAACGCGGTTTCACCGATAACGCGGTAAGATTTTTTTCGCTCCTGAGGACAGCGTTCTATCGGGGTAGAGGTGTATATGAGCATTAAAGAAGGAATATGACTGCAGAAGTTTGATGTTTTAAACAACAGAAAAGCAATGCTCGAACAGTGCTTTAAAACAAATTCTTTATAGCTGGTCAGCACCTTTCGCCCCAAATGCCCTCAAAGTGCTTTGAAAACGATGTACAGGCATTTATCTGTTTTCATGTTTTATAGAGCCCGTCTTAAACCTTTCTGTGAGTTACAAAATTAAGAGAGAGCCCCACTGAAATATGGCTGCCGCTCTGGGGTGGAGTTCCGCGGTCCCATGACACACAGCATGCTGCACAGTGGAAAGAAGTGAAATTCTGCTCCAGGGAGAACTAAAGGGTGACTTGATTTGATTGATCTGGGATTTAGAGCCTTATCCCGCACAATTGATCTCAATAGGAGTTTTGCCACAGGAGTACAATCAGGCCTTTAATGCTTAATTCATTCGTCTTCCTACGACTTCTGCACAAGGCAGACTTCCTGTATCCATGTGTGACTAGAGCACCAGACTGGGACTCAGGAGAGCTGGCTACCATTGCTATGGGCCTGCTGGGTGACCTTGGGCAAGTCGCTTCATCTCTCTATGCCACAGTTTCTCTATTTGTAAAATGGGGTAATGATTCTTCTCTCCTTTCTCAAGTACTTTGTGATCTACTGCTGGAAAGGACTATGTAAGAACTAGGTGGTGGTGGTTGTTGCAGGATCAGAGCCTGATCCAAAGCCCATGGAAGTAAATAGGAGCCGTTCCATTCAACAAGCTTCAGATCAGTCTTTGAGGCCCAGATCCCGTGCTGAGAACAGTGCAGGGCAGACCCACTGTGGGCTCTGTGTGGGCAGACTCCTGTGCCTGCCTAGAGTACCACTGAAGTCCAGTGAGTGCACTGAAATGCAATCACAACGCCCTCAGTGCAGTATGGCTTGTGAAGTGGTGCATGTGGAAATGCACTGTCTGTTTCAAGGGTCCAGTCCTTCAACTCCTTCCCTCCTTGTGCTGAGGACTGACTTACCTTAGTAGTCCCATTGATTTTAATGGGACAGTCTGCAGGATCTGGCTGAGGGGACAATGCCATGTTTTTTATATGTTACATGTGTTACAGTCCATACACGTGAAAGGGGCCACTTCCACAACAGTTTATATGATTGATTTAAATGGTTTGAAATCCAGTGTGTAAAACAATTGCTGCATCCACAGTATTTGTACGTAAATTACATATTTTTGTCTCTGTGTAGGAGCAGGTAAGTGACACACATTAAACAGGATTGTGAGAATAAGCTGATGAGGTTTGAAATGTCATCATCACTTCTTATTTAGAGCTTCCAAATTCTTCCCACCTCTGGCTTTTCTGGTTCGTGGCATCTTCTAGCAGTCTTTCAGGCCCTGTCTTACTCACATCAGTGGTTCTCAACCTGTTTACCATTGTGGGCCGCATATGCAGCTCTCTGAGAGTTACGTGGGCTGCATCCACACAATATATACACTACCTGTATCTCCCTGAGGATATCGCGTGGGCCGCAGCGGTGTGCCGTTTGGGCCGCGGGTTGAGAACCACTGCTTTACATACAGGCTTAACTTTACATAAGGGAGTTGCCCCATTGCAGTCCGTAGGACCACTTGTGTATATTTTGTTGTTGTTGGATCGGGGCCATTAGTGTAGAAGCAGTTTTTGCAAGGTGTGTGTGTGTGTGTGTGTGTGTGTGTGTGTGTGTGTGTGTGTGTGTGTGTNTTTTTTTTGTTGTTGGATCGGGGCCATTAGTGTAGAAGCAGTTTTTGCAAGGGGTGTGTGTGTGTGTGTGTGTGTGTGAGAAAGGGAGTGAGTGTATATGCACATGCATTGTCAGCCGGCTGAAAACTACAGCAAAACCTAGGGGAAGATGTTTCCAAAACTGCTGCAGAACAAAACTCAAACACACTTCCCGCAGTAACTCAGTTGGGAGGTCTGAAAACACGCATGAGACCTCTTTGCTCCCGGTCTGTATTAAACCCATGGAAGCCCGAGGCTACGGGTTCCCTCCCCCCCCCCAACGGACTACAACTCCCAGCATGCACCAACCAGAGAGCGCATGCCCAGTGGAGGTCAGTTTGAGTGGCAAGTTGTTTGTTACACTGTAACACCAGCTGCTTTCTGCACTCTGGAGCTTTTGCTGCCTCTGAGCTCCCTTAACTCCTTTTACCTCTGGTCCTTTGCTTAGCTTCCCCCTCTCCCCGTCTTCTCTTGCTTTAAATCTCTCTAACTTTCACATCGGCTTCTCCCACCCCCCTGCTCCCTCCCCTTTCCTGGAGTCTTAAAGGGGGAGAAGAAGAAGAAGAAGAAAATAATAATAATAAAACTCCCTTTTTTTAAAAAAATTATTAATAATAAAAAAAATTAACCCCCAACGTAGATGAACTACAAATGAGAAAAAGGAAAAGATGGAGCTGCACATTTTAGAGCACAGGCTCAAAGTAGCCAGCATAGCCAAGGAGAGCATCCAGTTGTTTACCTATGGATTAATCAAACTTGCTTTCCTTTCCTCCAAGACCAGGTAAGTGCCAGATAAATAAATAAGGGGAGCAAAATGAAAGATAAAAGAGGCTGCAAGTGAGATCAGATTCCCGTGGCTAATTCCATTGCAGAAGCGAGGATAGCGAGGGGAGGGGGGAAGGTGGAAAACAACTTGGTTCCTTTGCATTTTTTTCTTCCTTCTCTTCAAACGTTGGAGGAGGGGTGGTGTTTTTTTTCTTTGCTTTTTTTTTTAAATATATATATTTTTAAGAAAACCTCAGTCTGTCTGTCGTCTTGTTTTTCTGTTCTGTTCTTTTAACATGCATATGTCGCCTGGGAGCTGCTCCTTGTAAATGAATGGATGAATGAAAACAGGTGTGGGGAATGTGCGGGCCGGGGGGGGGGAGCCTTGGAAAGTTTGCTTTTTAATTTAAAGAAATGTAAATAAATAAAAAGGCGATCGGTCTGGACAACAAAGAGGAGAGCAGAAGCAGGAGGAGGAGTGGTGTGGGGTTGTTCCCCCCCCTCCCCCCCAGCACTTATTTAAAACAAACACCCCTTACACGATTTGCTCTTTTAAGGGTGCTTTTTAAATGCTGAGTACTCTGGAGTAAGAAGGGATTGAAGTGCATGCATTGTTGCAATATTACAGTCTTGTATTTTATTATTTATTTATTAAGCATTGTGGTTTGAGAGAGGTATCTGAAGAAAAAAAATGCAGTGGCAGGCAGTGTGTGAGAATATTTTTTTTTCTTATTATTTTGGCCAGTCTATAAAAATATATGTGTATTCTGCCAAGGCGCCTCAGAGGAAAAACAATTTGAATTGCAAATGCATACTATATCTATATAAAAATATAGTCAGGTTGTTGACATTTGTTGGTTTACGTGGATAGAGTGGGAGGTAAATAACCCAAACTCTTCTTTGGTTTTCTGAGCCTGATAATTTGTATTTCACTTTTCTTCACTGAATCATCCTAAATACCATTTATGTTTAAAGACGGGACTTTTGCAGGCAAGAGGAGAGAGAATAAGTTAGCATTATTTTTCTAAATGGTTTCATTCCATTCTGTAATTCAATCTGCTCTCTTCAATAATGCTTACGGGTGAATGGACCTGTTTGTGGTGTAATTTGATTGCAGTCCCTTATCTCTTACAGTTAAAACTTCTTGCATTGAAATTTCACTCTGATTTGTGGCTCATCCCAGTTGGCTCAACGCTGGCATTGTTTGCAGTGTAATGTATATCAGCACCTTGTTTACTGCTGCCTCTGAATACTCAACAGGGTATTAAAGGCTTAAATCTTAAATGTCTTTTTTTAATGTACAGTTTCATTACTAATTAAAAGTGACTGCTAACCTTTGTTCCATTTAATTGCTAATCAAGTCACTGTTTTCTGATGCTTCATGTCAGCATTAAAGTCTTCCATTGTTGTATGCAGTGTTGTTGTAGCCCTGTTAGTCCCAGATATTAGAGAGAAAAGGTGGGTGAGGTATTAATATTATTATTAATCTTTCATGTTATGTTAAAGTCAACATTTTGAACCTTTAAATCTGTGGCTCCTAACAGACAGACTGTTTTTCAAGTTCAAAGATTGTCCAGTTGTCTTCCAGTTTAAAGTTACATTTCTTGTCCAGCAAATTGGGCAACCATGAATAGATTTAGAGTTAAATATATGTCTCTTGCGTTTGTGTGCAGTACTGTATCTTGCATTTTGGGTTGTACTTTATCGACCTTCAGGTTTCATACTGTTGCCCATCACTGTGGTATTGGAGCACCTTCTATGTATAATTAGAAGCAATAGCAAAGTCCCTAGGAATCTTGATGGAGTCTCTGGCACTTGTCCCTTTTCAGGGTCAAAACTCTGCTTGGGGAGGATTTTATGCTTTGTTTTTTGAAAGATTTCATTCATTCCCTCTTTTTTTTTTTTTTTTTTTTAATATATATATTGCTGCTGTTGGTAGGGATTTAGGGATAGAAGGTGGCACCAGTGTAGTGTCAATCTGCTGGTGACGCACTCCTTAAGTAGTGTTTTCTGTATATAGTGTTACCATGTTTCACAGGTGCTTAGGAAACCAAGGTCCTTGCCCCAAGGAGCTTCTGTTCTGATGGAGGTAGCCCTCACAATCAGGCATGAAAGTGGGAGCAGATAACTGGGTTGATTTATCAACACACTTCCTCCCCCCGTTCTGATCTTCTTTAAAGTGAACATGATGGTGGCTTGATGATCATGAGCCCAAAGCTCTCTACTTACCCACAGGACAGAGTTCCTACTCCTTCCCACTAGTGTTACTGAACCTCATTTTGGAATGACCAATCTGGAGGATGAGTAGGGTATTGAACCTCCACACCCATTAAGCCTTTGTGCAGAGATATTAAAGGTGCCAGTTGCTGTGGTAGCCTTTGCTATCTGTGTATGTGTCCAGTGAGACCTCAGAGTGAGTCGTCACCTTTGCTGCCATATTGCCGTTAAGCGGTGATGACTTTTGGTACACATCGGTCTGGGATGGATTTGAGCCAGGGACCTAGTAGTGAAATGATCAATATCCTGAGATCAGTAGTTTTGAGCTCTTCAGACTCACCCTCACAGTTAGATTCTCATTCTGGGGGAAGATGAGTGAACTGTGATGAATTCTGAAGCATACATCTGACCCACTTGTAGCCCACCCCAGTTCTCATGCCTGCATTCATTATTCGTTTACTTGAGCTCGCATTACAATAAACACATTTATTTTTAAAAAGATGTAGCTGTGGAAGTAATCTGATGGCTATGAGTAAGAAGGCAGTTAATGAAAGGAAAGGGTGAGACCCAGGCGGAACATGGGATGAACTGAGGCAGGCCTTAAAAAAAAATAAAAAATAAAAAATAAAAAAGAAATACAAGTTGTTTTAAAATTAGCAAATGTTAATTTTGAAATGGCAGATGGGCAAAGGGTAAATAACAGCAAAGCTCTCAGATAAAATACAGTGTGAAAATATATCTATGAGCTAGGTCCTCGGCTGATATTAATCTCTTTAGGCCTACTGTCTTCAATGGAGCTACATTGAAATATGAGCCAGATTCGTAATTGGGGTAAATCGGTGCACTGCAATGAAGTTGGTAGACTTACAGGGATTCACACCAGCTGAAGATCTGGATCATATATTTTTAATGGCACAGCTGAGATCTGCACATACCAAAACTGAGATCAACACCATTTTCCTGCTGTTACCTTTGTTGTTTCCCCCATTGTTTGCTGCTCTCTTTTTTGCATCAGGACTAGGCTTGGAAGAATTAGATTTTTTGTTGGTAAACATTAATTGCACCGTACACACACGAACCAATGAAAAAATATTTCTATCAATGATTATCGGAATTTACAGATAGGTAAAGTAAGAAAAATGCTGCTTGAGAATTTCTTAGAGTTTGATTTCAGAGTATTTACTTTGTATATTTTCATATGTGATGTTGACAATTTCTGTGTTAATGGTTATAAAACTTTAACTCTTTGAATCTGTGTCTACTGTAATTAAATAATTAGTTTCTGATCTTTCCTATTGTCTGACCTCCCCCCGTAATTTTACACAACTGAAAATTTAAATTGCTAAAAAATAAAAAATGTTTAAAACCCATACTTTTGTGCAACTGTGAAAATTTCAGTTGATACCAATCTTTTTTTAAAAAGCTTAAAAATAAACAATATTATCCATCAAAATTATAAAACCAAAAAAAACCTGCATTCTCCCAAGCCCAATTGTGTCTAAATTTGTCTTGTAAACTTCTCGGTGTCAGGGACCTTGTCTGCTTGTATTCTGTAAGCACACAGCATGCTTTTGGGTGCTGCAAAAATCACCTCCAGCACTGCTAAATCACTTAGTTTTAATATTGCACCCTTTCCCTCTCTCTTTCTTTTTGTGCATGTTGTCTTTTTCAAATCCGAGCTCTTTGGGGAGCTCGTTTCTTGTATGTCTGCAAAGCACCATGCACATTTACCTGTGTGGTGCTGTATAAAGAGCAGCTTCTATTCCACCAGCACCAAATACCCCCCACCTCCATCTCCCATTCCTGCTGCGGTGGTAAAAATTAAACTGCTCCTTACAATGAGGTGATGCACAGGGCCGGCACCAGCTGAACAAGCAGGTGCTTGGGGCGGCCACTCGGGAGAGGGGCGGCACGTCCAGCTATTCGGCGGCAATTCGGCGGAGGGTCCCTCACTCCCGCTCGGAGCGAAGGACCTCCCGCCGAATTGCCGCCNGATGCACCACGAGTGACCTATAGGAGGGCTTTCAGTTTAATAAATCCTATTCACTGGTTGATACGTTGCCCCATTTGTCACCTTTGCTTACCTCCTGCTTCAGATGTTCTAATTACATCCTCCTCTCCTGTCCAGGAGTTAGAATATAAATACCCACTCTAACCAAGGAAGGTAACAGGGAGAAGGAAGGCAGAGGCATCTTGTCTTTTGAATAAGTTTAAAAATACAGTCACAGAGCTGAGTTTGAGTCCCGTGAGACATCTCGGGGTGAGGGCCGTGGTGGTTGGTGTTTCCCAAACCTTTTGAGCAAAGATTCATCCTGGAATCGTGATAATTAGTCTGTAGATAAGTCCCTCCCTTCTTATCATTCATGATCCAATCCAATTTTAGAATGTCTTGACAGTTTATATATAATGTATGTATGTGTGTATAGTGTACATATGTGTGTCTTCATATCTTTTATTGCTCCTGATATTTGTGGCTTCTGAACAGTGCTTCACACTATCAACTTTCTGGGGTCAATAGGTCAACATGTACCCCATCCCTCCTGAGTTGTCAAACAGCTAATTACAAAGATAATTCATGGTTGCTGGCTTTTCAAGAGGGGTGAAGTAAGCATAAAATGATCTTTTACCCTGCCAAACCCCTCATCTGAGACATTGGCCATGCAAGACCATGTGACCGCTCCCAAACGCAAAAACGAGAGAGACCAGAAGAAAAATGAGTTTGAGATGAGATAGGTAACATTGATGGGATTAATTTATTGAGTCTCTGTAAAGATTTCTAAACCATCAGTTGCCTGATTTTTTTGCTGCCAAGGTTTAGTAGTAAAGAGTGAAATAAACCAGTCTGTGGGTCCAATTTGGGGCTGGAATAACATTAATTTATAATCAGGGTAAAGTTGAAAGGTATTGACTTGGGGTGGAGGGTATGTTTACAGACCAAAAGATTTATTTATTTATTTTTGGGGTTTTGTTATTAAACTTTGGCTACTCAAAATGTAACAAGGAGACAAGTACAACAAACTACATATCTGTGTCTAAATTGATTTCTCATTGGGAAAACTAAATAGAGGGAGCTTTTTAGTAGAGATGCGAGTTTATTCTTTGAACTAATCTTAATAGGCCTGCAAATGAACAATTTGTTGGTGCTTTGAGTATAAATGTCTTCTCTTTGCACTATCACTTGTTTTCTCATAAATGTCTGGGCTGGAGATAATTTAATGGAAGATGGTTTAACACTCTTAAGTTTCAGACCTTGTGATGTGGTAGTGTGAAGAAGATTTTAAAATGTATCCAGTTATGTCATTTGGGGGAACACTACAGCCTGTTCTAGATGTTAGGAACTGGTATTCAAGAGATCCGTGGTCCATTTCCAAATCTGCCATTGTGTAACCCTGGGCAAGTCACCCTTTTATGTCCGATTCCCTGTTGCGAGACAGAGATAGTGTCCAGCTTTTGTCAAATGCTACATCTTCTATCCAAAGGCAAGTTCTTACTGCTACTCAATGACTCTTATTTCCAGTTCCATAATTCTGTAGGTTCTAGGGCAGTGGTTCTCAAACTTTTGTACCTTTCACATACCAAGCCTCTGAGTGCGACCCCGCCCCCCTCATCCCCCATAAATTAAAAACACTTTTTAAATATATTTAACACGATTATAAGGGCTGGAGGAAAAGCGGGGTTTGTGGTGGAGGCTGACAGCTTGCCACTCCCCATGTCATAACCTTGTGACCCCCTGAGGGGTCCCAACCCCCAGTTTGAGAACCCCTGTTCCGGGGATCACCAAAAGGCTTCTACAGATAAGAGAGTACATTTCATCCCAAAACATTGGGAGGGGGTTGGGCTTGTTTGGGTTCTCTCTCTTCCCCCACCCCCCAACCCCCCGTGAATGTTGGTATGGAGGAGATTTTTCAAGGACCTGTGTGTGACATCACAAATGTAAGGACTGTGACTTATCAGTCTAATCTGTCTCTGCACTATCTACTATGACCACACATTGTTGAGGCATGGGGGTGGGGTGGGGTGGGGGGGTGGATAGGTTAGGCCTTAAAGGCTCATGGAGAAATGACTTCTTTTCTCCTCCCTGTCCCCCCCAGTTCAGCGATTCCCCAAAGCACTCCGCCATGTGCCTCTGCGTGCTCTGACTGCTGCCAAGAGCACTGGCTGTGTACAGTACTGAACTCAGCTAGAGCGGCCCAGCACCCACTCTACAGCAAGCAAGTTTGGGGTGAGCAGAAGGAGCAGAGAATGAATTTCACTTTGCCAGCTTGAGAACATGGCTCTGTAACTAGGAAGAGCAGCCATTTATGCTTATGAAGGGTAAATTCCATCCACGGCTCTTAGAGGACATTATCCAGTGTTTATAATACTTAGGACCTTGGAAATAACAGGTTTCCTCCCTGCTGATCTGGTCTTTTTTTTTTTTTCATAGTTTATCTACAAACATTGTTTCTCATCCACCTCCCTTCCTCTATTCTTCTGACATATGGCCAGTGTGTCAATGTTTGTTGTTACCATTGCCTGAAGCCTTGACCTGTGAATCCTGTCAGAACTTGCAAGTTGAGCCATGTAAGGTCATGTCCACACTGGAGAGCTTACTGAGGCAGCTGCACCGCTGTAAGATCTTGCATGTAGCCGCTCTGTGCTGACAGGAGAGAGTTCTCCCGTCAACATAATTAAACCACCACCACCGAGTGGTGGTAGCTCTGTCAGCAGGAGAAGCTCTGTGGACAGTGACACGCCGGTGAAACTTGTGTCGCTTGGGGGAGGGGTTTTTTCACACCCCTGAAAGACATACGTTTTGACGATGTAAGTGGTAGTGTAGACATGGCCTAAGAAGTTGGGAGGAACACTTAGCTAGAACCTGCATGGAATTCAGTTGAGAAACATTCAATCCCCAGCTTTGTGACATGAAGCATTGTGTTGCTGGAGGGAGATGCTGTCTTCCAGACATCAAGTAAACCTGAGGTTCTGACCAGTCTTTGTCATTGACTAGGGCTATTAAACCCAGGCGTCTTTCTAGATTTGAATTTGGGCAATTACATTCTGACCATCTAAATTCCCGCTGTAGTTTCAAATGAATGTGGTATTCTTCTACACTTTCTATCCTAAGCTGTTTGCATTGGCACAGCTGCTGCTTTGCCCCACTGCATTTCCTTGGTGTGTGCGGTGCAAGATTAGTAGGGTAAGTTAAATGCCCAGTGATGTGTGAACCCTACCTACCTCATTGAAATATTCTTAGGCTTAATGTTTGTTCAACACTTTGAAGTGTTCAGATGGAAGATGGTGTGTGTGTGGAAATGAAAAATATGATCTCTTCTGATTTCTGGCTGCTCCCTCTGTTGGTTGGATGTCTGAATCTTCAGCAACAGAACAACAATATTGTATAACTTATCATGGACTGAATACAGACACTGGATTTATGACTTATTGCAACAATCTGTAACCCACTAACAACCCCTTCTTCCAGCTGCGCCCTCCCCTTTCCTTTCCTTCCTATGACTGGAGAGGTGTTAACAGGCCACTTCACCTTGAAAAGTCCTTTGAAATGTATGTTAACTACTTATGCTAAACAATCTGTTCCACCTTGTATTTAGCAGTGACCATGTTTACATGTACAGTGCTGAAGTGGCACAGCTCTGCTGATACAGCTACGCCACTGCAACGCATCTGGTGAAGACACTCTATAACGATGGGAGAGAGCTCTCTCATCAGCATAATAAAATCACCCCAGCGAGCGGCATAAGCTATGTCTGCGAGAGAAGCTCTCCTGCTGACATAGCACTGTGCACATGACTGCCTATGTCGGTGTAACTTATGTCGCTCCGGGGTGGTGGAATAGTCACACCCTTGAATGACATACGTTTTGCCGACATAGGCAGTAATGTAGACATGGCCTTAGTTTCCCAGACTGGAAGAAGAGCTGGGTGTAAGGTCAAAAGTGTCTCTCTCTCTCTCACCAACAGAAGTTGGTCCAATAAAAGATATTCCCTCACCCACCCTGTCTGTCTTACATGAACTGTGACTGTTGTGTTTTTATGACGACTTCTTAGTGACAAAGTTGTCAAGTTGTTTATTGACACGGTTTTTAGAATCAATAGGATATTCCCTCAATGTATTGTAGTTTAGATTAGGTCCAGTTTTTAAGGCCTAGACCTATTTGACAATGCCCCATTTCTGTTTTATAAAAATATAAACGATTCTGTTTTTTTACAGTGGAATTATCTGCTGGGCATACTAATTCATTTATTTAATACCTCATTTCCTACTAATCTCGCATGCCTCAGTGTTACTGTTTTAATACCTTTGGACGAGCATTGCCGTTTCTTTTTTCAGAGGAAACACAGCAAGGATTTGTTCTTTTGTTTATTGCCAGCATTAGTAAACTCCAGCTCTGATCTGCTGATAATTGAATGCTGGTAAAGGAAGAATTACACAACAAGAATGTTAGTGAGGAAATAACTCTATTCATTTCAGTTTAAAATCAACAGAGCAAAGCTTGTAAGTAGCAGTTGTCATTTCTGAGTAGAAAGATCTTTCTTTTCCAGAGCTCAACTCGCTTTTGTGTAACTAATTAGAAGATATCGTTATTAAGAGAGAAAACAATTAACAAACAAACATGTTTCGTTATAGCATAAAGGCACTAAAGATTGTTCGGTTGCAAAAGAGACCTAACCAATTTCCCTTTCGTTCCAGATCTTCTATGCAAAACTTACTGTACTGGCCATGGCAACTGGAATCTAAGTTCACTTTTGAGGTTTGATGTATAATAAACATCTTGTACTGCTTGACACACAGATTTATTCTGCCATCCAAATAAAGCCATTAATGCCTTACAGGCCGGAATTCACTTCCTTCCTTTCATCTGTTAAATATACGTAACTAAAGATTAAATAAAAGCTTGCAGTTTAGAAGCAGTCCATCTTAGAAGGCTTGTGCTGGTAATGTTGAGGTGTCAAAAGTGCTGTTTAGCTCAAGCTGGCAGAATCTGTAAATGAGGAAGTCTAGATTCATGCGGTAGTCAAACTATTTGCAACCATCTTTGGGGTGTCTTTGGTGAACTACACTTACTATATTATAGAAATTTCTGAGGACCTGCCTGTCTTGATGGGCAGAAAGCCAGCGTGTTTCAATCGTGATAGACCAATTGAGTAAGCTTAACATGACTGCAAAGCCCCATTTAAGATGCAGACTAATATGAAACACTATAACTACAGGGAGATGTCGGGAGGGACCAAGGAATTGCAGGCTGTCATTGTCAGTGAACTCCACAATCAATCTGTTCTGAGGTGTCAAGGAAGATAAGAAAAAGCTGCTTATATATGTGTAGATTTGTTTTTTAATAAATGTGATTCCAAATGCATTGTGGGTGTTTTTCTCATTGTTGGAAAGTTTGGGCACCTCTGTTAGAGATTTACCATAATTGTGTATCCAAAACCGTGCCAGCTAAGTTATAAAATGTAGCTTTAAAGACTTCCTTATAAAGTATTGAAATAGGTGGGTTGATTTTTTTTTTTTTTTTTTTAATTCATTTACTTGCTCCCAGTGGAATTTCTGAACCTAGAGGTTCTTGCTGGTTCTGTCAGGCTGGGGATTCACAGGTATTAGTACTAAAAATAGGAATGTTTACAAGTTGGGAGGTGGGTAAGCCAGTTAAAACTCAGGTGTGGCTGTCTGTCTCTGAATGTAACAAGTCGTAAAGAATGTACAGGCTTTATAAAACTATATCTGGGACAACGTCACTGTCTTTTCTGTCCCAGGGTTTTTCAAAATAGCAGCATGTGCCAAAGGATCTTGGCAATGTTGTACACTGGTCACACAGACACCTGAATATTCCTCCCAGTTGTAGGTGGAGGAAGGACTGCCCATTGGTCAGGATATCAACTTAGAATCCAGCTTCAGTTTTCTATTCTGCCGCAGACTTCTGCGTGACCTGGGGCAGCTAACCTAGTGCCAGATTTTTCAAGGTATTTAGGCATCTAAAATTCATTGAAATCAATGGAAGTTCAGCACCGAGGCACTTTGGAAAATCCCACTGAGTGGCTATCTGAACTTTCAGATGACTAAATAACTTTAGAAGTCTGGTCTTTAGTCTCTCTGGGCCTTAGTCCGCCATCTGTAAAATAGGGTGACCAGATGTCCCGATTTTATAGGGATAGTCCCGATATTTGGGGCTTTTTTCTTATATAGGCTCCTATTACCCCCCACCTCCTGTCCCGATTTGTCACACTTGCTGTCTGGTCACCCTAGGCTGATAGCACAGGGGTACTGTGAGGATGAATACATTAAAGATTGTGATGTGCTTAGGTTCTATGGGGAGGGGGCCATATGACTATTTAAGGTAGAGAGGAACTCCTGCCCCTGGTCTTGTTCACAGGCCAGACCATGTCTTAAACAGCGTTTCTGGCTTGCGCACGTGTGCTCCTCTAGGCAAAGTGTGAAGTTGTGCACACTTAGCTAGTTCTCTCCTAAAGCTGCACACGGTTATACCGTGGGTGAGAGTTAGAGGTAAGGCCTTTAAAAATACTTATTTAGCTGTTTATGGACCAAAGAAAGATACATTGAAACATCAGTACATTTTGTATTTGTATTTTTAGGAGGGCCTAAATTTGGGGGCAAAAGTTAGCAGTATCAGCAGAGGCTGAAAATGCTTCCCTGTGAATAAAATGTAACACATTCTTCTGGATTTCTACAGTGCATTGTGGAGTTGGGATTAACTACATTGTGTGTGGGAAGATGGTAGTTAGTAATGGGATAGGACAATGAGAATCCTGATGACCATCTACCTGCAAAGGCAGCGCATGATTCCCACAACAAAGGATGTATCAGAGAGGCCTAGTAATTCACAAAGTGTAGTTGAGTTTCATTGAACTTATACTTTCACCCTTTTGTATGATGTAGGAAATATTTTTTCTTTTCGCTTTGTATCTGACTGACATGCAGATGTCATAATATTCTGATGGCTTGATGACTGCCATGAACAAATCTCTCTGTAAGTACTGAGCAGAGTCATATCAATTGACTGCCGAGGAGGTTAGAGAGAATGTGGGTTAACCTGCGACCTGACTTGATTGTTTTCCTGGAAAAAACAGAGTGACGAGGTACAAGCTTAGCCAAGTTGACCAGCATAAACGTCTCAGAACCACTTAGGAGTCTCACTCAGGACTTTGACAGTGAATCCCGTAGTGCAGTGGTCCCCAACGTGGTGCCCACGGGTGCCATGGTGCCTGCCGGGGCATTTATGTGCGCCCGCCTAGTGCCTAGCAGGGGAGAGAAGCCGTGGCCCCGCGCCTGCCGGGGACAGAGATCTCCGGGGCTGCAGGCTGCGGGCGCCGGTGTTCTCGGTCCCTGGCAGGCGTGGGGCCCACCTAGTGCCCAGCAGGGGGGAGAAGCCAGGGTCCCGCGTCTGCTGGAGACAGAGAACTCCGGGGCTGCAGACACCGGTGTTCTCTGTCCTCGCGGCTTCTCTCCGGCTTCTCTCTCCTCTCTGGATTCATATATTATGTAATATTAAATATGTTTTTCGTATTATTTAATGTACAAATACAAAATAAGCCTTGAAAAATGGTTGGCGCTCGCCACAGTCTTCTGAAAACATGAAAGTGCTACTGGCCACAAAAAGGTTGAGGACCACTGAGGTAGTGGAATCTTGATGCCTTGGGATTTAGTGCTGTTGTACCAGCTCCAGGTCTGGAGTCTGACCTTTTCCATACAAAATACTATTCAAAAAAGTAGAAGTAAACTTTAATGTAACTTTGAGCTGCGTGTGGTTCCCTGTTATCACACAGGCATGTTGAGATGTTCTTGGATGATATCTAGCAGTTTGTTTCACTTGGTATTACTTTCCATCCAGTATCATTAAGTATGGCTGTTAATCTCCATTAACAAGTGCAAAAATATTTTCCGGCTGAGATTACACAACTTAACCGTTGATTTTGGAGATGGAATATCAAAGAATGGCTGGAGGTATAAGAATGGGGAGGGGAAGCTGCCTTCTTCCTAGTTTCTTGGGCCTTTGAGTTTCCTTATGATGATTTTGCATGACCCTAGTTCCTAAGCTGTTAAAAACTAGCATACGCTACAGAGCATTTTCAAGGCTGCTATCTTAAACTAGAGGTCAGCTCAGGCCCTAGCTGCTTGGGCATTGGACTAGTATAAAGGAGCTTTGGGACAGAGCTCTGGTGCAGAGGATCTGTGTCTGTTTCCATAACATTTACCTCCATTTCACAGGTATCTCCATCTCACTCGTATTGTGCAGATTTATTGATTACAACTTGGAAAGGTTCTATACTGGTGTTTTTTCTTACTGCAGTTGACCACAACATTAGCCAAACTAACTAGTTAACCCTTCCTTGGAAGTTCTATTTATGTATTTGATGTAATTTAGCAGCAAATATTATGTCTGCACTACGTCCTATTCTATTTTGGTTTGGCTCTGCAATGGTACGCCCGTCAGTAATAATTATCCTTTGGTTAATGCAAACTACTTGAAACCCTGTCCCTACTGTGATAACAGTCATGTGATGAAACCACACTTCACAGAGAATGCTCTTCTTAGTTTTTCTATTGGAAACAAGCTACTCCATGTTCACATGTTTCTTGGTGGCTATTGTACTCCTTGTGTAGGCATTCAGTCTCCTTCTAGTGAATCACAAGCTAAATGGGAATCATCAATGTAACACTGTTACATCCCAGAATGATATTCGCTTTTTTTGCATCAGCAGGAGTTTGTAAACAGGACAAGAAGTAATTCTTCCACTTTACTCCGCACTGATTAGGCCTCAAGTGGACTATTGTGTCGAGTTCTGCGCACCATTTTTCAGGAAAGATGTGGACAAATTTGGAGAAAGTCCAGAGAAGAGCAACAAAAATGATTAAAGGTCTAGAAAACATGAGTTCTGAGGGAAGATTGAAAAAACTGGGTTTGTTTAGTCTGGAGAAGAGAAGACTGAGAAGGGACATAACAGTTTTCAAGTACATAAAAGGTTGTTACAAGGAGGAAGGTGAAAAACTTTTCTCCATAACCTCTGGGAATAGGACAAGAAGCAATGGGCTTAATTTGCAGCAAGGGCAGTTTAGGTTGGACATTAAGAAAAACTTCCTAACTGTCAGGGTGGTTACACACTAGAACAAATTGCCTCCAGAAGTTGTGGAACCTCCATCATTGGGGGTTTTTAAGAACAGGTTAGACAAACATCCATCAGGGATGGTCTAGTTCAGGGGTAGGCAACCTATGGCACGGGTGCCGAAGGCGGCACGCGAGCTGATTTTCAGTGGCACTCACACTGCCCGGGTCCTGGCCACCAGTCCAGGGGGCTCTGCATTTTAATTTAATTTTAAATGAAGCTTCTTAAACATTTTAAAAACCTTATTTACTTTACATACAACAATATTTTAATTATATATTATAGACTTCTAGAAAGAGACCTTCTAAAAACATTAAAGTGTATTACTGGCACGCGAAACCTTAAATCAGAGTGAATAAACGAAGACTCGGCACACCACGTCTGAAAGGTTGCCGACCCCTGGTTTAGTTATTACTTAATCCTGTCATGAGTGCAGGGGACTGCACTAGAAATCAGCGTTTTCCCCCATAGCTGGTCCGTGAGATCACCCTGACAGTTTAGGAAGGCAGCAAGCCAGTCCCTGGTATCAAAGAGGTTAAAAAACACTGGTCACTCTAGATGATCTATGGGTCCCTTCCAGTTCTGCACTTCTGTGATTCTGTGGCTGGGAAAGCCTTGTGCCAAACAAAGGATAAGAGTCTTTAAGGAAAGGGTTTGAATATAGTTGTCACCCTACAAATCAGTAGTTTTGAAGCTGTCACAGCTCAATAAAACTCTACTTGTGTCCCCTTTGTGCAGTTATTGGAAAGGGGCCTGGAATGAATGATGCACAAGGAGTCTTCCAGCCCTACCATTTAGGAACTCATGTTGGTTCATTAAAGGCCTGAGCCTGCGCCCATTGGAAAGACTCCTGTTTATTTTTGGTGGAGGTCAGATCCATCCATCAGACAATAATTTAAATTATTATCCCCATCCATTAGACAATTTAAATTATTATTATTATTAATTTAATTTATCCCCAAATTATATGATCAGTGACGGATCACTTATTACTAGATTTTAATGGTCCCATGAAGCAAAGTGGCTATTTGAATGGGCTTCGAATTATGAATGTGATCAATGGCCTTTAGAAAAATATTAAATAAGGTCATGAATGGGAAAAATAGTGCAAAATGTGAGTCATAATAAATGCAGAATGCTGTGCATGGTGTGTGTGTACGTACTTGAGCATATGCTTTAACTTTGATTTTTCCTCATTGTTTATAGTATTTTGAGGTGTTAAACCACATTTGACAGTGTTCCATGGCACATCACTATTCATCTCCTTTCCAGTTAAATCATTCCCAGTGATTAGAACAGTACTGTAATGTTCGTTTTTTGTTGGGTTTTTTTTAAACTTGACTAAAATGCCATAAGTGGGTTTCTAGATGTTCACAGTTATTAGCTGTCCTAGGCTACAGCCTCTTTTGCCTGTGTCACTGATTAGGCTCTACCGCATATGATGATGGAGGTTGTGCTTTGCTAGAATTATAAGAAGGATGCTTTCTTGACACCTACCTACATACCTGGCTCATCAGTATTACTAGTATAATGATTTGAATATTGCATTTCTTCACTACTTTCTTTAAAAAAAAAAATCCAATAGAGACAAATAGGTTTTCTTTCTCTTTTAAGATTGCACTATTTGGCAAACTCACCAAGAGGGCTACAAAAGTTCCTGGACTCAAAATACACTGGATCAGTACTTGGTTTTGTTTGTTTTTTATCGTGTTTAAACAAACTCTTGATGATATATTCTGTGCAGGACAAACATAAGGAAAAGGACAATGAAAGGATTTTGTGGTGCTACTTAAATGACTCTTGTACAAAATAAACTTTAAAATGCGCTTTAAGAACTTGTCAAATCTTTAGTGGGAAGAAAACCTGGTAGTGATAACATTTTAATGTTCATTTTATATCAAACTAACTGAGAGGCGTTAGGCAAAATTTTCAAAAACAACCAGGTCCCATTTCAAAAAGACACTTGGACACTTGACCCTAAGACTCCTTGAAAGCCAGTGGGACTTAGGCTCCCATGTGCCTGTCACTTTTGAAAAATGGACTTAGACTCCTAAATCACTTAGGTGTGTTGAAAATTTTGCCTACTGGCTAAAGAATACCTCTCAACCTGCAACATGCAATGCAATGAATGATGAAGACCCAGAATGAGGGACACTCACACAGTTGTCGATGAAGGAAACTTTAAAGATGATATTTCTGCAGCCTCTGGTAGGAGTAACTTAAAGTGGGTGGAAAGCTTTATTTCAATCTTTTAAATAATAGTGCTTTTAAACCTCTGTGTTTGTACAGAGCCCTTACAACAATGAGACCCTGATTGGGGCCTCTGAGTACCACTACCATATACAATAATAAACGGTTGCCCAAGCTCTCAGAACAACTGTGGTAGAGGCAGGAATAGAACAGAGTTCTGTCTCCAACTCCTACACTTTCTCCAAGAGAGTGTGTGTGTGTGTGTGTGTGTGTGTGTGTGTGTGTGTGTGAGAGAGAGAGAGGGGGGTGGGGGTGGCAGCCTCTCTATTTTCTGTTGTACCAGCCATCTGAGGTTCTAACACTTGCCTCTTTTTGTCCCCTTTCACATTCCTAGTTCTTCCAGTTTCATTAGTGGTGAAGTACTTTGTTCTTCTTTGCTTGCGCCTTGAGAGTTACTCAGGTAGAGTTGAAAGATGTTGCTAGAAACCCAAATGGACAACAGAAACCTTCCCAAGAGTCATAAAAAACAGAGCTACAAACACACCCATGCAGTGTGTCTCATTCCAAAGTCAGAATGCTCTTTGAAATGGAAATTGACTCAGCGAGAAATGAGAGGTGGTGACCAATGACAAACACAAACATGTGTTTGTAGGGGCGCAAATAGCTGTGCTTCAGGACAGAGAATGTTTCATTTCCCAACATCAGATGACAGCTGCCATCACATGGACTGAATATGAAGAACACATTTTCAGGCTGCTTTATATAAAATGCTATTAAGACTGTAGCGCTCAGAACAATAACAGAATACTGATGTGCCAGCAGGGAGTCTCCAAGTGGACAAGTGTAATCATGCACTGCTCAGCTTTCAAAGGAAATTGCAGTTAGTGCATTTGACTTGATCATAATAGTGATGCATTGTTTAGCCTAATAACTAAGCAGCTCTCCAGGACCCGGCTGCTCAGCATTGCCATCTCACACTACTAATCATTCTGTTCTCATGTCATCCCAGAGATGAACTAATCACCTGCCACATAACCTTGTCAAACTGGCAGATTGAGTGCACTGCAATTTTTTTTTTTTTTTTTAAACTAAAGAAACAATATTTCCACCCTTTTTTTGATCAACTGGTTCATTTATACACCTTTGTCTTACCATGTGTGGCTTTGCATTAATGTGTAAAAATGTGTTTTTAATATAAAGTTGAGCATGACCTAAAAAGGACTCTGTCAAATTTATTTTTTTCACTATGCACAAAATCCTTCTTAAATCACAGTTGCTTCTAATAGCCATGTGGGAATTGAAACAGGCATCTGTTTTCTTATGACTGTTTGGTTTTTTCCCTCCATAACACACGCTTTTTTTTATTAACATTTCTGTGGTGCTCGGTGTTGGATCTCGGCTGCTCTCAAACATTCGTGGATTTAACCTCACAGCATTCCTCTGAAGCACAGAAGAATTACTATTGCTGTTATGTACACGTGGAACTTGGAAGCACAGGGAGAGTAAATGACTTGTCCAAGGGCCCACAGAGAATCTGTGGCAGAATGAGGAACAGAACCAGGATAAATCTGAGTTCCAGTCCAGTGCCTGATCCCCAAGGCCATCCTTCCATGTTGTATGTACAGTGACTCCTTATTGAAGGGTTGTTTGTGAGAGAGGGCTGCCAGTATTGAAAGAGCACTCAAGCATTTGTTGTGAGGGAAAGGCTCCACCACCATATGAATTGGTTTTGCGCACACACACAAAAAGGGGCGGGGGGGAGGAAGGGCGGGATTTGAACTTGTGATGCTTTGGAGCCATTGAGCTTGACTCTTACTAATCGATCTTTCGTTAGCTGGTATGGATTTAGGCCAGGTGTACCCTATAGACTTCTGCTGGCGTTGCTGTGTTGGTGAGAGCTGTGAAAAAGTGTGATCCCTGACAGCTATAGCTGTGCTAACAGAAGTGTGCAGTGTAGATGCAGCTATACTGGCAAAGTTGCGCTTTCACGTGTTTTGTTCCTAGGAGGTAGTTTCGCTATCCGGGTATGAAGCGCTATCTGGGTATGTTGGCATAGCTCCATCATCACAAGGGGCATTTTGCCAGTAGGGTACTGGTATTCCTGTAGGGTTGAAGTGCTCCTCGTGAAGACATGGCCTTTAATTCTCACCCCATGCCCTCCTCCATTATGATCTTTCTGCGTTGGAAGGAATGCTGTCTTCTGGATAGAAGTGTGGGTCTCAATCACTTGCAATCAGGAATTAAAATAAGAATTCTGTTCCAAGGCTTTATTGCTTGACTCGCCATCTTAGCCTGATATGGCCAGGGACATGTGTATTGAGCATCTGACTATCATTGAGACATCTTTTCTTATTGTATAAGAAGGTACGGTGTTAATGGACCATACTATTTCCAAATAACACAAGAAAATTGTATGGTCATGTCACACACTGACTGTGTTGTGTCCAGAGCTTAAGAGTCGACTACTGTTGCCAGCTACTGCAGTTACTCCTTTAGCTCAAATGGTAGAGGCCTGTGCTTCTGATGCTGAAGAATTGAGGCCCAGTCTCTGCTGATAAACCGTGGAGGTCAGGTTCATTACAAAGTGGTATTTGAACTACTGTGTACTGCAGATGGCCAAGCTTCCAGCAGTGGGGAGCATGTAGCATCCTGAATAAGTATGTTGTGTACCCCAGCTTTCATGAAAGGTGAAGAAATACCTGAAACTTTCATCATTCTGTAAAATAGTCAATAGGTTTGATTTTCATTGGACAGTTCCATATCGTCTCTCAAAGAGTTTTTTTATTTTAATATTTGTTTTACTTTTGAAACATATAAACGCACAGTTTTCTACAGTGATAGAGGCTGTCAAGCCACCAGACCCAAGGGTTACATCAGTTAATTATCATTTCTTGGCACTGATCAGAAATAGGGTTCCAAGTAAGAGTAATCAACGCTCTCTGAGTGGGTGAGTTACAGGCTAGAGTGCGGTCACACCAAGGAGTTATATTTGTATAACTGCTCATATTGAAATGTTACCAGTTTATGTTAGCATGTGGCCACAGCTTCAAGCTTATACTAACTTCCATAGAAGACACCTATCTTGTTTACCTGCTCTACGGAAGCAGGAGTGGTAATGTCAGAATAAACCTAGCCATCAGGTCCCTAAATACCTGATGCTGAGTGCACTGAAGACATTGGGAGACTTTTCCCTTGACTTCTGTGGGATGTAGATCAGGCCCTAAGTGTCAGTTTAAGTGGAACGCTTTGCTCACACAAACTGGGCATTGGTAGACTAGAGTTTTCTGGAAGAAAATGTTTTTGTTTAGAGCCATGATTAAGGTCCCTTGGAACGGGTGTACATTGTGCTAGTTAGCACTGCTCCCAGCAAGTTGTTCAGCTGGCTCCAGAATGATTTGAAAACTTCGTACACCGAGGGGTGGAGTAGGAAGATACTGGTAATCTGCAAAATGGTACAGAAGTTACTTGTCTCCTCGATGCTCTTCTGACTCTGTTTGTAACTCTCTTTGTGGCTGCAGGATTGGATGTTTGTTCTCAGGTTATTTATACACTTAAAAAGCTAGAGTGGCATAGCTATAGGCTGTAGCGCTTCAGTGTAGACGCTCGCTGCAGCGATGGGAAGGGTTCTCCCATCCCTATACTTAATCCCCTCCCCCCAAGGCACAGGCTGTCTACCTTGGGGGTTAGGTTGGCTTAACCATATCGCTCATGTCTGTTGATTTTTTCGCACTCCTGAGCGACATAGCTGGGTTGACCTAACTTTTCAGTGTAAAGTCCTTAGTGTGTATTAGTGAAATAACATCCATAGTGGAACTATGACATATTTTCAGAGCGTGACTCCCCACCGGTCTCTGAGACAGTGTGGTCTAAATACACAGGTAGACTTCTTGGACTTGTATAGGCCAGATAAAAATGCTAACAATACTGGAGCATAGGAGTGCCTTGGATTGACTGTCCCAGTTAGCAATCTTTGATCTCTGTTTAAGACTCTACTTCTCAGCACCCAGGTTAGTCATCCCCAAAGACATGTTGTTTTTAGTCATCACCCCCAGGTAGGGGGGCAGCACCCTGTTTCCCAGCAGGAGGAAGAGTCCACAGGGCTTCAAAACATCTCCAAAGGTGAAAGACAAAAGCAGTCATGCAACAGTCTGCTGCCACAGGAGGTAGGAATGGGGAGGATGGATGCCAACCGTAGAGCTACTAAAAAGCTTCAGGCGAAGCAGGGTATGCATTGCCCAGCTGTATGGGGAAAGGGAGGGAGATATCTCTTAGTTTTAAATCCATTATTGGGTTTAGTTAAGGAAGCTTATTAGTCCATGACCAGTTGTGGGCCATGGTACTGTTGATCATCATAAATTACCTTTGTGTTTGATCGGGAAAGATCGTGGTTTGAAAGCACTCTAATAGCAGGTAAAACCAGCATGCTGTCATTATTTTCTTTTTCTAGTCCTTATTTTGTTTATCATTTAGGAGGCACATTCAATCCTTCTATCAAGGTCGAATTGGCACTGAAACAAGCTGATTTTTTGTGATTTGAATAAGGGTAATTCAAGAAAGAGGATTAAAGGAGCCTGGCTTGGTATCAGGTGGTTTTGCTTGACAATGGTGAGACTAGGCCTGTATTACAATAGGAAGAATCTTGGTCCCATTGAAATCAATGGGAGTTCTGCCATTGACTTAATTGGGAAAGATGGGGTTGGCCTAATCTGTTGATTGTTCCATACATTATTTCTCCTACACCTAGCACACCTAGTCAAGTTATTTACTGCTTCCTCTTCAGGTAGGCGTAGTGGTTTGTGTGGGTGCTGCCTGTTGGTTAGCTATTTCCAAAAGTACCAAAATGGAGATTAAAGATACACCATAGATTTGTGCACGGTATTGAAGCACTGTAGCAATTAATAATGCTGCAGTGAGCAAATTATAAGTGAAACTGAGATTTTGTTTTTACAGAGATCCATTGAAATGTGTTTTGGCTCCACTTTGCTCGTCTTGGCAGTGATCAGCTCTGGAACCTTGATACTCTCTATTAAATTTCTGATGAAAGGAAGCTTGTTTATGACTTAGGGCCAAATTTTAAAGGGTATTTAGGCACCTGGTGGGATTTCAAAAGCATCTAAGTACCTAAAACCCATTTAAATTAATGGCTGTTGGGCACCTAGATGCTTTTGAAAATCCCACTAAACACCTAAATACCTTCTAAAAATCTGGCCTTTATAACATGTCCACTATACTACTGAAAATTAGTTTTAGCCCAGGAGAAGAATGATGCCTTCCTTCTTCAATGCATACATCATTGCTAATAAATGTACAGGGGAAAATCAGGGTCTCAAGTTGCAGTGGGGGAGGTTTAGGTTGGATATTAGGAAAAACTTTTTCACTAGGAGGGTGGTGAAGCACTGGAATGGGTTACCTAGGGAGGTGGTGGAATCTCCTTCCTTAGAGGTTTTTAAGGTCNTACTGAGCCTATCTACTAGATCTGCTAGCTTCCTAGGCCTGTTCTCAGTGAGTTCAGCTCAAGTAACAGCTCTACAAGGTGGGCTTCAGTATTTTTACCTGTAGATTCATATAGCAATGTGGTCTCTCCCGCATTGAGAAGTTTTAAATCTGTGGAGCCCTATGGAATGGACTCTCCCTATTTCTCTGCAAGTGGAATCATAGAATATCAGGGTTGGAAGGGACCTCAGGAGGTCATCTAGTCCAACCCCCTGCTCAAAGCAGGACCAATCCCCAGACATATTTTTACCCCAGTTCCCTAAATGACCCCCTCACAACCCTGGGTTTAGCAGGCCAATGCTCAAACCACTGAGCTATCCCAAGGAATGTTATCCCTATAATGCCATGTAGAGAACTAGTGTGCCCTATTTGTTACATCTCCTCTCCTATATAATCCTTGACAAATCAGCACACCTTGTGAATATATTTTGAAAAGTCCAATAGGAAAATAGGACATCTCCTTGTGTTTATTTTTTTCCTAGAAATTTCCAGTCCTTCAGGTTATCTGAAGTTCATCACTGTGCCAAGAACTCTGCCATCCTTATTTTGACCATTTGCTTTACCCAGAATTTCTCTTTGTTGATATCTCTCTCATTAAAGCAGTTTGTTCATCGTGAGACCATAACAGATCTCCTGAAAATAGTTTTTTCCACCTTGGATAGGAGAAGCCACTGACGATTTATTATCCGAGTCTGTTCTGCTTTGGATAGTACCTCTGGAGGGTCAGTCTCTTATTAAAAGTCCATTCTTCTCTGGGATTGGGGCTTAGGGATTTGTTTTGTAACAGAAGGGTTCACTTCCTCAACTGGCAAGTATTTTTCAATTTGCTGCAGTTTTAATTGGCTGAAAATTTTTCTGTACTGACAATATATCAGTCTGATATGCAAGACATTAAATAAGAGCTACTACCTGTTTCAACATATTTTAAAACATTTCATATGCTTTCTGATGCCCTGGTAAAGGAGGGCTATGTCGGTATGAATTTTTGTTTTCTGTATGGGGGTTCTTTTTGGACCATACCTCCTTTATTATTCATGTCTTCGAGGCTTTTTGTTCTTGCAGCTAGACCCAAAGACTGTGATGCTTCAGAGAAAGAAATGCTGCTTATGTTGATCTGGGTAAAGAAATGGGCTGCTGTTCCTGGGATTCTACAGCTCAGGTGAGACAGCTAGCAAGTGTATAGTGCTTATAAAACGCTTCATTCGGATTGTAAGCTCTTTGAGGCAGGGACTTTCTTTTTGTTCTGTGCTTGTACAATGGGGTCCAGAGTATAAGCACGACTGTAATGCAAATAATAAATAACAATTGTATAGTGGGCAGGATGGATGTTGTAGCTCAAATATAAGTTATGGGTTTGGTGCAAGAATTTCAGGGCGTTCTTTGTTCATGAAGGAGATGATCACAATGTCCCTACTGACCTTTAAATATAGGGATCTATGGAGCCAAAACTCACTCACTCTCTCTCTCCAAGATGATCTCTTTCCTGGCTACTTTTTTTAGTCTGTAGTCGGGGCAGCAGAAATGAAATTCCTGCGGAGAGATGCTTAGTATAAAAACCATGAGACTGATCACACTGGCACATGGTACTGAAGTATGAGCTGAATCTAGAACTGCTTCATAGTTTCCATTGCAGGGCACTTGGACGTGCGGGCCACGTTTTTTATGGAAGATTCTTGAGTTCAAATTTTCAAGGGCACAATGTCCTATGCTGACTTTTTTTTAGCCACGTTTGCGAGATCAAAGATCAGTTGTCTGTGTGAAGAGCATAGCAGAATCCAATGGGGGAGGTGTCAAAATTTTGCTTACTGGTAGCAGGCACTGATCTTGCTGGAGTCATGATGCCCTTTGGCAGTATTGTCTAGTGAGCACACGTTTGAGAACTAGGAACTCTATGAAGTTCTAATCCTGGCATTGTCACTGATACGTCATAAGCAGGGCCCGACCAAATTCATGGCCGTGAAAAACGTGTCACGGACTGTGAAATCTGGACTCCACCCTGAAATCGGGCTATTGTAGGGCAGGCCACGGTATTGCCAACCTTACTTCTGCGCTGCCTTCAGAGCTGGGCAGCTGGAAACCGGCTGCTGCTGGGCACCCAGCTCTGAAGGCAGCACCGCTGCCAGCAACAGCACAGAAGTAAGGGTGGCAATACCGTGACCCACCCTACAATTCCCTTGCAATGCTCCCCCTCCGCCCCCACAACCTTCTTTTGGGTCGGGACCCCCATGGTTACAATACTGTGAAATTTCAGATTTAAATATGCGAAACTGTGAAATTTCAGATTTTTAAAATCCTATGACCATGAAATTTACCAAAATGAACCATGAATTTGGTAGGTCCCTTGTGGCCTGATATTGTGCCAGTTGAAGCAAAGCTCCCACTGATTTCAGTGGTGTTGCGGGATCAACCTTTTAAACTTCATTTAGGCTCCCCTAGCTGTGGAACCGGGATAATGAAACACCTCTGCTCTGTTAATGTTTGTGAAGCGGTGAGTATTCATTTCTGTATTACCGTTAAAACAACAAGGAGTCCGGTGGCACCTTAAAGACTAACAGATTTATTTGGGCATAAGCTTTCGTGGGTAAAAAACCTCACTTCTTCAGATGCAACTAACACGGCTACCCCCTGATACTTGTTTTACTGTTGTTATTTCTTGGGAACTGGCATCAGTAAAGGCGAGTGGTTGATTGCAGTCATCAGTTGGGTCCTTGGAACAGGGGATTGTTGGCTCATCTCATCAGAATACAATTTTACTTGATTATAGAGGATAATGCTGGAAATGCCTCTGCTCTGGGATGACCACATGTCCAGATGGTGAGGTCAGCATTGCACGGACCCCGCTCAATTACTTTGTATGCTGGGATAAACGCTGCTATTTAATTTTTATTTTTTTTCCTGTTGGCTCAGTGATCACTGAATCCCATGGTTGTCTCTAAATATAGAGAGTGGGGGGAAAAATAGTAGGCTGCACTACATTTCTATTTTAATTGGAAGTAATCGGTTAATTTCCCACCCTTTCTGTAAACACAGACGTAAGTTGAGTGGCAACAACAATCTTGTGGTGGTTCTTCGAATGTTGTCCCTGCGGATGCTCTACTTTAGGTGTTCGTGCGCCCTGTGCTCGTAATCGGAGATTTGTGGTAGCAGTGCCTGGTTGGGTCGCACATGCGTGGTCCCCATCTCGTGCCTCTTCAGGCGGTTAACTGGCGCTGTGTGACCAACCCCCTCCGCCCCCAGTTCCTTCTCTACCGCCTTTGGCTTTGAGTCGGAACACTTAGCAGCGCCTTGCTATTTAGTTAATTTTGGCCTATTTACTACCGTTATTTAGTTGGTTAGTTTTTTCTTTGTCCTCATCACCTCATTTAATTTTTTTTTATTATTATTATTAATCTCCTTGTTAGAAATTAGGTTTCTGTTGACCCTTTAGAATAGTCAGCCTCTCTGGGGGCAAAAGCATTTCCTGACAGGAATACCTGGTTCTCCATGTTTTAAATGTTGCCTCACCTGTGGGCTCTCCATACCGGTTTCAGATGGACATGCTCAGTCTGTTCGCTGCCTAGGCAAAACACATATAACACAGAAGCATCCTCATTGCCACAAGTTAACTGATCCAACAAGAAATGCTAGAGACTTACAACTAAAACTCCTTCTCATGGAGAAGTCTCTCAGACCGGCATCTGAGCCTGAAGCCCAGACCCCACCTGGACAAGCCTCGCCAACCACGGCTTCTGACAAGGGTCCCTCCTCCAGCACCCAGGCTTCTGGTCACCCCGCTAAAAAGGTGCCCAAAAAGCAGGTAACCATGTCCACAACGCAGGAATCGGCCAAGAAATGCCGTTCCACGAATGGGCACACAGCCTTGGCACTGACCGCACCAGCCGTTCTAGACGCTGAGACAGTGGGACCATCCGGCACCGCCGGTACCATGAGAGNTACGGCTTCTGACAAGGGTCCCTCCTCCAGCACCCAGGCTTCTGGTCACCCCGCTAAAAAAAGTGCCCCAAAAGCAGGTAACCATGTCCACAACACAGGAATCAGCCAAGAAATGCCGTTCCACGAACGGGCACACAGCCTTGGCACCGACTGCACCAGCCGTTCTAGACGCTGAGACAGTGGGACCATCCGGCACCGCCGGTACCATGAGAGCTAATGACTTTAAAAGAGCCAGTTCAGACACAGACGCTAAGGGGAAATGAAAACCCCTGTGCCTCGGCACCAACTCAGGCAACACGCGGCGGCACGGCACCAGTCCAGACTATGGCTCACTCTTGGGCCTCCACTGAATTTTCAGCCTCATAAAATAATAATGTTACTTTCTCAAGTCTGTCAGAAGCCAGTAGAGCAGAATTAACAAGATTTGATAAAGTGCAGAAAATAACTANGACAGACACTAAGGGGAAATGAAAACCCCTGTGCCTCGGCACCAACTCAGGCAATACGCGGCGGCACGGCACCAGTCCAGACTATGGCTCACTCTTGGGCCTCCACTGAATTTTCAGCCTCATAAAATAATATTGTTACTTTCTCAAGTCTGTCAGAAGCCAGTAGAGCAGAATTAACAAGATTTGATAAAGTGCAGAAAATAACTATAAAATTAGCATCATCTTATCCTGCCCTTTGCTAACTGTTGATTTAAAAGTGAGATTTTACTCCTGTTTGGTACAGGAGAGAGTTGAATTCTATTCAGGCTCATGCATCATCTATAGCAGGGGTAGGCAACCTATGGCATGCGTGCCGAAGGCGGCACGCGTGCCGATTTTCAGTGGCACTCACGCTGCCGGGGTCCTGGCCACCGGTCCGGGGGGCTCTGCATTTTAATTTAATTTTAAATGAAGCTTCTTAAACATTTTAAAAATCTTATTTACTTTACATACAACAATAGTTTAGTTATATATTATAGACTTATAGAAAGAGACCTTCTAAAATGTTAAAATGTATTAGTGGCACGCGAAACCTTAAATCAGAGTGAATAAATGAAGACTCGGCACAGCACTTCTGAAAGGTTGCTGACCCCTGATCTATAGAATCGTTAACTAAATTCCTTTTGCAGAATCTTCGTTGTTACTGGTGATGCCCAAACCAGCAAGAACCTAGCATGACTCAGTATGTCTGCACTGCAATCAGAGGTGTGACTGCAACACCTGTCGACATGCAGCTTTGATCTCACTAGGTCAGGTGACAATAGCAGTGAAGCTGCAGCAGCCCGGGCAGCAATATGAGCTAGTTTCTCACGTGCATACCCAGGATACCGGGGAGGCTTATACAGCCGGTGGTACTGCAGCTTCACTGCTCAAACTGGCTAGATCAAAGAGAGCTCAGATATGTCTACACCTGCAGCAGTCCCCTCAGACTGTAGTGTAGGCATACCCTTAGCGAGTCCAGGTTGAGCTTTCAGTCAAAGGAAAGTCAAAGGCAGTTAAAGGAAATCCCCATTTTATGTTTGTAAACTTAGCAAATGTATTATGAAAATCGTGTGAAGGTGACCTAGTAGGAGCCCCATGTGTCACTTGCTTAAAGAAACGCTGGTCACAGTGCCGCTGTACAGCCTCTGGAAGAGCCACAATCGAGACCGTTTTGTTCTCTGTGCGGTTGTCGCAGTGGCAGAGAGTGGTAGCCGTCACCCACGGGTTATGGTTTCAGATAGATGATCACTGTGTATAAGGCAGGAGGCACAAGGGTAATAATTTTGAGCTGCTGTCTCTCAAGGGCATAGACAGCTGCCTCCCCTTTGCTTGACACCCCCGCCCCCCGACACTCCCACCCTGAGAAAATGCTGCACTGTCCTCTGCAGCTGTCTGAGGGTATGATGGCTCAAAGGGCACTGGCAGCCTCGCTGTCCGAATCCTGGAAGTAAGTTTGCTTTGTTGCGAGCCGGATGATATACAGTTAAATACACTTACAGATCAATTTGTCTTTCGCCGTTTGGCAATTTCTATTTTGGGGGGAGGGGTGAACAGAGGGGTTGAAAACATGACGTTATGGGTAGGGGATATTGCCACACTGGTAATTCCCAGACCCTTGTCCTCACAAAGTTCTGGAACCGTAGGAGCATCTTCTTTCCCTTGTGAGCCCTAAAGGAACCCCACTTGATGTGCTAGGATTGCTGTTCTGGCTTTGATAAGGTGACTATTAACCTAGTTTTATATAATGTAAAAAGTCCCCTAATGTTGTTAATATTTTAGTGCACATCCTAAATTTTTCTACCCCTGTGGCCCAGGAAGAGCCTATTTATTGGCCACTCTCCAAGTACCATCTTGTTCTCTTCCTCCCGTACAGCTAGGCATGGAAGGATTCGTTTTGTATCGGTAAATGTTGGTTTCAACCTACATACACAAACCGACGAAAAGATATTTCCATTGATGATTGAAAAACATTGAATCAGTTTGTTTCAATAATGTTGAAACAATACAATATAATTAAAATGTGTTAAATATAATAGATACCATATGAAATATGTCAGAATGAAATGAAATAAGTCAAAACGCAGCATTTTTATCTTATCAAAAGAAAATGTTTCACCCTATTGAAATCAGAAGTCAAAGTGATTCGTTTAGGCGCTTTTCCTTTAGAAATGTCACTGAAATTGTTGTGTTCCCAGAAAATGTTTAGTTTTGAACAAAACTGCCTTTTCTGACAAAACCATTCTTTTAACAAATTTTCAACCAGCCCCACAAAACAGTGAATGGCAGATGAGATTGTTTGAGTTTTCACATAGTTAAAAGGCTTTTAACAATGAAGATGAAAGGCAGGAACAATCTCTTTGTTCTGAGTTTGTACAGTGCCTAGCACAATGGGGTTCTGGTCCATGACTGGGCCTCTGACATGCTACAATAATACAAAATAACAATAATAAGTAAAGGTTATCTCAGCAGTGTCCCTTTAATATCTTGATTTATGGAATGGGTACAGATCTGGTCCGGGATGGTTGAGCAATTTATGAGCACATACAAGGCTTCTTGTTTGACTCATCCTGCTGACGATCGTCTATTAAAGTTCTCGGCTCCAGGAGCTGTTTTTGAAGACTAAGGCCGTCCCCAAATTCCCAGGAAGGGGTTAGTTCAGCTGAAACTGGTTGTGTTTAACAAGTGGTGGTGACCTCACAGGTGGGTCTGTAGAGTGTAAATTGTAGGTTGTGTTCGAGACAGCATTTTACAGCAGGACTGCGTGTAGGGAGCTGGATGGAAAACTTTGTTGTGGTTTAATGTTTAACCATCTTTTGCTTTCGGGTGAGCTTGCAGGTTACAATAGCTGGTTTGTTCTTCTAGGCAGAACAGGGCTGGGATTAGCAGGAAAAAAACAGCATGATACAATATGGACATGTATGAATGGTGGTTGCTCAAGCAGACAGAGAGATTTGCTAGGCCATAGGAAAAGAATATGATGCCATGTGCTTGTACAGCAGGAAGTGTCGTTGATACATGGAAGGATCCTAAGTGGGTTTTTTTCCTTTTCTTGTTGTGGTGCAACATGAGTATAAAGAGTCCTTAGAGGGCTGAGTGCAGCCTGTAGTACCTTGGCTTTTGTTCTTTGCATCCCAGTTCAGCCTGGGGCTCAAAGGAGTGTTGCTGAAAGGGGACTTCTCATTGGCAAGTGCTTTATTTTAGAAACAGCATCCCCACAGGCTCCAAATAGTAGTAGTAGTTATATTCATCCTAGGACACCAAGATACTTTACAAATGTTGGTTAAGCCACAGAACACCTGTTTGAAGTAGGTGAGGTAGGGTTGCCAATTTTGGTTGGACGTATTCCTGCAGGTTTCTTCACAGGACATAATCTGTAATTAAAGATTAATCTTTAATTCCTGGAGACTCCAAGACAATCCTGGAGGGTTGGCAACCCGAAAGGGAGGGCATACTGTTTTCAGGGTTGCCAACCCTAAGTGTTCAAAAATGATGAGTCAGGCCCTGAAAAATCATGAAGTTATTTTAAAAAATAGTAAATTGGGGATTCTTTTTGTTTCTGAGTTTTTAAGGGGGCTTTCGGTTCACAATTTCAGGCTTGTCTCTGCAACCATAAGGGCTAGTGACTTAATATAAAAGAAAATAAAGAAGAAAATTCAGATTTCTACATAATCACCTGACTCCAGGAGCAGAGGCTTTTAGGAAGATGGCCAAATATTACAATAGAATTGCTAGAGTTGGCAACACTGCATTTTGCGGCTGGCAAAACGAGAGGGGGTGACATGTTCAGGGTCACAGATTGAGTCAGTGAAAGAGCCAATAATATTGTCGTCATTATTAGTATTAGTATTATTTGTATTATCGTAGTACCTAGAACCCCCAGTCATGGACCAGAATATTCTTATACTGGAGGCACTGTACAAACACTGGTCCAACCACAAGGCGTGCTGGGCCAAATCCATCCCTGGTGTAACCTCCATTGAGATCATTAATCTGAATTTGGCCCACTGCTGTCGCAGAAGAGTGTTCCATCCAGTCATTGGCAATGGGCACTGGAGGCCATGGTGTGGGTACCATGTGCTAATATGGTTTAGGGGAAATCAAGTGGGAAGCCCAAGGATCCCATAGGAAAAGGGGCAGGTGAAATGAGACTGAGACCAGAAATGATTATCATCATGGTCTGTGAGTAATGGAGAATGAAGGTTGATGCACATAGCTGAGGGGGTAACCATGTTCAGGGTGCTTTATGTGCTGTCTGAACACAAAGGGCTTATGTTTCATATCTCAGACTCTGTATGAGCAAGGTCGGGACGCTGCCTTTATTTGGGATTGGAAGGATTAGATTTTTGTTGGTAAATGTCAATTTCACGCATGCAAACCAACTAAAAAAAATATTTCCATCAATGATGATCTAAACTGACAGATGGGCAAAGTTGGGAGAATGCTGCTTGAGAACTTATTCAGAGTTTGATTTAAGGCTGTTTACTCGGTGTAGACTGACACATGATGTTGACAGTTTGTGTTTTAATGGTTGTGAAGCTTTAACTTTTTGAATCCCAATGTCTGCTGCCATAAATAATTCTGGTGTCCCCCCCTCCCCCCCATAATTTCCTGCAACTGTGAACATTTAAATCGATTTAGAAATGCTTAAAAACATAATTTTATGCAACTGTGACAAATTCAATAGATAAAAATAAAAAAACTTAAAATTAAACATCTCTATTATCCATTGAAATTATTAAAGTAAATAATCTAATTCTACCAAGGCTACCTGCATTGAAAAATGAGGGAATGTGGCTTCTTAGATGCTTGATCATTATGTTAGGTAGTGAATGGATTGAGTTGATGGTGCAGACCTCTGTTTTAGTTCCTCCCAGAAGAGTTTCAAATTGTGTGTTAAAAACCAGGTTGCTGGGGAAGAGAGAGGCTCCCCTCAGAGTCTTTCCCTTTGCCTTTATTGCATATGAAATCGCTATCACCGTTAAGTTCAGATTCTTTAGCACTAAGAAACGTAATAACTATTTCTGCTGTGGTGGCTAGTGCTCGGATGGATAAATATGACTTCACACCTTGGACTGCAGACGGTCAATACCACTGTCACTTTACTGTGGTAGCTATTGGGAAATCCCTGTTTGTGAGAGTCCTCAAACTTGGCCTCAGAGATAAATTTTCAGTGCAGTGGACAGGGCAATTCAGGGCTCAGATTCTGTAACTGCTGGTGCTGAATGCATGACCGAGTCCTCCACCCTCGTGACTGCCATCAGGTTTTCAGTCAGCCTGTAGGGTGATGCATGTTCATTACCCGCCATCCTGCCACATTATCCTAAACACTGTCTGAGTGTTGCATTCTCTCCTTGGCTCTCAGTTCTCCAGACTCTTAACAGGATCTGTGGGATCCTTGCGGGTTTCACACTTGCTGATCCTTTGCACTTTCAGCAAGCCCATAGAGCTCCCTGTGGGATTCTCTCTCTCCCCATTGCCTTGTTCTCTTCTCCCACTATTGCTCTGCAGAACTCCTGCACCCTATAGGTGGTTCTGCTCTGCAGGGCCAAGAGCCACTGAAAACTTGTCATACCCAAGCTCTGGAGGTAAGGTAGCAATGTACTTTCCATCTCTGGTAGGGTGACCAGTTCCTCAACCTGGTCTCCTTGAAGACATCAGGCTGCTACACCTCTACATTAAAATAGGGAGTACAGAGCTTGTTTAAGCTCCAGCTATTGGCAGGAAAAATAATGTGTGGGGTCGGGTGTGGGGATAAGGGAGTACAGCTGCAGAAGTCACAATACTTTAGTTCAGTCATTGGGATTGGCTGGTACTGAGTGTGACGGGTTCCCCCCGGGGTGCCACCTGGAACTGGGGTACCACTGAGCCCCCCGACCCACTAGCCTGGGCTCCCTTTACACTGTACTGCTGTGACAAGCTGCCCAGCCCACATACAGGTAGGGACACACCCAGTTGCAGTTGCATGTAGTTGCTGTGACCAGCCCTGTATGGGAAGGCTCCAGCGAGCAAACTTCCCAGCTACTCAGGCACGCACTTTCCTCTGGCGTGTAAACCCAAAATGTATACCGTCTTGTGCTGCACAGGGAACTGTACTGTGTAAGCTCATGAAATTCGCCCCCTCCCTCAATGTGGAAAGGAATACACAACAGATTTCTGCCCCGAGTTATGACTCCCACACACTGGTTTTAAACAAAGCAAAACCAAGTTTATTAACTATAAAAGATAGATTTTAAGTGATTATAAGGGATAGCAAACCGATCAAAGTAGATTACCTAGCAAATAAACAAAAAAGTAAACTAAGCTTAATATACTAAAGAGATTGGCTATGAATATCAGATCCTCACCCTAGGTGATGATACAAGCAGGCTGCAGATTCTTAAGGGGCAAGCTGCACTTGCTTACAGCTTGGAATCCCCAGGTATTCCATTCACAGGCTAAAAATCCCTTTAGCCTGGGTCCAGCACTTCTCCCTGTTCAATCTTTGTTCCTCAGGTGTTTCCAGGAGTCATCTTGGGTTGGGAGTCAGTGAAGACGCACGATGATGTCACTCCCCTGCCTTATATAACTTTTGCATATGACGGGAACCCTTTTGTTTCCAAGCTTGGGTCCCAATCATTGGAAAAATACTGACATCCCAAGATGGAGTCCAGCACCAGGTGACCTGTTCACATGTCCCTGTAGCAGGCATTACTCCGAGGTTATCTGCAGTGTCCTCGGGAAGGCTCCCCAGGTGGGAAATAAGCTTTTTCTAAGGCCTATTGTTCTCCCTAATGGTTCATTAACTTGAATGGGCCCTTCCCAGCCAGCCATCTAGACTGAGAGCATTTTGTCTAGTGGGCGTTCCCCATGTATAAACACATTTTTTAATACAGATGCATAGTCAATATTCCTAACTTCAGATACAAAAATGATACATGTATAGAAATAGGATTATCATATTCAGTAAATCATAATGCTTTCAATATCCTCTCCCATGACCTATCTTGCATAAAATACATCATAATTATGGCATAATCCTACCATAATATTTCTCTGTAGAATATGGGGTGCAGTGTCACACTGAGGTCAGTAAAATAAAAAGGCAGTGAATAAAAATGAATCCTTGGGGAAGGAGGGGCAATGTGAGCTTGAAGCAGAGTGGTCTGGCACTAGTTCTTTACAGTTCACGGGCCTCTGACTTTGCTGCCACAGTGGTGTTGGTGTAGACCCTCTGTGGCACATGAACGGCATGTAAATGTGACAATTACCACTGGAGCACTACACGCGGATGCAGCAGGCGTGGTGGTGGGGGTGGTAAGTTGGTTGGTTGGCTAGGTTACTTTATTTTTGCAGTTGCTTTGCTTGTGCAATCCATTATTTATTTTAAGGTCTAACACGATCCCTTTGGCAACTTTCACAACACTTTTTTTACGGGAATTTGAACTTTTATGGGTGTTCACTGTACGTGGGTGTGGACCAGAGCATCGGACCTTTTTTGTTTCCCTCCGCTGCATGTGGGCGTTGTTTTGGCACCTGATCCAGTTGTGGATCAGAATGTCATGACTTGGGCTCAGCATTAGCAAGTGTGCTTCTTACTCTTTTTGACAGGTGGTTGCGGGCGGAAGCAAGAAGGGAGGCTAATTGAAAATCTGAACATAATTTTGTGTTTAGCTCTTAAAGACCCTCTTCTTGTAGATTAATATTTCCTGTGGGATCTTCAATTTCTTCTGCAGAGTGCATTTGAATTTTTAAACACATGAGCATAAGTGCATATAATCAAGCCCCCCTCCCCACGTACTGTATGAACTTTCTATCAACTTGTTTGAGATTATAGCCTTAGATACCAGATAGTCTCTTTTTTAAAATTCTCACCTTTATAAATAGTATTTATTTATACAGTACACAGATGTGTTAAGACACAGATCCCCACCCAAAAGATCTCTCAGAGCAGTGAAACCTGTCTTAAAACTTCATTCTCGTGGCTGATAAAAATCTGTAACAGACGAGATCTTCTGTTAGGTTGTACTTGGCATGTTTGGGGATTTTTGAAGGAGGAGATGAATTTGGGGAAATATTCTCTTAAAATAGTTTGAATTTTTACTTTTTGGTTAAATCATCAGGACACTTTGGAAAGGGAGAGAGGGATGAAAGACCAGCACTTCTCTGTAACTTGATATGTGACTTAAGCTGAGGTATATGCAAAGCAAATTAAAGAGCATCCACACCGCAATAATTCCCCATCCTCCCTGGTAAATCCAACCATCTGTTCTGTAGATCTGGATGGAGTTGCTGATGTGTGAATAGTGATTTATGGCGCACTTACACTTTGATTGAAACATGCAGACTTAGTCCAGGTATCCGGCAGTTAACTCTGCAGGTGCATGAGTTCACCCACATGCAACAAGTTGCAGGATCAGGGCCTTAATGCCCGTTTGAAAAGTAGCCGCCGTTCCTATGTGATTCCAGAGAGTACATGCCAGCTCCTCCGCTAGCACAAGAAATCTGCAGCTAGAACTGTAGGGAAACTGCCAATGGTAGTGAAGTACAGAGAGACTCCAGCACAGATACTGGGAAACAAGCTTAAAAGGAAACAGTCACATTTGCTGAATATTGATCCCACTGCTGAATCTATAAAATGATTTCATGGGGATTCCACACACGGTGGATGCCTATACCCATGAGGCAGCCTTTTGAAATCATTGCAGGTCTGCAGGTACAGGTCAGATTGCAGGATCAGAGCCTAAGTGGTTACAAGTGGAAGTTTGGGCAATGGGACTGTTAGGCCGTTTCCCACCTCTGCTACTAACTTGCTCTGTAACCTTGGATGTCTCCTGTAAATTCTCTGTGCCTCCATTTTTTGTCCCTTCGGGCATAATTTCCCTACCTCCACAGTGGGGTTGTGAGGGTTCACTTAAATGTCTCTGAAGTACTTGGGAGATCCACCAGGGGAAGGCCTGTAAAGCCCCAGTATCCCAAACTGCTCGTGTGGACAGACCCCTGCTCCAATCCAAAGCCACATTGACTTCACTTGGACTCTACATCAGCCCAGCTGTCTGCCCACATGGGACAGTTTGCGGAATCCAGGCCTAAGTGCTTCTTAAATAGCTGCAGAGATCAGTATTGTTAATGTGATTAGGTGAACGGAATAAAATTACATCCTGATAACATGAGTGCTGAGAAATAGAACATACGAGAGACCGCATCTATTAATTTCTGTTCCTAAGGCATCCGACATAGCCACATGTGGCTTCTTTCCATCTACCACTTCAGTGAAGTCCGGTCTGCCCTTCGCACAAGTAAATGAATACACATAGCAGTCACAGTACTGTCAGTAGTTGGCCTGGGCAGAAAGTATACCCATCTAAGGTGGAAACAAAAAATGTTCATTCTGTTGAAAAGAATGTTGGTTGTTTTTTTTTTTTTGACAAAATTAAGCAAAAAGCAGATTTGGTGGTTTCAGTTCTCTTCCCCCTTCCTTTTTTATCCCCCACTGTTGAAACCAAAAAGTTTTGACCAAAATGAAAAATTTCCACAGAGAGACCATTTTTGTGTCCCCCTTTCTCCTCCCTCCTCCCCCCCCCCCCAAAAATTGCTCATGGGGGTAACTATGGACTGCCACATTTCTAAGGTCTGGATTGTGCCATTTATGGCGTGCAGGCAGACTGCTGCCATTGCTTCACCGGGGCTGAGGGTAATCTTAGCTGTTTTAAATGGCAATATCAGGAGCCAAGGAATGGATCCATTCAGTGTTCAGAGATGGGGAGCCCTGTAAATACTTAGCTGAATGAGTTGTAGAGCTGGTTGAAGACCAAGTGGGGGGAAAAACTGCAATTTCCCTCCCTTGCTTTTTCATCAAAATTTTGAGGACAAATTTCAGCAGATGTGAATTTCAAAATCATTTCTGCTACCTCTAGAAGCAAGTTTTCGTCATAGGGTAATGGAAAAGCTTGTCAATGCTTTAAAGGGCAAGTTGAATGATTTTTTTTTTTTTTTTAAGCAAAACAAAACCTTTTTGCCCTCTTAGTGTGCTTTGAGACATATGCAGTGCTCCCATAGTCCTTGAGTAGATGCTCAGTCCTATTTTTCAATATTTAAACCAAAACAGTGGACTATTTTTCCTTCCATGTACATAGTAAAAATCCAGAGTCCTAATAAGTGAATTATTTTTATTTAAATAAAATATTTTTCAAATTCCTTTAATGTGTTGTAATGTTTTTCTCAGCAAACATGTGCAACATCTTGTGGACACAGGGCTGAGTTCTGAGACAAGGTAAACTGTATGGTCTCCATTTATCTCGGAGTTTTAGCTTTGTGTGCAAACTGGAAAGGAGGGATTCCAGGCAAAGTATATCTCGGGTGACTCAGCGCGAATCCCAGAGTGTGTGTGTGTAATCCAGAGGGATTACAGCATGCACAGATTAAATGCCATGATACGGGGTTGTAAAATTGGAGCAGTTAGTCTGGGTAAATAACATGGGAAGCAAAGTACGTATTTAACCAAGTCAGTAACAAACTGTCGCTGCTCCCTAGTGCACACTTAACCTGTTCTTAAAACTACAGTTACGCAAGCCTAAATACATATTTACCTGAGAAACCACACCATAAATAAAAAAACGATTCTGGTCTCTCTGGTAAAAACAAAATAACATTGCACAGATTGTTCCTTCCCTTTCTATTTAAAAGCGGGTTATTCAGGAATGAGCAAAGGGTCAAATCCACAGTGGAGCCACCTTATATTGGTTTAGGCTATATTCTGTTTGGTGTGATTGCAAAGTCTAGTATAGTGTGAGGGGTCCAACCCAACGGTCTAGGTAGGGGTAGTTGAGTATGTCCTCCTAAGGAGATCAGACAAGGAATTTGAGATTGGCCAACTCATTGTTAGGCATTTATAAAAGGAGCACATGTGACCTCTGAATGGGAGTGGATAACCCTGTCCAGTAATGAGCCTTTCATTTAGCTCAGGAGTGAAATCAACAGGTTCTAAAGGGATCCATGTCCACCAAGAAGTGGCATTGACTTGATATGGAGGACAGGGTGAAATGTATCTGTGGAGGAGGCTGGAGGATCCCTAGAAAAGAGCAATGCTTGAAATGAAAAAATGGGCGACTAATTCAGAGCATGCAAGAAACCAAGCTTTAATGCAGACACTCTTGATCCTTGCCTGTGCTATTATGTGTGCTCAGTCTCGGACGTGTGCTTCCAAGGATGCCATGCTGGCCTTAACTTCCCAGTGTGTGGCCTTTGACTTGTGTTACAATTAACCTGATTTTGTATTTGATCCACATCGCATCACATACAAAAAACCAAACACTTTTTGAGGCCTTCCTCCTAAACTGTCTGTATGAGGGAGGTTAGTGCAGGTGAAAGGTGCCTGATTGATGAGACTGAGGACTAAAGTCACGTGTTCCTCTCTGGAGCTGCAGGGCCAATACAATTGCCATTGTATCCCAGCCCTGAACTGGCACCAGCAGAGCAATGAGAGGGCGGAATGTAGTGCTCAGCATTTACGGTCCCATCCCAGAGGTATATTATTACACAAAGGTGCTCATTTGATTCTTCGCCTCCCTGCTGAAAAGGATGTAATTTATGATGAGTTGCTTCAATAGAATGGACATCTCCATTGTCTACGTTGCAAACAGACTTTTTTTTTTTTTTTTGGCAAAACATATTTGGAAGTAAGAGCTACAGTATTAGTCTGTTCTTGCTCCTACTTTTGAGTGAAGTGTGAAATTCCCCCTTGCTTATTAGAACTGTGTCCGTCTCCTTCGTGCCGAATCTCCTCCCTCCATTTGAGCCAATAGCATTAAACAGAGGAGGTGACTAGGTAGTAAATTAATTTTAATCCTGGTGAATTCTAAATACTCTGTGGTGCTAACGAGAGTGTGTGCTTAGGTTTTTGTGACCTTCAGAATAATATTGAGAGGTAGGACTGGGATTTACTTTTATAGCCAACCATTGCCACATTGCTCATTGACCTGTTTGGTTTCCAAGTATATTAGGAAATCCAAGATGGTATTGGAAGGGAGAAAAAATCAACTGCATTTTAAAGATCCTGTTACAGGAAAACTTGAGTTACTCTGCAGTGATATTTATTACCGTGGTGGGGAGTGTTAAGTAGTCTGGCAGATGAATTGTGAATGTTAGCTGGAACTCCCTTCTGCTAGCATGTTGACTATGTGAATGAGTTAGCAACTAGTGCATTTTAAGAAACGATCAGTTTCCTTTGCTATGGTGTTAGATTATTGCTTGTCCTGTTACTTGGGCTTGGAGACAAAGAATGTATGGCAGCAGCCAGTAACTTCTAGTAATCTGTAGAATTCAATGCTCCAAAGCGGCATATTGATCGCGTGAGAGCTTATGATCCGCTGCAAAGCAAAGCTATTGGCTGCTCAGCAAGAGGAACAGGTTGTGTCCAAGGGAGCACAAAATAAAGTGGCACGTTGGGCCCAAATCTGGTGTCTCCTTGTTGTGTATTAGGAATAACTCAGTAGAGTTACACCAGTGTATGTGAACATAACAATGAAACCAACATAATCGCTCTCCTGTAGCAACGCTGCTTAAACGTGTAGCAACATAACTACGGGGCAAGTGCAGAATTGCATGGCTGATTCACCGTACAGGTGGGTAAAATTGCTCCCCTTGTGTGAATCCTTTATGATTCTGCTTGGATTTATTGTAATAATTCAATAATTCAGTGTTTGTGAGTAGCTGCTTTCTTCCATTGTAATTTTTAAAAATTGCTTGGAGGTGGAAAATAAAACCTTGGGTCTTTTGTGGCTTTATCTTGTGTGGTTTTTCAAGAGAATGGTTGGGCAGATGAGGCCTTGTTGGGAGAATTTAAATTTAGTGTTGGTGCAAGAGACTGAGCAGCCACTGCACGAACATTCCCAAATCGCTCCCTCACCCCTGCTTACAATGAGAGAACCAAATGCTTCACATTTTCCTCTAGGGCAGAACCTCACCTTTTTCTGTCCCCATTTTTGTCCAGTCACCAGGATAATAGATCTCCTAATTATAGTGAATCCACTAAGGGTGGGGGGCTTCATAATTGTCTTCTCTGCAGCCTGCATGAAGTGGAAATAGTCTCCATTCTCTGCAAAAGGGAAAAAAACCTCTTGGGGTGCAGCCAGGTTGTCATGAGTCAGTGCCAAGAGGAGTCGTAGTCTCTCTTCGCGTGCCCGATGGTGGGGGGGCACAAGTAAGATACCTCTGTGCCTTAGGTGGTCTGTTGGTTAATCACTGGATCGGGGCTTGGGAGATCTGGTTCCTTTCTAGACTGCCACAGACTCACTGTATGACCTTGGGCTAGTCACTTGGGGCCAGATTTTCAAGTGCCCAGCATCCATAAGCGGGGTCAGGTTTTCATACCATGCTTTTAAAAATGTGGTCACTTATTTCAGTGCTTGAGTGGGAGCAGAGGTCTGAAACTTTAGGCCTTGATTTCTTTCTGTCTCAGTTCCCTGTCTATAAACTGGGGATAATAATCCTTCCTTTCTCCCACCCTCTTTCTGTCTTGTCTGTCTCAGACTGTAAGCTCTTCAGGACAGGGACTGTCTCTTATCATGTGTATGTGCAGCCCCCAGCACAATGGAGTTCTGATCTCCACTGAAGCCTCTCTAGGCAGCACCAGAAAACAAACAACACAGTAATAATTTCAGAACCCGTTTCTCCCAGCTAGCAATGCTGCTGGTGTCGCCTGCTCTGTTATATTTGTTTGTGTTTTTCCCATCTTTCTAATTATGCTGACATTTACTACCCGACAGCTGTAATCTGGGAAGGAAAGCAGCAAGCGGCAGGCTCTGCAGCTGACAACCATGTTGTGCCTTGGCTGCTTGTCAGCAAAAGGGCCACAGCTGATCCACTTCCCTCTGGAGACAGGCTTGAATGCCATGGGGGCCGCAGCCCCCACTTCTCCAGCGCCCATGTTTGCAAGGCTTCCCTTGGAACTCGCCCTCCACCAATCTTTACACCTTGGGGGTGTATCTCTCTGTGCGGATGCAGTGTAGATCTCTTCAGCTGGCGGTAATGTATTTTATGGGACACGCATGTAGCTGGTTCGTGGCTCTGACGTTCTGTAAAGGGCAGTTTCATTTTCTTCAATGGCAGTAGCTCCTCGCTGACCTGGCAGCTGGCTGAGAAGGTGTTACAGGGAGGGAATGAGTGTCATCCCCTTCCTATGTGTAGGTGTGTTGTGGCGGGATGGGGGCAGGGGAAAGCGGGTTGCTTTGGAGAAACACCACTGAAATGACCATGCCAACCAGCAGCGTTGGCATTTCCCCGTCAAGGCCAGACTTGATGAGTTTCCATGTAGGTGAGGTTTTCTCTCGAATGTATTAACTCCCAATCCATTTATTGCTGTCTAGAAACCTGTGGCTGATCCAGGTTCATTGCTTTATCCTGCATGAGGGTGTATTGAGTTATGACAGTGCCCACTGTTTTCCTACCACACCCTTTCTGCTGCTTTCCTGGTCTAGAAGATCATCAGAAACCCAAGCACCATGGTCCATCCTTGAACAACCTCCTGTTCAGTGTGGTTCACTCTGTTAGCTAAACCACGAAGCTCGACAATTTCTCAAGGGCTTTGAGATCCTGCAATAAATGATGCTGTATCTTTTAAATCACATCTCCCATACCACTGCTCTTGGTGCTGGACTGTATTATAGATGTCCTCCTGCTTTTGGGGCCCTTCAGAGTTGCTACACCATTCTAGAGGAGACAGAGTTCAACAGCCAACTGTAGTGCTCTGATATTTCTAGACCATGCGTGCCTAGCAGGATGTTTACGGCCTGTATGAGAGAGGTAGAACTATAGCACCACAGGGGCTTGGGATGGGGATGGGATGGCCCGAGCACATGACTGGGGTCCAGAAGCTCCTAAATTTGAATCCTGGCTCTGATCTATGGCCCTGGGCAAATAGCGTGTCCTCCATTTTTTTCAGTTCCTATGTATAATGATGATATTTACTCACCTGCTTCAGAGAGGAGATGTGAGGTTTAAGTATTGTTTGTCAAGTGCTTTTACAAATGGCAAACGTTCTGTATTGGTGAGTGGTAAGAGGTATGATATAACTGGTCGTTTCAAGAGGGTCATGTTGAGTCATTTCCTTTATTCTCTTCCATTTTGTGAGCTCGTTGCTCCCCCACCTTTCCTTATGAGCATGAGATGGGGGTAGCTCTTGCTGTGGCAGTCACGTCCCATTCTGTAGTGTAGTGCAGAGCCCTACCACTGGATCTCTGGGCTGGCAGACAGTAGTATATTTATCTCTTCCCCTTTTTCAACCAGGACTTCTAATGCTACAGCTCTGCCACAGGGGTATAATTACGTAAACCATAGATGTGTACTTCAGTGCCCAAGCAAATGATGTTGATTTTGCCAATAGTTGAAACCTCTCATTTATTCTACTGTTGAAGTAATATAATTAAAAATGGGACAGGGAGTTAAATTTGTTTTGACCAAGCCAATTATAACTCTGTTTCTGTCTGTCTGTCTTAAAGTGCCCTATAAATGGCTTGTTTGCTCTATAACGGACAAGGCACTGCAGTGCTGATATGATAAACAACCTCCAGCCCTCAAACCCTGTGCTATTTAAAATGCACAGTTATTGGCATAAACATGTGGAGAGGTAATTGGAACCCTGTGTTAAAACAGAGCAAGCCTATGTGGTCTTGACTGGTGGAAAGGTTTTCCTTCTTATTCATGTCCCAGTAGTGCTTTGTCTTGTTCTTTTTACTGGGTATAAATAAAGGCTCTGGTAATTCAGCAGAATAAAAAAGCGTTCAATGACTGCTCCAAGAATGTTGCTCTGACGCTGGGTGCCGCTGGCCAACATTTACAGTATTGGAATGGGAAATTGTTTTCTTGTGCTGTGTGGAATTGACAAGGAGGAGTGGGGGTGGGTGTATGCTCCTCTGGACATGGAAATATTTTTTTCCTTTTGGATTGCTAAAAGAAGAAATTCTGGAGGAGTTACTTTGCTTGACTGAACTCAGGAGTTGTATGAATTAATAAGAAGCTTCTTCATTAGTTCCTGCGGTGCAGAAAGTGCTGTGCCAGTGTTTGTCTGGCTAGAAATGCGCTGCCTGTTGTTTTGTTTGCCTTTCTGGCTTTCAGGTGCTTGTGGCTGTTCTGCTGTCCATGCAATCAGTGTTCCACTCATGCACGAGGGCTTATCATTTTACAGCTGCTAAATATGTAATCACTGCCGTCCCCATGGAAACACAGGGACTACATTTTTGACATGATACTGATTTTGAAGCTTTGCTTACACCAGTAAGCTTGGCCATGAAGGTGAGCTACAGGGCAAGCATCTAGTTAAAGAGAGCTAAGTGGCAGCTATTGTTTTGAACGCTCTTTGGCAGGGTTCAGGGACGGTACCATTTCCCCTTCCCTCTGTACATAGGAGGGGGATATGAAAAAAGGCAAACGGGGTCAGAGAGCAGGATGCCTGTGGAAAGGCTCATCTCCACACCTAGGTTCTAAGCTTCGGTTTGAACTGTAGGCTGGGGGATGGTTTTGCGGTGCCACATTTGTTTGTGGCGTACATTGACTTGTTCTTCTTTGTGATTATACATACAGGTCTGTCGCATCTTAGGCGCATTTAACATGTGCGATTTCAGCTTTATGCGGGCGGCAAAAACAAGAAAAAAAACAAAAAAAAAAAGAGAAAAATAACAATTTAAATACTGTTTCTGTGGAGGGGGGGGGGGTGATTCTGCCTGCCATTACACTCAATGTAATTTTGACTATACGCGGTTTTCGCTTTAGGCGCTGACCGCGGAACGTAACCCCAGCGTAAGATGAGACAGACCTGTATTTGTTTTTGAGGAACAGACCTTGTTGGTTTTCTCTCTTTCTTATTTCTGCTCAGTCATCCCCACTGGTTTTTTCATGTTCCTAAAGGAGATGGTAAGTATCTTTAGGATCATGGGTGCCCAGGAGTACAGGTACTCCTCGGTAGTGCAATTTTCAAGACTCGCTCTTCAGTTTTGAATGTTTACCCAGTCTGCTAATTGCTTTCTAGTTGTGAGAATGCCATTCAACCCCACTTCCTTAGATCCTTTCTTGAATGGGCTTGATTTACACAGTTTGCTCTAAAGAACGCATCTGACATTGGGTAGGCCGGCAGCCTCTTAAGATTACTTTGACCAATGAGGCTCCTTGCTTACGCAGAGAGGAGTAAATCAGGAGTCGCTCCAAGAAGTCAATGGAGTGAAACTAGTGTGAGTGAAGAATCAGACCCTTAGTCTCTGTGGAGTATTTCCTGCTGCTCATATGCTCTCCAGAATACATTTTTAAAATTATCATCTTTGTCCACGAGTCAGGTTGTCTGAGATCAGCGTTGCGTTCTACGTCTTAAAATAATCTTCAAAATTCTACTCATATGTTTTCCAAGCAGTAAAAATTATTTGCTTACACACAAGATTTTATGTCCCAATTTTTCCTTTTAGAATGTGTTTGTGAAAGGTGCCGATTGACAGCACAGGTGACTATGAATTCTTCTGTTTTATTTATGCCCCAGCAGTGGCAATGTGAGCTTCCCCATAACTCTGTACTGGAGCATCTGTCTCTTCAGAGTCCATTACTCACTCGTTCTGTGGTCTCTTTACTGAGACTGATGGCAACAAGAGGGCGAATTAGTAGAATTTGTCATCTGGACACTAAACTACAAACACCAACTTATTTTACATAGGACAACAGCAGGTCTTACATGGCAAACAATGTTCATTTATTGCCAGACTGGTCCAGATTTGAACTAATGTCCCAAAGGGGAACCTATCCATTCCATAACCTATTCTCCAGGCTATCCAGCCCCCTTTGCTTTACATGTCATCAGTCTTTGAAAGTCTTTTTTTTTTTTTTTTTGCTTGTAAGTTACAAGCAACAGCAATGTTTCAGACTCTTTTACAGTTCTGTTTATTTAGAAGTGGACAGGAACACGGAAAAGGGATTTAGTGTTGGTTTTGCCGAGAACAAGAGATTCCTTCTTTTAAACCCAGAGATTATATTTCCAATAATCTATTAAAGATTAACCACTTTAGAGATGAATATGTGCTTTAGGATTCAACTGAGATTCATTTTTATGTTAAATGTGTACCAGATATAAAGCAAAAATAGGGTGCTTTGATCTGTTGGTTTTTTAACTCCATTAGCAGATTATTAATCTGTCCAGAATCACTAGACAGAAGAGCAATATACAAAATCATCAGAAGAGGCATTTCATGAAATTTATTCTTGATACGGATCATTAATGTGTTTTATTGGATGGATTTCTCCCTGTGGGATAGATCTACTGTCCATTATCTAGCATCAGGGTTTTGTGAAATTATTGTGCAGAAGGATCTAGCAAGACTTTTATTGGACGGAAGGAATGTAAAAGGTTTAGATTTATAGAATTAATGGCTCACAGAGCTAGAAATGTTAGGAGAAATACTGCAAGTCCTACAGAGGATTTGTATGTTTTTGAAAAAGTTTTGTTCCCTGATTTTTCTTTTGGTTGAATGTATATCTCCCATCTCTCTGGGGCCATCATTATAGATTGAGATATCTTGTAATCAATAGCCTGTCTTTCCACCGACCTTTTTGGATAAAGCCATTCCATGAAACTCTAAAAAGACAGTGTTTTGATAACCACATGCACACTATTTAACATCAAATCCTAAATGACTTGAGACCAGGTTACCTGAGAAACCATCTTTCTCCTCATGCTCCTCTTGCTACAACTGAAATCAACAGACATTCTCCAGCTACAGTCGCCTTGATCTCAGTGGGCTACGACCGTTGGCAGGAAGGGGGAGGTAATAGTACTGCCCTACCTCACAGGGCTGTTAGGAGGATAAATACAGGGTCTGTCGCATCTTAGGCGCATTTAACATGTGCGATTTCAGCTTTACGCGGTCGGCAAAAACAAGAAAAAAACAAAAACAAAAAAAGAGAAAAATACCAATGTAAATACTGTTTCTGTAGTGCGGGCGATTCTGCCCGCCATTACACTCAATGTAATTTTGACTATACGCGGTTTTCGCTTTACGCGCTGACCGCGGAACGTAACCCCAGCGTAAGACGAGACAGACCTGTACATTGAGATGCTAAAATACTATGGGAACAGGGGCCATATAAATATCTAAATTAGATACATAGATGTGCAAGTGCTTTATAAATGGTATACCTACAGCACGACTGAAATGCAGCTGACCCATAGGCTGCGTGTGGAAGCTAACCAATGGACACCACTCTTCAGTGGGATCAAGAGGGGAAGTTTTGATTAAGGACACTAGTATAAACTCCTATGCTTTTGAAACATCCCGTAGGGACGTTAATGTGTACAGAGAGCAGATAGGAGCTCAGTTTTTAATCTCACACTTTTTAAAAAATCCCACACTTCCTAAATCCTGGGGAGTTTCCTATATGGAGTCAAAGGGCAGGTGATAACTTTCAACATCCTGGCCAGCAGCCCCTATTTCTGTAAAATCAGAGCTAATGCGCATACTGAGTGAGAGCTATTGCTGAGCACATAATGGTGCTACATCTAAATCAGTCCTCTGTAAAGTGTCTTGGGATACACAGAGCTACTATATTTTAGAATCCGGCTCTGTTCCCCTCTGTGAAGACAGTTATTTGAGAATACAACTAGCAACGAGAATCCCAGGCCACAGAATGTTGCTGTTGCAATAGATTTTTGTTTATTTGTTTTACAACTACCAAGTACTTGGGCAGAATATTAAAAACTGGGGCCATTTTCCAAAGACAATGCTTAAATCAATATTGAGGCAAGTGGTCTAATTTTTTTCCCCCAGGGATGCTGAGCACCGGCAGCTCCAGCTGACATCGGGGGCTTTGTTGACTTCTGAAAAAACAAGCTATTTATCAAAAACAACAAGGAGTCCTTGTGGCACCTTAGAGACTGACAAATTTATTTGGGCATAAGTTTTTGTGGGCTAAAACCCACTTCATCAGATGCATGAGTGAAAAAAAGTAGGCAGGTATAAATATACAGCACATGAAAAGATGGGAGTTGCCTTACCAAGTGAGGGGTCAGTGCTAATGAGGCGAGTTCAATGAAAGTGGATGTGGCCCATTCCCAACAGTTGACAAGAAGGGGTGAATATCAACAGAGGGAAAATTACTTTTTTTAGTGACCCAGCCACTCCCAGTCTTTATTCAGGCCTAATTTGATGGTGTCAAGTTTGCAAATTAATTACAGTTCTGCAGTTTCTCGTTGAAATCTGTTTTTGAAGTTTTTTTGTTGAAGAATGGCCACTTTTAAGTCTGTTATTGAGTGTCCAGGAAGATTGACGTGCTCTCCTACTGGTTTTTGAATGTTACAATTCTTGATCTCTGATTTATGTCCTGTATATTTATACCTGCCTACTTTTTTTCACTCCATGCATCTGATGAAGTGGGTTTTAGCCCATGAAAGTTTATGCCCAAATACATTTGTTTGTCTCTAAGGTGCCACAAGGACTCCTTGATGTTTTTGCTGATACAGACTAACATGGCTACCCCTCTGCAAGCTATTTAAGTGCCTGAATGCAGATCTAGGGGCCTAACTAGGTACACAGGTTTGACAATGCTGGTCTGAATTACCAAAGTAGATGCGTGTGGATAAATAGGAAGGAGAAAGAAAATAGGATGAGGAGGGGGGAGAGCTGTTCCATCTCTTGTTTCTTCATTTTAAAAAACCCCACGCTAGAATTAAATTTGTAACTGGGATTCATTAATTGTTTCCCTTTTGGGCTGCAGCTCAGCCATTGTGAACTCCAGCTATATTGAACTGATGTGTAATATTTAGCTCAGGAGTTAAAAGGGCATTGCTCACTAACAGCTCTACTGCATTGATCTAATTTGATCTGATAGTTCCAAATCCGTGAGTAGCAAGCTTTGACTTCTGGTTCCTCCCCATATAGCCTGCTCCCGCTCCCATTGAAGTCCGTGGCAAAATTCCCAATGACTTTGTGGGCTTGATAAAGATTTATATTTTCCTGCCACTGTGCTCTCCCCTCCCAGTCCTTGCACTGTTCTGCTTGGGTCCCGAGGAGAGAGAAGGGCACTGCCATGGAGATAGGGAGGGAATTGGACTTTTTGGGGGAGTTTTTAATGGGGTGCACTCGTTATGCTCCTCAGGCTATAAATCTGAGCAAAACTTTGTTGTGTTTCTGTGCAGAGGCTTCAGTGGGGGTTAGCCAGAAACAGGGCAATTGTAGCGGGTTAGCGTGTCACGTATGAGGGCGAATTGCTCTAAAGAAGAGGAATAGGAAAAAGCAGAGGTAAGAGGGGCTAGGCAGAATCTGCAGTTCTCTCCTTTGTACCATCTCCGTCTTGGCTTATACATCTAAGACTGTCATGCTGCCTAAGGCAATGGCAGAGTATTGTACATATAAGCACAAGGTAAAAAGCGATGAGTAGGATGAACTCGATTCTGCATTGAGAGTGCTGCTGTGTAGCGAACAAATTCCTCCTGCCTGATAGCAGGAGAGAGACCTATGAGGGGAGGTGCATAGCTAACCACTTCATTCGCATGATGAGCCTCATGCCAAGCACCGGTCTTGGGCTCAGATAAACCTTTCTGCCCATATCCTGCCCTTGTTTTTTCACTGCAAGTTTACAAGTAAAGAGCAGAGCTGCAGGGGGATTATGGGTTACCACTGCCTAGTGCAGAGGAATATGCCTAGCAATTAATTGTACTTTAGCTCGAGTTTGCACTCGAGCGCAACATCCTTGCATGCTCTGTCATGCACCTTGCACGTCCACAGCCCAGGATAGTGATGTTCTCCTCTTGGTCTCCTTCTCTTTAACCCTTCGTTAGATCTAGAACGCAATAAGCCCCACTTTCCATTCTTCTCATTAACCTGCAGCGGCTCCTTATCAGAGAACCAAGGGTGAAGACAAAGGATTCATCTGAGAATTTAGCAGCTGCCTTTGCACCTGTTGGCGGGTCCAGACTCAGCATGGACTTCATAATTGGAGCTGTTTGATTAAATCCCCTAGTCAGCTTTGAAAATGTCAATCCACACCTGCAGAGTGTAAGTTTCATGCCGTACACATGGCAACCTTACGGCCCTCAGATTCCATTAGCATAGCCCAAAGTGTACTGGACTGCCTGCCCATCTATTGTTTTGTTGTGAAATAAAAAAAAAATGCAGCGGCTCTTTAATAAAGTAATGTACTGAATGTGCTTGGGGATTTTTTGATCAGCCTAAGAAACCTCTTGATTATTTTTGGCAACTGCTCTGACTTCACATATGCATCTACTGAATTCAGCCTGCAGACTATTTCGGTGTGCACAGCCACGTTAGTCCAGGCAACAGACGTCTCAGTCTTTTTGCTTGTAGGTTGCGCCGCTTCCATGGATATTTTGGTGCTCTTCAAATAATCTTCTGATCATTTAAAATAAAGAGAGATGCAGAAGCACATACACAAACCTCTGTCACCAAATAAACATTGACCAGGCAAATTTTCCATTAAAAGAAAGTTAAGGCTCCATTAGCTAATGACCAAGACAAAGGAAAATGCTACAGGACTCTCCGGTACCCAGGTGCAGACAGGACACTTGACGCTGCTTAATTTTTCTGCCCCACCCAGTCACCTCTTCCATAGCTGTGGAATATGGGCCAGCGCTGCTCAGCTGCAGGTTTTTATTGCTGGGGAGCAGAAACAGCAATTTCTATTAGAAATTGGATCAAAACTTCAGGGATGTTGGGATCCTGTTTCAGCCATCATAAAAGAAGGAGCTGTTTTCAGAATTAGCATCTGGTTCCCGTTTTGGATTTCAGACACTTTCCAAATGTTGGTATATTCACATGTTTAGTTTGGGTCTCTCTCTCTCTCTCTCTCTCTCTCTCTCATTTCCTATCAATATGTTAACTGGAAAAGTGCAATAATAAAAATCATACTACCTAGCTGTTCTATAGGACTTTTTGTCCATAGATCTCAAAGTACTTTACGAAGGAGATTGGTATCATTATCCCCATTTCACAGATGGCGAAACTGAGGCACAGGACGCTAAAGTGACTTCCTTAAAGTCACTCAGCAGGCCAGCACCAGGAATAGAATCTGGGTCTCCTGAGTCCCAGTCCAATGCTCTATCCACTAGGCCATACAAAATGGATACATCTGCAGATATTTTCATAAACACAGCATGCTGAGGTGAAGTGGCTGAGTGGTTAAGGTGCTTGACTACAGTCCTGAAGGTCGTGGGTTTGAGTCTTGCTCTATCTTATACTGAAAAGCCACCTCTTGTTCACCCAGCTGCCAAATGGGTACCTGATCCATATGGTTAGGGCTGTCAAAGGCAATTGGAAATGATGCTGGCCCCATCACAGTCTTGTGTACCATTGGCTATGAAACTGATGTGCCTTAACCGTGTCAGCCCAATGAGCCATTGGCTTGGGGGAACTTTGACTTTGATTGCCAACCCCAAGTATTCAAAAAGCATGGGTCAGGTCTCCAAAAATCATGAGATTTTTTTTTAATTTAATTTTGTTTTCTTCTCTTTATTTATCTCCTGGTTTTTAAGCCTTCAGGATTTGTGCTTCAAGGCTTTTCACCACAAACATGGGAGCTAGAAATGTGCTGTGGTTGGTGTTTTTGTTTTTAAAAGGAAAGCTGGGAGTCTCTCATAATCACATGCCTCCAGGAGCTGGAACTTTAAAAACAAAACATGTCAAGACTTGAGATAAAACCATGAGAGTTCGCAACACTGAAAATGTGCCAGTTGGACAGGCCCTATAGGAGCTGCAACAAATTGCAGTAAGATGGCAAACAAAAGTGACGATGTTCCTCACTCTGGCTTTCATATTTCTCCACCCTTATCGTATGGTATCGAGAGTTCTTGAATGTTACTGTTAGACAGTATGTGTTCAGAAGTACAAAGAAAATGAGGTTTCTGAAACCATGGTGATCTGTTAGATTTCATAGACTTTAAGGCTAGAAGGGACCATGGTGATCATTTAGTCATTTCCCGTAGAGTCTGGTTCTGGTTTACTAGTGCACGGTAAATTGCTCTCCACCGTCTGTCTTGGCTGGCTACTGTCCTTGGGACAACTTTTGATGCATAATCCAGTTCTTGCTTTCTTCACAAAAGAAGCTGACTGGATAAGAAGTAGCAGGGGGGCAGGGGTTTAGGGGGAGGACATTCTTTGGACCAAACTGCAGACTCTTCAGGCTCATGTCAGCAAAGGCTTTTGGCTGACCACAAAGGAAGCTGATTTTATTTAGGTTGCTAATAACTTCTGGAACATTATTGGAAACATCTTATAAGTTACTTCATTCTTTTTATATCACAGCAGAGCAGAGAAAAACAGTTAGTATAAAGCTTTGCTAAATGACCGAACACAATTGGTCTCCTCACTTCACGGCAGTTGAGCCAGAATTCAGCATTCTTCATCAGCTATGGCAGAATGGCATTACCGTTAGAAAAAGATCAACTCATCGATTTTGTGTGTGTGTGTGCGTGTTTCCGTCTCTCCAATGGGCATCCAGGTTTGCTTGCTCTTTCTCTTTGGACAGGTGGGTGGTACATATACAGTTCTGGAATGATATATACAGTGCTCCCACCTTTGTGTTTCTGAAAATTCCTGTAGATCAGCAAGGAACACACACACATTTCAAGAATACAGCAGCATGCTGTCAGCACTAGTGTTTTGTAATATGGATTGGAAACTGTTAATGTTTCAAACTGAAACACTCTAAATTAATATGATAAAATGAGAACAATCTAACCCAAAGAAGTTTTTATCTTTAGGGGCTAGTGTATAAGCACACATGCAGAATGTGTGTGTTTATATATGTGTATATATAATTAATATATTTATATAGCTACTGGAAGGGCCCTCAGATAATCCCATTCATAAATTTACCAAGATCCATCAAGGTTGTTTGCCCCACTACTCTAATTGGAAGGCTGTTCCAGACACGGGTGACCAGACAGCAAATGTGAAAAATCGGGACAGGGGGTGGGGGGACAATAGGAGCCTATATAAGAAAAAGACCCAAAAATCGGGACTGTCCCTATAAAATCTGGACATCTGTTCACCCTATTCCAGACCCTCACTCTTCTGACGATTACAAACTTTCTTATTTTGCTAGGAGGGTGGTGAAGCACTGGAATGGGTTACCAAGGGAGTGGTGGAATCTCCTTCCTTAGAGGTTTTTAAGATCAGGCTTGACAAAGCCCTGGCTGGGATGATTTAGTTGGGGATTGGCCCTGCTTTGACCAGGGGATTGGACTAGATGTCCCTTCCAACCCTGATATTCTATGATTCTGTGATTTCCAGCCTAAATTTATTCACAGCCAGTTTATACCCATATAGGTATATGGCAGCATGCCCACTGTCAAATGCTTCTCTGCCTATATCTACCCCAAGCCTGGGCAGTGTAATATACTTTAATTTTAGAGACAATTGCTGCCTCCATTAATAGCAGCACAAGGTAAAGTTTTGAATGGATGGACTATCATAATCCCCTTCTCAAGTAGATATAGCATATGCTGTAACACGTGACCCATCATCACATAAATGTATACAGTAACTCCTCATTTAATGTTGTCCCACTTAACGTTGTTTCAATGTTACGTCCCTGCTCAATTAGGGAACATGCTCATTTAAAGTTGTGGGAGGGAGGGGGAGGAGTGGAGACGCGGGGCTTCTCCGCTTCTCCCCCTCCCAGCACTTCGTGCTTAGGACTTTCTGGGAGGGAGGGGCAGGAGCGGGGAAGCGCTGCGTCTCCGCTTCTCCCTCCCCCTCTCCGAAAGTCCTAAGCCCCCCCAAACAGCTGTTTGGCGGCGCTTAGGACTTTGGGGGGGGGGGGGGGGGGGATGGGGCGTGTTCCCCGGAGGGGAGGTGGCGGGGGGGTGGGAAGAGGTGGGCCTGGAGTGGAGTGGGAACAGGAAGAGGCGGGCCTGGAGCATTCCCGGCAAAATTCGAGCCTGTTCTCCGGGGAAGCTGCTGCTGCGAAGGTGCTTCCTAGCGTCTTTGCCTGCAGTGGGCTGTGCCTGTGTGGGGTAAGCTAGGGGCACTTCCCAACCACAGTACAGTATACAGTATAATGCCTTTTGTCTGCCCCAAAAAAATTTCCTTGGAACCTAACCCCCCGCATTTACATTAAATCTTATGGGACAGTTGGATTCGTTTAACATTGTTTCACTTAAAGTTGCATTTTTCAGTAACATAACTACAACCTTAAGTGAGGGGTTACTGTATTTTTCCAGCCTTCTACCCCCCCCCCCCCTTTTTCCTAATGTTATTCCATGTCCACACAAATCATGATATGAAAAATAAAATAAATTGGCCCACTTATTGGATGGATGTGAGTCACATCATGTGACACTGGGTCAAAACATTTTGCATAATAATTTTGATAGTACAGGTCTGTCTCATCTTACGCTGGGGTTACGTTCCGCGGTCAGCGCCTAAAGCGAAAATCGCATATAGTCAAAATTACATTGAGTGTAATGGCGGGCAGAATCGCCCGCACTACAGAAACACTATTTAAATTATTTTTCTTTTTTTTTCTTTTTTTTTTTCTTGTTTTTGCCGACCGTGTAAAGCTGAAATCGCACATTTTAAATGCGCCTAAGATGTGACAGACCTGTACACACTTAATCAGTGAATATCAACACTTTACCAACAGTGATTAAGCTCACAACACACCCAAGAGCATTATTATCCCTGTTTTACAGCTGGGGGGGAAATGAGGAACCGAGAGGTTTCAGTGACTTAACCCGTCATACAGCAAATCGGTGGTGGAGCTGGGAATACGACCCAGAAGTCCTGAATCACTGTCCTCAAATCTGGAGACCATATTTCATGCCTTAAATAAAATTGATTTCTCCCTTGCTACCTGCAGGTAAAGATGAAGACATCAGAACTTGTGGTAGATGTTGCAAAGCTCTATACGAGTGTGCACACGCTTCCTCAACCAGATGGCAACCTCAGGTTTCACCCATACTTTCCTCAGGCACTTTTTTTTTCTGGACAAAAATAAAGGGTTAGCCATTTGCCTTCTCTTGGGGCTGGTCCACACTAGGGGCGGGATCGAACTAAGATACTTCGACTTCAGCTACGCTATTCGCGTAGCTGAAGTCGAAGTATCTTAGTTCGAATTTGGCGCGCTTACCTCGCGTCCGCGCGGCGCCGCGATCGACGTTCGCGGCTCCCACGTCGCCTCCGGTAACTCCGCTCGCCCTGCAGGAGTACCGGAGTTCGAAGTAGCGCGTTCGGGGATCGATTTATCGCGTCCAGACAAGACGCGATAATTCGATCCCCGATAGTTCGATGGCTACCCGCCGATTTCGGCGGGTAGTGTAGACGGGGCCTTGGACTTAAAAGAGGGGGGAGGGGGGGAACCCTTCACCAACAGATCAAAGAGAAAGGAAGGGGAGAGTGTGTGTGATCTGAACATTCCATTCTCATCTTGTTAGGGATATTTTCTCAAAGTAGAAGAGCTGGTATTTTTCCCAAGGGACTTAGACTCTCCTTAGTACTTTTTTGCTGGTGAACAAGAGCTCGCCCTTCACTTGGACTACAAGAAGACTGAGCGTCTTAAAAAGGAAGAACATCTTTTGTTCAATTATCTATTCCTTAAATCCATGGGGCCATGATTTTTCAGAGGGGCTGAACACCCACAGATCCAGTTGACTTGATGGGTTCTAGCTCAACCAGAAGTTATGGGCTTGATGTGAAATTCAATGGCCTGTGTCATGCCAGAGGTCAGACTAGGTGCTCGTTTCTTCTGGTCTTAAAAATCTGTGGATCTGCTATTTCCACAGGGTGCCCAGTGCCTCTGAAATCAAATCCAGCATGCGTGGTTTTATTTTTATTACATTTGGCTTGAGAACGAAAGGAAGAAGCTGTAAATAAAACCAAAATAAATGTGGTTGATCACATTGTGTAAAAATAGATACTGTTACATCAACAAAGGAGACTGGACATGTGATATATAGGGTGAATTACAAGTATCGTCATGTCAAAACCGCTTAAATTCTGCCTTTTATTCTCTCATTTCTGGTAAGCGTTCCTATTTTTCTCTTTTCATAGAATGGAATTTATTTTTATGTAGCACCTTTTAGTTCACTGCATACCACTGATTTGCTATTCAGGGGGTTTTGTTTTTGGTCTCCTTTCTGTTCCAGCACTGTAATGAGAGATTAGCAAACCAATGAGACTGATGTAGCCAATTCCCTGAGATCAGTCACACGAGGAATTAATCTTGTTCCTAGTCTCTGATGCCCATCGGTAGTTGCTCGGGACGCTACGCTGACTTTAGTAACTTAGCTTTCTGGGCTTCATTAAACCACTGATTGGACTTAAGGGATGTTGAAGGCATTATAAAAGGAAGGAAAAATACAGAGCAAGAGTCTTAACTGAATCATGTGTTAGTATGTATTTATGTGTATGTATGTATGCAAATATATATGTTTCAGAGTAGCAGCCGTGTTAGTCTGTATCCGCAAAAAGAACAGGAGTACTTGTGGCACCTTAGAGACTAACAAATTTATTTGAGCATAAGCTTTCCTGGGCTACAGCCCACTTCATCAGATGCATAGATAATAGCTCATCTTAATTAATTAGCCTCTTACAGTTGGTATGGCTACTTCCACTTTTTCATGTTCTCTGTATGTATATATATTTTCTTACTATATGTTCCATTCTATGCATCTGATGAAGTGGGCTGTAGCCCACGAAAGCTTATGTTCAAATAAATTTGTTAGCCTCTAAGGTGCCACAAGTACTCCTGTTCTTTTTGCAAATATATGTGTGTATTTATTTATATGTTAAGTCCTATATAATTTATGCAAGAGGGGACCAAGTCCCTTTACTGGGAAAAGAAATCTGAAATATTTCCTACAGTTGTTTTGTTTGGAATAATACAGAACAGCTGAGCAGAATTTCAAGTAACAAATTTGGATTCAGATTAATCTGGTGACTCCAGATGCAGCTAAATATTTGTAAATCTAAAACAGATCTTGTTAGTCATCTGTTTTGCTTGTATTTAGTGTGTCCACAAAATAACTGCAGTTTGAGTATATGTGAAATTCATGCAGATTAGAGAAAAGCCGCCAAAGGAGAGGCTTGTGAAAATTAACCAAAAACTAAATTCTGCTCCCTTGCCTATCCCTATAATCACCATCCACAGCATGAAGGCTTTTTGCCACCAGGTATTAACTTTTATGTCACTCTTCACTCTTTTTGCCTCCTCCCAGCCTGAGTGTAACAACAACAGGAAAGCTTTCTGTTCAGCTGAGAGTATGGCAACACTAAACAATTCAAAGGTAGAATGAGCATTTGGGGAAAAAGTTAAATTGACTTAATATTAGGGACCCAACTTTTGTGTCAACCAGAATTATATTTTGTGGGGCCTCCCCAGTTTGACGCTCACACTTGGTGATGCTACAAAGATGTACAAAGATGTTCTTAGAAACCTCCTTGTTAACAGTGTGACTGACACATCATTAATGGAAATCCATGTACGCCTCCCAGGATAGAAAACTGGAACAGTGGAGTAAGTGAATTCCACTCAGTTGGGAGTTTGGTGCCTAATCTGCATCAGCACTGTTGTAAATCTTACTAGGCACTTAGCTGCATTTTAGGTGCCTAAACGCCTGTCTAAATCTGGCCCTTGGTCTTTATGTTGAAAGTTATTCATCTGACAGGTAATGGTGGTCTGACCAAGTCAGTCAAGGACCTAGAAATGGTTCTAAATTGGCTTCACTTCTCTATCACTGGCTAAATCAAAATCCTCAATCCAAACAACCCCTCACCATTCTGGAAATTGATGTCCAGATCCAGGGTTAACCAATTTTTTTTTGGTCAAGGTCCAAATTTCTTGGTCAAGGTCCAGACGCCAGAGAAAATAATATAAAACCAATAACAATAATGATAACGATGATAATAATAAGTAAACAAAAAGATGTCACGGTCCATTTAAAAGCATCTGGTGGTCTGGATTTGGCCCACAGTCTGCCTGTTGACTACCTCTATTTTGTAGCTTGGACCCAGGTGTATTACACAGTAAGGAAATCCAGGCTGCTGGGTGGCCATTTCTATAGGGAGGATACTAAGAAGCCTGTCTCTAAGGGGTTTATAGAATATCAGGGTTGGAAGGGACCTCAGGAGGTCATCTAGTCCAAACCCCTGCTCAAAGCAGATTTTTACCCCAGTTCCCTAAATGGCCCCCTCAAGGATTGAACTCACCACCCTGGGTTTAGCAGGCCAATGCTCAAACCATTGAGCTATCCCTCCCCCGGACAGTGTTATAATCCAGATGATGGAAACAGCTGAAAGTGGAATCTAAACAGTACTGCATTTCACTGTCATGAGCCCTTAGGTCCTATTGCTCATGCGCCTGAGGGTGGTCAAGAGTTTCCTCGCTACCACCTAGCATGGCCCATCCTCTGCTCCCCCGTGCTTGCCCTAGGGGAGTTGTCATAGGCTGGTCCCGCTCCTTTTTGCGGATGGACACCCATCTTGTTGTGTTTTTTAAGCTTGCTGGGTCTGGACAGAGTCCTGTCACTGTCTCAAGCTCTGGGCCTCTAGGCACACTCCCGAGGTGCCGATCCTCTGCCTAGTGCCCCTTTCTGAGAGATGAGAACTCTGTAGTCCAACTGCCCTGAAGCTCGTGCAGGTTCTCCCAAGCCTCCCCAACAGCTCTTGCATACTCCCCAGAGTTCCACTAAAGCTTTGGACCCTCTGGATTATGTGTTTCACCCCTCCGGGGACACGTGGCAGTTAAAGCAAGGAAACGCACACGTTGTGCATAGGAGTTCTATCTTTGTAATGGCTGGTAACCGAACCCTGAGACCCTGCCCTCTGCTCCGCCTCTTCCACCAAGGCCCTGCCCCCTGCTCCGCCTCTTCCCCCCACCTGATTAATAAAAACTGGACATCGGGGCTTGTTAGATGGCACTTGGGGCACACAAGGTGAAATCTGGACTGTCTGGGTGATAACCGGACGGGTGACAGTCCTAGTGCTCCTTTTCTCCTTCCATCGTTTATGCTCACCCCTTGTGTGCATTGTTAGGCCCCGTCTATGTGTGAGGTGGGTAGGCCCCTCTTTCTGCTACCTCCTGCACAGTCTTTCTGTTATCAGCTGGTGGTTGATAAAGTCCAGTCCTCTGTCAGGTGGCCCATCCTGAGCAGGTTCGAGTCCCTTGTCTGGGGATTTGTTGCTTGGGCCCAGCCCACCTGAAATCCCAACTGCCACTGGCTCCCTGGAAGACCAGCCGGGTTGACAATTCTTGATTGCTCTTTGCTGTTGGTCCTGTGCAGGTGGTCCCACAGACTGTCTTCTAAAAACCCCTGGGTAGCTTAGTCTAATATGGAGCACAAAAGGGGTGATTATAAAAATGAGGGTATAGGGAGGATTACTATCAAAACAAAATGAGATTGTAGTTTGATACAGACACACATTGATCTGTCACAGGAGCTACTTAGGAGGCAGAGGGAAATGTGCTCTCAAGCCCCTCCTCTAGATTTCTAGCCCAGGAACTGAGCTGATCCAACCCTGCGCAGTGAGACTTGATTGCTCTAACCTTGTCCCCTACTATCTGAACTAACCAGCATCTCCATTGGCTGTTAGCAGTATGGGACCTAAGATATGCAATTGGCCAGTTGTGATTCAGTCCAGTAGAGGGCGGTGGTGCGCATCTGTAGTAGCCAACTCATTACAATGCTAAGAGCCATATTCATATTCTCTTACACTGAGTAGCACCTAACTCTGCAAATAGCCACTACTTGTGGAGTAGAGTGCTATTCAGTAAAAGGGGTTAGGATTGGGCTCTAAATGTGTTGAATTTTCTTTTGCCTTTTGTGTTTCATGGAACTAGGGTTTTCAACAGGAAGCACAAAAGGAAAGCAGAAAGGGTCCTGCTGCCGAATGAATTAATGATATGTCCTCTCTGTGGGATTTATTCAACTAAATGCATTGGGGAGGGGGTGGGGGAAGGAGAGGCAAATCAATCAATCTGTTGTCGGAATTTTGATTGATGTGTTCAAAATGTATTTATGAAAGGCTGTAAGTGGATCTTGAAACTACCCACCAGGAAAAAAATGTTGTTTAGTTTGCATGCTAAATTAAGTGGCTTGAATATTCAATAAAGGGGTTTTTTTATAATTGTTTTTATTGTAGGTTAACCAAACTTTAAACATACATATATATATATATATAAATGAATAAAGATCATTTTGGTCATTTTTGTCCTTCCAAATCAGTGCAAGTACAATAATCACCACAATCACCCAACAAATGTGTCTTCTTGACCTTCGCCACCTCTCGGTTGTAACCATTGTTTCGGTACATTCAGCAATGTTGTTGTCATTTATTGATACTACGGTAGTGCCAGTGGGCTTCAGCTATGGGTCAGGACCCCATTGGGCTAGGTGCTGTACAAACACAGAACAAAAAGACGGTCCCTGCTCCACGGTACTTGCAATCCTAGAACAAGGGTTATTATCATTTCCCATGATGGTAACCATGCAGTAGGCAACAATTGGCTGCTCCGGTGTGGCGATCACCAGGCAGGGGTTGCTGCATCATGAAAAGTTGAGCAGTCGGAGGACTTGAATTGGAATGGCATGTGGTAGAGCAGGCCAGAATTGTGTGTTGGCAGATCAGGGATGGGATTCCTGGTCCAAAATACCAGAGTGCACTGCAGATCTGGACTGAGGTGCACTGGCAGAATTGAGTGCCTCCCTGGACTGGATTAGTAGGGCAGTGCTGCAGGTTCGGGGTTGAGGTACATGGGCGTAGCTCTGAGGTGCCGTGGACTGGAATAGCACAGGGGTGTTACAGGTTGGGAGTCAGGTCGCTGCACTGGCATTGCTGTAGAAGGAAGGGTTGCCCTGCGCTTGCTCAAATGTACTCAGTGTTTTTAAAAGGAGCAAAAAGCCTGCAAAGCATTTCTAATCATAGTCAAAGGAGGATAGTACGCTTGGGTTTCTGACCTTCTGATAGGTTTTGAACCCGGGTATCTAGTGATGAAGTAACCAGTCAATGTGTCACCTAGTTCCTTATCTGCCTTTCCCCTCCTTGTCTTGTAGCCAGTGCTGAGATCAAAGGTCCGTTTCTGATTTAAGTTCTTTCTGTTCTTTGAGCTGCTTCCCCAGTTTAGCTCTCTGAGTCTGCTTGAAAAACATACTGTTTACTTGCTGCCACAGGTCAACGGCAGCAGGGAAAAAAAATTGGTGACTAAGCCAGTTAACTTGCTGCCAGAACAAAGCCTGCAGACCATATCTCGGAGCACTGGCTTTATGCAAACCTTTGGGCTCAGCATAACTTTAGAAATCTATTATTGAAGCATAGACAGATCTACCCTTCCCGTATTGTCTCTGCCCCCCCCTTCCCTACCCAAAAAGAGTGGGGACTAGGGAGTCACATTCCTAAAACATTTTTACTCGTCTATAAAGGTTTTTTACGCCGGCATGCCTGCACTGAAAGGATGCTTGGGCAGCTGGTATGCAGCAGTGTTGGAATCTGTTCTCTACCCAGGGGAGCGATGTAGAAAAGAAAAGATGGTAGCATCAGTGCATAGTGCAAATGCCCCGTCTGGAACTGGATTATTCATCGATTCATAGGTTTATTTTATTTTTTTTTAAGGCCAGAAAGGACCATTCTGATCATCTACTCTGACCTCCTGCATAACACAGGCCATAAAATTTCACCTGGTATCATGTGAGGGAAACATCACTGCTACGTTAGGTATTGACTCTGAGAAAAGGACTGAATCTAGATATAGTGTGACTCTGTGGGAATGTGGGGTTTAGATATATAGGGAAATGAGTTTATTAGAGAGATACTTGGTTCAGAACACCCACAAACTGTGAGAGAGATTCAGCCTGGATCTGAACTTACCATTGGCTTCTATTTGCAAAATTGGCCTGACTGAAATCTTGGATGAGAACATCCCCGAATCGGGATCTGGATCCAGACCCACACTGTGCTGTCCATCTTAGCCGTTAACTTATTTAATTTGTGTTTTCTATTTATATTGAACTAGTTGGAGAAGAAGCGTGAATTGGGTGTGCTGTTGAAAATAAGGGAGTCAAAGTACTGGCTCGGACAGGTGGGGCACATGCTTCTACATCTTGGCCACATTCCTGCCTCCAGCTTCTTTGAATATGGTGTACCTGTTGGATCAGGTTCAGCCACAGGGCATCTCCCATTCAAGTCAAGCATGAATTTGTCCCGTGGGGCCCAATTTTGGATAACAATCTTGTGACGTGGCCTAAAGCTTTCAGAGGCTAGACTGGGACCACCAAACTGATTCTACTTCTGGCACAGTCTAGGCACTTGAGGGTAAAATTTTGTGTGAGGCCTATGTACCACTTGAGTCTCAATAAAGTCTCCTTTACCCCTGTTTTGAGGACTTAAGTGGTGCGTCCTATGTGCTGGTCCTCTGTACAATTCTGAATTTAATCTCTTGGTGAATGGTTCTCAGCATTTTTTTCATTTGCAGACCCCTAGAAAATTTCAAATGGAGATGCGGACCCTTTTGGAAATCTTGTGTGTGTGTGTGTGTGTGTGTGTATATATATATATATATATATATAGTTGAATTCTGTTCAGTCAGTTTTCAGTCTGAGTCTTTTGCGGACCCCTAGAGTCTGCAGACCACAGGTTGAGAACAACTGTCTTAGCGCATTAGCCCTTTATCCAGCATTTACTGTTATTTAAGTTTGGCTTTGTGCTTATGTGGGGAGTTGAGAGATTAAGTGCTCTTGTCTTGATTATGCTTGCAGTTATTCTCGTATCTGTCTATCTGGGTCAGTGGCTCTCAACCTTTCCAGACTACTGTACCCCTTTCAGGAGTCTGATTTGTCTTGCGTACCCCCAAAATCAGACATAAAAATACAAAAGTGACAGTGCACTATTACTGAAAAATTGCTTACTTTCTCATTTTTACCATATAATTATAAAATAAATCCATTGGAACATAAATATTTTACTTACATTTCAGTGTATAATATAGAGAGCAGTATAAAGAAGTCATATGAAATTTTAGTTTGCACTGACTTCACTAGTGCATTTTATGTCATCTGTTGTAAAACTAGGCAAATATCTAGATGAGTTGATGTACCCCCTGGAAGATCTCTGCGTACCCCCAGGGGCACGTGTACCCCTGGTTGAGAACCACTGATCTGGGTGATGCACTAGTTTCTAAACCAGCAGTCTTTCTGACATACCAGTGCTTTACTGTTCTGTCGCCATTCTTTTCTGGCTGTAAAAATGCAAATGTTGAGCTAAAAGCAAAGTAAAAGCCTCATAAATCATCAAAGGGATCCGCTCCATTCATATGATCTCACCCTCCGCGTAGCCAAACAGTATGTAGCATTTAAAGAAGACTTTTGTTCCACGAGCATACTTGGTGGAAGAGCACTGAGAATTCAAATCTGCATGTGCTGTGGGAGACCAGGAAGAATTACTACTTTACACTTCCCGTTCTGCAAAGCAGGGATGCCATAAAGTTGGGATAATGGTATTTACCTCATTATCTTACTTTGAAATCTATTCACAAAAAGCAGTAGGTACTGTTCTACCTCCCAGAGATTATTTTGCTTTTGTTCGTGAAAAACTGTAATTTATTGCTCTCCTAACCAGGGTTAACTCTCTCCCCCCCCCTTCCCCCCCTCCAGTTTTAACATTGTCTCCCATTCCTTCCACTTGTGATTGTCTTAGCACATGATTGTTTCTGTTTGCTTATGCTTCTTAAGGACATTTTCATGTTTTCTGTCACCTGAATACATTTAAAAACAGAATGCTTTCTAGTACTGCTAATCACTCTTGTTTGCTAGCTCCGGAGAAGAGGGTACAATGTGGGTCATTCTACACTCTTTAGTGCATTACTGGCTTGTAGTGTGTTTCCCAGAGATCAACAATACTGCTTCCTCCATATTCCTTTGTCATTACTCTGAATTTTGATTCCCCAGCAGAACAGATTAGTCATGAGGATTTCAGGAAACCTAAAATAAAATGTGGAGCACAGATGAACAAACAATGCTCTTTCCCATGACAATGCTAGTTAATGTACTGAAATGCAGTAGACAGAGTTTTCATAAACTATTAAAGAAATTGCTTATCTGTATGCTAAAGCATGTTGTTTTAAACCCTGCCTTGAGAAGAACCCAACTGTCCCTATACATTTAAAATGTCCCATGTTTTAAGGGACATTGCTCATGTCAGTCTCATCCTTATGTATGTTCCATCCAGATTTGGTGTCCTCTCAATTTCGTTGCTAAAAACTTATTTAAACCAGAAATACAGAATCACAAATCTTAGGCTATGAAAAAAACTTATTGCACTAAAGGAAGGAATTGTACTGCATGTTAAGGTTCCTGCATGAATAATTGTGTGTCCTCAATTTGTGTCTTTGTCTTCATGGCACCCCAGGGTTGGTCCTTGGCAGGGTAAGAGGCCTGATTGTTACAGGAGAGATTTCAGAGTAGCAGCCGTGTTGGTCTGTATCCGCAAAAAGAACAGGAGTACTTGTGGCACCTTAGAGACTAACAAATTTATCTGAGCATAAGCTTTTGTGGGCTACAGCTCACTTCATCGGATGCATAGAATGGAACATATAGTGAGGAGATATATATACATACACAGCCCACTTCATCGGATGCATAGAATGGAACATATAGTGAGGAGATATATATATACATATATATACAGGTATGTATATATATCTCCTCACTATATGTTCCATTCTATGCATCCGATGAAGTGGGCTGTATATGTATATATATCTCCTCACTATATGTTCCATTCTATGCATCCGATGAAGTGGGCTGTAGCCCACGAAAGCTTATGCTCAAATAAATTTGTTAGTCTCTAAGGTGCCACAAGTACTCCTGTTCTTTTTACAGGAGAGAGTCACTATTATCTTCTGGTGGTAAATACTAATACAGTGAAACTGGATAATACAATCTCCTATACGAGATTTACTGATGAAAAGCACTATATAGGAGCTAGGTATTGTTACAGCAGAAGCCCTGTTTTACAAACTAATTGAGGAATTTATATAATCGAAAAGTTTTTAAAACTGAACATTTCAACATTACAGTAGGTCCGATGCATATGTCGCAGTGCACTGCATCACATTGCTTTTTTTGTGTCCTTCAGACAATTGCAAAACCATTTCCAGTGCACTGAAGGCATCAAAATATGAAGGATGTCAACTTGTTCTTCATCTACATCACTTTCATTATGTGATTTTCCCCCCCCACCCCCCCCACCCCCATCCAATCAGGTATCTTAAGACCAGACTGCAGGCTATACAGCATGCTTGGTGGTATGCCACCTTGGCTGATGTGAATGGTTGGTGGTTGCACCTTCTTTCCTGATGTGGCAGGTAACTGCAACTGATGAATGTTTTTATACTTCCCGAGGTGTCCGGCCCATCTTTCACTTTCCAGCTAAATCTATTGATGGGAAAGGGGGAAAAGATGACATTGGGAACATTCACTACTTTCCAGTTAGGATAGAGGCTGTATTATCAACCACCCCTACTCCACATGCCTTGTGTTGTGCATGTCTCGTCTCTTCCTCATGTAGGTTTGTATGTAGGGACACAAATAGAAAAGTCAAGGCCGTTATTCACTAATTGTTTAGCCCCCGAGGTGTTTGGTGGTGTTTCAGTGATCGGTATACTTGAATTTCTCTGTAGCGATTTCGTTGTCTAAACCCTTATGCTTAACAGGAGGATTATGTGGCTTTGCAGCATTTTGTTTGTTTGCTTTAAAGAGAGACAGATCATTTTAACCGGGCCTGAATAGCAGCAGAATCCTGTCTGCATAGCACTGATACAGTGTAGATCGGGGTTCTCAAACTGGGGCTCGGGACCCCTCAGGGGGTTGCAAGGTTATTACATGGGGGGCTGTGAGCTGTCACCCTCCACCTCAAACCCCGCTTTGCCTCCAGCATTTATTATGGTGTTAAATATATTAAAAAGTGTTTTTAGTGTATAAGGGGGTCACACTCAGAGGCTTGCTGTGTGAAAGGGGTCACCAGTACTAAAGTCTGAGAACCCCTGATAGATGGTTTGTCCATTGACATTTCATAAGGCCTGGTCATATTGCAGTCTATGGTTGTCTGTTTTCTTGGAATATATGGACGTTGTCAATTACAAGAAGAAGAACGTTCTCTCTCTTAAAAAAGGAATGGACAATGCAATAAAATATTAACTGAAAGGGATATTTGAATTTTTCATGTCAATTCATCTAAATTTCAAAGTCAAGTAGGGAGGGTGGGAAATCTACTCAGGTACTAAAACATGCCTGCAGCACAGCATCTCTTTTTACTTCCAAAATGCTTGTCCTGTTGGAGAAAATTGGAGATGGCAAGATGTTGTCTGTGCCCGGAGGCGGTTACTCTTAGAGCTACCTTACCTGCTCCCTCCCTCTGTTTGTTGGGAAGGTTTTCCCAACATGTAAGTGCACTTTATTTGTTCCAGCTAAAATCTAAAGGCCTTATTTAAGGCGCGCACAGACTGCTGCTATACAAATGCTCTTTAATTTGACTGAGAAAACAGCCTACTTTTATCTATGGTGGCTAGAGGCACTGAACTCTTAGTAAAATGCCAGCTTTCCTTTCGGATTAGTTTCAGCTAGAATCATAGGCATGTGGGGCTGGAAGGAACCTCAGCTGGCCAGTCACAGCCCAGCAAATAGCTTTAGTGCAAAACAAAAAAAACCAACCAAACAAAAAAAATCGTTTACTAAATATTTCTTACCCATGATATCTAATATACACATTACGATTATCAGTATGAAATAAGTATACCATGTGTACTATAGTGACTGCTCCTGTCCTGCAGGGCTGGCTGGGCTCAGCTCCCTGCTCCCAGCTTGTAACCTCCAGGCTTGCAGCATTGCTCAGGTTTGACCCTTCCGTTGAGAAACCCTGACCAAGACCACCCCTGACAGGTGTTTTGTCTAAAACCTCCAGTGATGGGGATTCCACAACCTCCCTTGAAAGCCTGTTTCTAACCTTATAGTTAGAAAATTTTCCTAATATCTAACCTAAATCTCCCTTGATGTCCATTAAGCCAACTACTTCTTGTCCTACTTTCAGTGGGCATGAAGAACAATTTATAACAGTCCTTAACATATTTGAAAACTGTTATCGGGTCCCCCCTCAGTCATCTTTCCTCAAGACTAAATATGCCCATTTTTTTAACCTTTCCTCGTAAGGTCAGGTTTTTGAAACCTTTTATCATGTTTGTTGCTCTCCTCTGGATTTTCTCTAGTTAGTTCACATCTTTCTTAAATATGTGGTGCCTAAAACTGGACACTCTACTGTCCAGTGCCGAGTAGAGCAGGACAGTTACTTTCCATGTCTTACATCTTACATCTAGAACGATGTTTCTCAACAACCGGTCCGTGGACCAGAGCCGATCCCTGAGATCTCCCTGCCACCGTTTAGGAAGGCAGCAAGCCAGGTTGAGAAACACTGGTCTAGAATACCGGCTCAGCACTTCTGAGGTTAATTAAATACAGGTTATGTGCTGCTTTTGTGCTCCGCTTGAAACTGGAGCTCATCTGCTGGCCCTGCAGAGACCTGAAACAGGAAGCCAGGGAGGCTGAGCATTCTGGAATTGCCGTAACATTCTCAAGACAGAACAGCAAATGGAAATGACTATGCATTTGTGGAAAACTAACCATGTCCCAGTGGTGCTGAAACATTTTTATAGTAGGGGTGCTGAAAGCCAGCTGAGGCCAGGACCCCGGGGGTGCGGCGGTGGCATCTGGGAGCCCACAGGTGCTGCAGCACCCCCAGCACCCGTAGTTCCCGCACCTATGCCATGTCCGATTTCTCTGTCAGACAGTGACTCGCTCCTTGTGAATCATTGGGCTTTGCCTTCCGTGGAGCTCTGGATTTTCGTTTGGATGTTGAGCTGGCTATCAGATTCAAGTGTCAATATTCAGAAACTACAGACTTTAATCCGAGTCCACTCGCTACTGATTAAGTGATTTTTGGTGGATGTTTTTGACTCCAGGCACACCCTGGGGTCTTGAGGAATTCCATGCTCTTCTACACAGGGTCAGCTCCTTCCCTGCTTGAAGGGACTAATTTCAAGAGTTCGGTTTTTGGTAGAGCACTCTTTAAATATGACCTAGCACTTTTATGCATATGCACGTGTTCGTTCGTTCTCTCTCTCTCTCTCTCTCTCTCTCTCTCTCTCTCTCTCTCTCTGTGTGAGAGAGAAAATATATATTTTACCACTTTATTTTGTCCCACTACTGATGTTTATAAGACTCTTGATCTGAAAGGGTGAGCAGGCAGGTCTGAAAACACCACTCTTGTCAGCCTGCCCGTTCGGAACCATGTCGTGAGAAGGCACTTCAGTGTTTAGAACACAGGTTCTGTGGAGCTCTTGCTGCAGGCTCATGGAGTGCTGGCTGGTCACATGATGCTGCCTCCTCCTTTTCACCAGCTGCTAAATTGCACTAAAAGTCCACTACAAATAACTAATTTCCTAATAATGCTTTCCCGTGTATGCAGTTTCCTAGCTGCCACAGTGATGGCAAATCAGAGAGAGGCGGGTGTGCGCAATCACCAATAGGAGGGCTTTTTCTGTAGGTGCCTCCCCAATTCATCCCCCATCCCCTACACACCACACCCCCCCCCACTGTTTTGAGATGTTCACTTATAGTGTACCGTCCAACCATTAGATATTCCAGAAGGGCAAACATGAGACACAAAGCTGGCACTCAAGCTGTGTAGAAGCCTGTTTGTCTTTAGTTGTGCTTGTGTCTTTATTAAACATCTCCTGTTTAAGAAGGATTGTGATTCCATCTATCATGACGCCAATCAAGAACTTAAGTCTTCCCTCTGCTCTGAGAGAAAAGTTAACAGGTATCACATTTACACTCACCCATTAATGGACACTAAAGTCATGTCAGACATGTAGAACCTCAGGCAGTATTCCCTGTGGACAGGATTATAACTCATGTTATTGAAGTAGTTGGCAAATGGGAACTCTTTTGAAAATGGTGACAACTGAAAATGTGTGTGTTTGTTCCATGCTGATGGAGTATGTCTTTTTCTATCCCACAATTATTTTCAATTATTGCCTGCTTTGATGCTGCAGATACTTTCTTGTCCAGCTTCAACGCCATGTTTTTTGTTCATTGAGCTCTGGAAATATATTTTAGTGACTTGTGGAAGAAAGATTGTGTCCCATGCTGGGGAAATCACGTTTATGGTTCCTGCAGGGAAATTCCTACTGAGGGCATTCTGCGCCAAAAAAATAAAAATTCTGCGCACAGTATTTTAAAATTCTGCCCATTTTATTTGTCAAATAAATGTGGAGGCTCCGGCATGGCATTGGGGAGCACAGGCCACTGGCTTCACAGAGGTGGGAGATCACTGTGCAGCTCCCTCCCTCACCCCCCATCCCCCCGGGACATGGACTCAGAGGTGAGGCTGCACTCAACCCTGACAGCGCAAGGACTGGCCTACCCCAGAAACACCTCAGGGCCTTGCCCCTCCATGCCAGGTGCACCAGGTGTGGGCAGGCAGTCTCAGCAAAGCAGGATTCAAGTGTGGAGGGGCTTAGTGTGGGGGGGATCCAGGTGTGGGTTGAGAGGGTTCTGTATGGGGCTATCTGGGTGCAGGCGGCTCAGTGGGGAATCCGGGTTTGGAGGGGATCTGGATGCACAGAGGCTTGTTGGTTTTCCAGGTGAAGGTGGTTGGGGCTCAGCAGCGGGAGTCTGGGTGTGGGGGGGATAGAGCTCGGCAGCAGGGCCTGGGTGTGGGGAGCTCAGTGGGGGGGGTCTAGATGCTAGGGGAGTGGGGCTCAATGGGGTGGGGCTCCAGGTACAGCTGGTTGGGGCTTGGTAAGGTGGGGATCTGCATGTGGGTGGCTGGTTGGGGTGGTCGAAGTGCAGTGGGGCTTGTCAAGGGGGTTCTGGGTGTGGGGGGAGAAAGGCTCAGTGGGAGGGTCTGGCTCCCTGGGGGTTGGGTAGATGGGGAGCAGCTCCCTGTACAGTGATCCTTCCTCCTGCAGCTGAGGAGTGATGGGTGCAGGAAGTGTGTGTGTGTGTGTCAGGGGGTTGCAGAGCTTCCAAGAGCCCGGGGAGAAATCTGGGGGTGGGTCTGACCCACCCCGGATGCCGTGCAGGGGAAGAGGAAGTCCCGTTCTCCCCAGCCAAACAGGGACTAGCAGCTGAGCCTGGCACAGGGTAGGACCCAGTCCCGCCCCCTGCCCCACAGTGATTTACCTCTCTGCTGGCTGCCCTGGGCACCTGAAACATACTGCTGGGGAGGGTTGCATGACGGCTCTTGTGGTTTCCCTTTGCTTCCCTGTCGGAAAGTCATTTTTCTGTGCGGGAAGCAAAGAAATCTGCAGGGAAAATAAATTCTGTGCATGCGCAGTGGCGCAGAATTCCCTCAGGAGTAGTAAACGCACTCATCGGTAGCCATTCTAGTCCACAGTCGTTTTGCCATGTCTTCCGCATAGCTTTACATCTCTGACCAATATTGAGAGCTTCTTGCACCCAAATGGGCAAGCTTTAGTTTCTCCCATCCTAGAAACAAAAAGCACATGCTATGAACTGTCAGTGTTGCCCACACAATGAGCCCTTGGTTTTTGGTTGAGCACAATAATATCAACTACATACCTAGAGTGTTTGGCTTCAACTACTAACGTCATTCCTAATGTGTAGTAGCGCAGTACTTATGAAAATTCAATTGCATTTTATTGCTGGTAGGATTTCAAAGTGAGTCTCTTACAGCAGAAGGTATTAAAGGAATACCAGAAGAGGAAGAACAGAACACTTTAATACTGATGTGTATTACCTTATTGGGCGGGGGAGAGGAGAGGAAATGTTGTTTACTTGTTTCTGCATTGCATTGTCTGTACAAGATAATCCTACTGGATCTCATCAGTAAATACTAAATTTGTTTGTGACTTCGTTAGATATTAGATTGTCTTTTGTGCTGTAAACCTTAAATCCCACAGCCACGTCTGTAATGTATTTCTCATCCCTTTTCTAATTTGTTGAGGATATTTATGTGGTTTGGATAAATCCCATATCTCACTCCACCACCTCTTGTCTTGCACTGAGTTTACACTCCTGTGGTTTTTATCCTGAAGACGTGCTCAGAGGATGCCATTATCTGGGTAAGGGAGAGGAAGCTGTTAAAAATATGACCTTCCCCATAGAGAAATGGAGGAGAGTATTGCAATGGAAAGGAATTCAAGTGCCCCACCGCATCTTTTGTGTGGACATGTTGCATCTGAGTTGATGGGCTCTTTAAAATACCAGTGTAAGGGCAGGGAAAGATGTGCCTGCATCAATTGTATGATTCTATTAACCTCGGCAAGAAATTAATTGTCTCCCAATGCAGATGCAAACTGTTTCCTTGCCATTAATAATTCCCTATCTATTGCACCTTTGGAGATTTCATTACAATCCTCTTTGCAGAGCAAGGATAAACTGACATTTTCGTATAACCATTTGTTGTTCCTCTATAGAGATTTGAAAAAATGACTTTATGGGCACCTCCCAGTCATTAGCGGCGATACAAATGTAAACAATATATTTAAAGAGGCATTGGGGAAAAAATCAAGCCAGAAGGAACAAATGAAAATCCTTGGATAAAAAGTGATGCACGATTTTACAGTTATCCACAGGGAAGGATATTAACATCAGACGGTGTTTTGATGCACATTAAAAGGTAGTTTTGCTTTGCAAATAATTTTGATGATTTTTGCAACTTTTCAGACTGAAATATTCAGCTGTTTTTCTGTAGTGTTTTAGAGTCGGACATGGTTCCAAAATTAGAAATAGCAACACTAAAAGACACTGAGTGGATTGTGTAGACTTTTTATCTAAGGATTTTTATATAGCCTCCATAACTATAGCATCTGAGCGCTTCACATTTTTTTTTGTTTTATTTAATCTTCACAACACCCCTGTGATGGAGCCCAGTGCTATTATCTTTCTGTTACGGATGGGGAACTGAGGCCCAGAGAGACTAAGTCTCTTGCCCAAGGTCACAGAGGAAGCTTGTGGTAGAGCAGGGGAATTGAACTTAAGTCTCCTAAGTCTCAGGTCTAGCAACATAACCACTGGGCCATTCTTCCTCTTTGGACCACTTTCTCCTGTCCCATCTGCAGAGTAGCTCCATTAAAGTCAGTGGACCAAATTCATCACTGGTGTAACTCCACTGACTTGAATGGTGTTTTGACAGGAACGCATTAGGGAAAATACAATCAGGCTGCGGGCAAATGAGTTTTGCTTATGAAAAAAAAAAAAAAAAAAAAGAGCATCTCATTTGTGTGTTTACACTCCTTCATAGCCTCTGTTCTTATTAGCCATGTAGCTTGGCACTTAGGATAGAGGGAGGAAAATAGATGGTGTTTTATCTAAATATCCTTTCTCTTTTGAACATTTCTGTGACAGGCCATTGTTGGGACTTGGGCCTTTCAGAGAACTGGGGATTGTAACATCAATTTTTATGCCATTATGAGGTCTGCCCTGCAACCAGGAACAGAGGTGATGCGGGGGAGAGGAGGCACGTGGGGTCACGTGCCCTCCAGATTTTTTTTTTTTTTTTT
>QXTE01000018.1:4469815-4651535 GCA_003942145.1 Platysternon megacephalum | reverse complement strand
TATATAATGCATCTTTATTTCATGGCAGAAGGATAGTGGAATAAGGCAGCAATTATAATTAGTGGCATACGGATTGAGAAGGGCTGGCTTGTTGTCAGCAACGGCCTATTTAGAATTCATATATGGAGTAGTGGATTTTGTCATATTATTCCTAAAAACGCTTCTCCCAAACACACCGTCTTTTGGACTTGACTCTGCAAGGTGCAGGTGACCTCCTGGGCATAGAAGTCAGTGGGAGTTCCGGATTGAGCCCATGGCAGTCGTGTCAGTTCGGGAAGTTCAGTCCAGGGTGCGGGTATTTGACAAATGAGGGTCTAGGGCTGTGATTTTCAGAGGGACCTAAGGGACTTAGGTGTCCAGCCCTAGAGTCCATATTTACTATTTGCATCAGCTGGTGGAGAGGGCATTTAATGTGCAACACTGTTTAGTTTTTATTGAAAGTTCCCCTTTTCCCCCGAGTGTTTGTTTCTTGAAAAAGTCTCTAGGTGGTGTGACAGATGGCTACAGGAGAGTGGTAGAAGGCAGGTATATTAGCCTCAGATTAAGCAGGTCCCTTTTCCCTGGGTAAGGTAACGGGGGCAGTTCATGAACAATCAGGAATTTGCTGGAACCAGTTAAGGCCGGCAGGCTAATTAGGACACCTGGAGCCAATTAAGATGCTGCTAGAATCCATTTGTCATAGTGTGTATGTGTACAGGTAGAGAAGTAGATAAATGAAGGTATGTACGTATATGTGCTCAGAGCAAAGTCTAGCTGACATGGTGGTTAATACATCCATGCCCTGTCTGCCTTCAGGCTACCAATGTGGCTAACATCAGTGGGACAGAATGGACGTTAGCTGTGGGTGAGACGTCTGCTGCTACAGGCAAAGCTGTAGGTCCAGTGTTTTCAATTGTAGTGTGGATCTTCTAACTTAGAAACTGAGCAGTTAGTTGCTCTGATTGGGTTTTGGTGTGGCCGTGTGCAGTGCCAGGTATTTCATTTTAAGGTGAATACACAGCTGTGATATCCCAGTAGTGTTGCGCTGGATTAGAAAACCCGTTGACATTTCTTAACCAGCTCTGCAAAAAAAACTGACCCATAACAACAATGGCAGCAGGTTATATAAGGTGTGGAGGGTGCTCTTGAGCAAAAGGTTAAGATAGAACGAATGGGAGGGGCGTAACTCACATTTCGTGTAATTCAGAGACATGCTAATAGTATTGTTTCCGGTGCTCATATTAAAGGCACAATTCTGTAAAAGAAATCACCAGTTGCTTGTGCCCTTTACTCATTTATGTTGGATAAAGGTTGTTTCAGATTTGTTGTTTTGTTTTGTTAGGGAATTGTTTTGTGATGGGAATCAGAGCAAACTGTAACACAAGTGTTGTGTTCAGCGATCAGACAGCCTTTCAGGACTGCCTGTGAAATGGCTCATGAAACCACATTTAAAATACCTAGGATTGTTCTTTCTCAAAATCTGGTATATTTGTGTGCTTCAAACTTGATTTTATATCATTTTGTTGCTTATTGGTTTAAGTTTATATTAGTATTGCGCTCTCTCTCTCTGAAGGTCCATTTTGTAAATTGAGTTACTGTAACACATCATCCAAGTCTGTCTAATGTGGTGACGGTGGAGAATTCCACCAACTGTTGGAAAGCTCAAAATAAAAACCTGCTGTTTGTGTTCTGCTTAGCCTCCGCAGAATATATCTCTATGGCCTGGTGTTGTCCAGAAGCTGAAATTAGTATAAGCATGTTCTGTTCCCTCAGAGCCTGTAACTTGGCAAACACAAATCTGTGGAGGTTTCCCTTATGCTTCCCATTGACCCAGAGAGACAGGTGAATTGATGATGACGGGGGTTTGCTAAACTGCTTGGCTTTCAATTCATTTCATTTTTTGCCTTAGCTTCATGAGTGTGAAAGTGAAGCAAAGCTGCCTAAGTAGCAAATGCAGTGTAGATAAGCCAGGGGAGTTTTCTTCTGGAGGAAGCTCAACAATCATGTCCATAATTTGTGCTTAGCAGTTTGTAAAATACAAAGAGATACGGAAAGTGTTCTTAAGCCACCAAGTTGGCTTCTTGGACCTACTGTGGTTAGCATTGCTATGCATCATATGCAGTGCCCTGAACAAACTCTAATTTTAAGACCAGTTCATTTTACACAGCCACATGTCCTTTGTTTGGCAGAGAAGGAAAAGCTCCGGAAGTTTCCACATATCGGGAGAACTCTTTTTCACATGTAGGGTCTGTTACAAAGCACAAGATGAATTCTGTGTGTATAACAGCGGCTCCCAGGATGTAATCCCATATTCCATATCTGGGCCAGTTGCTGGGAATGCTTCAGCCAGATGTGCCTGTGTCAACTCTGGTTGCTTTGGATGGCATGTTTGTTAAATACTTAACTGAGGCTGGACAGCATTAAGCTTTTCTTTTCTTCCTTTTGAAGGTTGTCTAAATGCAGAGCGATGCAATGGAACACAATCTAGCATCCGCTCAGTAGAACCAGAATGGCAAAAATGCTTCCGTCAGACCATACGGACATGCTGAAATGATACAACATTTCAGTGGGAGTCTTAGGAGTCTTGCCAGATAGACAATGTGCCTTCCCCATAGCAGAGCTACCTGTTCCAGTTGTCAGGTAACGTTGCCTCGCTCTGCCACCTCCCAGTTCTTAATAGCAACAGTCACGGACTCGGCAGCGAGAGAGGGGGGGAAATTTCTTATCTCTGCAACAAACTCCTCTTGAGTTTCCCCTTTCTTCCCTCTACAGCCCACGTCTCTAATTCCTCAACTTCGCCGACTCTGACCGTGATGCTAGGTAGAATAGTGCATTGTATCCTTTCCAAGTGAAAGGTGTGTCTCCATAACATGCCCTCTTCCTGGAGATAAGGTTGTGCATTTGTAGGTGGTCCTGAGAAACCAGTGTGTTGGTTATGGATAGTTGTATGTTGGCATTGAAAGGGAGTTGGTTGTGGAGCTGAGGAGGCTATGAATGGATCTCAGTGTTACCATCAGGATGCTAAGGAATGTGAGCTAAGGCTGGGGCAGATGTGAGTGGTGCCTTTACTGATTTCTTTTTTCTTTTTCTTGTCTTTTTTCTTCCCCAGTCCGTGTGTTGAGGGAAATTACTTGGGCAACATTGACTCAAAACAGATGAACTGATTTTTATGGGGAAATGTGTAGAGAGAGACGCACACATTCCAGTGTTCTTGAAGGCAAGAGTCTTATTCCATATTGCCTAGCTTTAGCTAGCAAGCTAACTATGTAAGCTTCCCCTGCCTACTTTGTTAATTCACCTCAATCAAGACCTAAAGTTGTCCTTAATTTTCCAGACCTAGGCTTCCCCTCTGTAGCAGCTGCCAATCATATCAGCTTGTGTGCTGTGGTTTTGTGTTGTGCGCTGATTGAACCAAGAAATCCAGAGGTGTGAGAGAGGCTAGTACGCCTTCTCCTTTAATCAAAGCTCTCCACACATTTTGATTCCTAGGCAGTTAGGAGCTCAACTAACAATTATTCCCCCCCATAAAACTCAGAGGTGCCAAATTTGTGTTGTGACCAAAATAAGAAATCAAGCTGTTGGAGTAGAAGGGAGAGTTTATTATTTACCCTCAGGATTTCCTGTTTGCCTGCAAACACTCTAATCCTGTACTCCCCATATAGTCTAGTGGACTTAGCTGTATGGTTCATTTAGTTTTTTGCTCACTCATCGGCTTGATGAAGTGAGTCTAAAATTACTGCAGAACCACCACAAAAGACACTAATGTCTTTCAGCATGTAGTAGCTCTCGAAGCTTGTGGGGCCAGCGGAAGATGAATGGCTTTGTAATTCTCTTCCATTTTGTGTTCCCTGCCTTTGGAGCATGCAGCAATCTGCTTTTAAACACACACTAAAGAAAGCGGTTGGTTGTATTAACAGCAACATAGGACATAGAGCGGGAAGCAGTGGCGGCACTGGGCACCTGCAACCCGTGCTATCAAAGGGAGCCCCAAGGCTGCAAGGGGGGCCCCCTAATACAGTGTGTACTGGAGCTGGAACATGCCCTACCTCTGTGCTACAAAATGACGTTCTCCATGTGGCATGGCCTCACATGCACTTTACGTGCGAGGTCACGCCGCATGGAGGACTCAATATTGTAGATCAAAATGGTGTCCTCCGCACAGTTGGGGGGTCCCAGAATTGAGCTTTGTGGGGGGGCCCCCGCAGGACAAACACTGCCACCACCTGGATGGAACCTCTTGGGCCATCAAGTCCAGTCCTCTGCTATCCCAAGCAACCCCGCTCAATTTATATTCTAAAATTGTTTACACCTAATTAAACTAGTACATTCCAAGTGTGGTCAGGAAAGTGTACCTTACTCAACAATTTCCCCCACCACCACCCCCCACGCATATTCAGTGTTGTCTGCTTGTGTCAGGGACAAAGTGAGTTTGTCCCTGTTTTTACTTGTCTGAGCAATGCAGTTCCCAAATGGCTGTGGGACAGCGACCCTGGGCTCTAACATGGCTCTCGGAGCATCAACAGAAGTGTTAAACTCAGTCCAACTGCAGAATCATTAGTGCTGGTGACGTGTAAGCCAGCAAGATAACTTTTTGATTCCAGGTTAAGTTTAGCAGGTGCTAGCGGTTAGGAAAACCTGTACATTGAATGGATTTACTTGGAAGTCACTGATATAATCATTGTGAACTCAAGAGTGCTGTTTTCATGGTCCTAAATGAGAATAGAAACAAAACTCTGTGACCTCCCTCCACCTTGAGCAAATTCTTACCCAAATGCAATATGTTGTTTCGGTAATTCTTGCTTTACAACCGGTGGAAGAACTCGCTTCCGTCTGAGGTTCTGACACATGATCTCTGCAATGTTTTCCTGTTGCAGGTTACAACTGAGATGAACATGCATTTCTGAACAATGAGGGGTTAAGCATTGAGGCTTCTCCCTCGGGTTAGTTGATTCTCCAAAGTCCTGAGTGTTTCCAATTAGAGCTGGCTGAAAAACAATAAATATCTTCCATGAGCATTTTTGAAAGAAATAGAAAAACATTCCCAGACATTTTTTGATTTTTGGGTTAAGTGAAAAATGTTATTTCAATTAAAAAAAAAATTGTTTCAAATGTAATAATTTTTTTTCTGATTTTGGCTTATTGGGGTTTTGTTTTCCCCTTTTTCCTCACCCTCTATGCTCTCCTACCCCATCCCTGGCAAAGGGGGGAAGGGAGAAACCTCCCTTCCTCCCCAAAATTTTTACTTCATTTTGAGTCAGTTGAAATGAAAATTTATTTTGTTTCAACTACTTTTTAATTTAAAATACAAACATTTTTTTTCTCAGAAATAAACTTTTCTAGGCCAACTCTTCACCCAGCTGTATTTTCTGTACCCGTAGTGAGAACCTTCAACTCCTATTGACTGGAATAGTACCCTTGAGAATCAGACCCTGAATAGCAAATGAGAGCACAGGAGTGACATGGCTACACTACTGTGGTCTGTCTCATACAGTGCTGAAGAGACTGCCAAGCAACTCGCCCTAAGAAACGATGGAGAAGTGTCTGATCCATGAAGTTCAGATGTAGAGTTTTGATTCTGGCCCATCTCTAGTAGATCTAGTCTAGGAGGTAAGTGGTGGTGTTCCCAGCAGAAACCACATAGCAGAGCTTATGTGAAATAGTGTATGTGATGGGGGGTCGGGAGGGATTAGTGGGGAAAGCTTTTCAGGTCAATAAATTCTACTGCAGGTCCATGCCCATGACAAGACATGGATAAAGCAGATGTGTTGCCTCCAGCATGTCCATGCCTAATCAAACACCACCACTTAATACATTGTTTTCATTTACTACGTGGGAAATTGTGTACATTTAACTCCTTCAGTATTCTATGGACAAATGCGAGATGAACGCAGTAACACCTAAGGACGCAATGCATTTGTTCCCTGCAGTGTGTGCCACAGTAAGTACTGCAGGTATTTTGCCTGTTGTGGTGGGAGACTTCTTTTTGCTCATATCACGCATAATGGATTTATTTAAAATTAAGGAAGCCAGCACTGGTGGACCCTTAGACCTTCTCATCCTTTCTTTGTGTGTAATTAAAGTTCTTAGTACATACAACATTATGATGCTCCAGGAGTTAGCAAATGCCTTTCCTTTAATAGGTGAGCTTTATATTGTGTTTCGCCTCAGAGCGTGCTGAACATTTACGGTATTTTTTCCCTCAATTTATTCAGTTACTAGATATTTGCTAGCACTTGACTTTAATTTGACTTCCGATTTCTCCTCTCAAATGTAGCAAGAATATTTCCTCCCTCCCCTCCCCCAAGTGATTTTAGGAGAGGTAGATTTTCTGGCAGAAGGGAAGATGGAGGACGCCTGAAAAGCCAGAGTGGCATGTTCAAACTCTCCCTGCTAATTGCTTTTAGTGGGTATGTGTAAAAAATCTGGTGTGGTGAGTGAAACAAATCACGTTGGCTTCACGTCAGGGGCAAAGATCTGGAAAATAGCAACACAACAGATCTTCTGCTTTGAGAGGCGAAAACACCATAATTTGGGCTTCACTAGTGTCACAACTTAAACTAAATACACATGTTATGAACAAGAGAAGATTGTTTGGTAGTTATGTTGCAAGATAGGTGTTGAACTCTTCCACCATTGTAGGTTGTACTCATCCAACTTGGGAAGTCTCGGATGACTAAGTCTGGCTACAAAATAAGAAAAGGAAATTTTATCACAGTTACCAGTCATCATCATTTCAAGCTACCATTAATCTTTCGTTTGAATAAGTATTGTGATTTGCCTGGGCTTGCGAGGTCCATACCAGAGACTTGAACCAGGGTTGATATTAATCGAATGAAACTAACTAGGGTCCGAGCCAGGTTGACATTTTAAAACATTTACATGTTTGGTAGGTTAGCAGGGTCTCTTCACAAATGAAATCAATATCTTTTCTGTTTGATCCGTCTTTCTTTCGAGGCTTTGTATATTGTGATACAAACGTCTTTTTTTTTGTTTTATATTTGCCCTTAAGGTTTTCACTGCCTCAGTGTTGTAGGTCCTATTCCTATTGCTCTGCTGTCAGTAATGTTGGAGCCTATGTGAAGGTTTAGATATTTCCCCCTCTGCAGGCGTGAATTACTGGAGCTGTGTGTTGATTCCTCCAATCAGTTGTTGTTTATTACTTGTATTACTCTAGTGCCTGGGAGCCTAAGTCATGGGCCCCATTGCAGTAGGTGCTGTACAAAGAGACGGTCCCAACTCAGTTGTTCTCATTGACATCTGTGCTTTAAGCGCCTCGGTTACTAGATTCTTGGATTTTAAGGTCGGAAGGGACCATTACGATCATCTATCCTGACCTCCTGCATAATAGACTATGCAACTTCCCTGAATTAATTCCTGTTCAAAAATTCCTGCTTTGACATGTCAGAAAATAACTAGTAGTGTTGTCCATTCATTTGGGAAAAAGTTTAACGTTTTGTAATGAATTCGCTACTGTCATTGCTGTGACTCTCTAGGCAAACGTCGCAGCCGTTATGGGTTCAGCACCTGCTCTCCCACCGCCTTGGATGTGAGAGGGACTTGTAACCAGAACATAGGGTCTGCCCCTCTTCTCCAACCCTTTTCTGATTGTGCCATGAGATCTTTAATTTTCACTTGGACAGCCAGCAGGGGCTATAGAAGGGAATTTGATGTAGTGTTTCTTTTGATGGATGGTCCTTTTAACAGAGTAGCAGCCTTCTAGTACCGCACAGCAGCGTAAGTTTTGGGGATCAGTAACTAAACCTGCAACCTTGAGGCCCCAAACTGAGTGTACTCCCAACTGACACCTCCACGAAGGGTCCTCTTTTGCCTCTGGAGTTAGTTGAGCTGCACATTTTCTTCGTTACTCTTGCCAGCAAGGCAGCTAAGTGTTTTGACTAGCAAATAAAGACGGCATTTAGAGACCGCTAATCAATTCGCTCTTTGCAATTTTCATTGACTGTACAGTATAGTAATTACATGGTGTAAAGTACTTAACATGTTACACAAATGTGTCAAAATGTATTAACAGCATAAGTGTTCTTTGCTGCTCTAAATAAGTTTCACAGTATGTCATGCTGGAATCCAAGTCTTGTCATTATTTTAAAAGCAGTGAAAAGATTGAGATTGCCAAGAGGGTTAGCATGAGACTCTCTTCTTGCAGGAAAAGATGTATTCTTATCATAATGTAAAGACAGATGCCTATAAATCCCCTGTTGCAAATACATGAAGAAAGACTGGAAGTTGCTACAAACAACACTTTTTTGATTGTTCAGCTCAGATCTTGCTTGCTTGCTCTTCCATCCCCATTCAGATCAGCCATGCCCGGGCCTGCTGTCTTTGATGTGTGGAGATGCTGGCAGCTCACTGAATCTGGTGAATGCTGTTTTCCACAGACCAAACTGCTTGTCTCCCCTTCTCGCTCTTCCCAGACAACAAATGTGCAGCATCGTTTCTTTCCGGTCAGGAAGGCTGGACTCATGACTTCCTCTTACAGCCATCTTCTGTGCTGTTCTTTTGACTGCCCCACTGCTTCCAAAGCAGTGCCCCTATGCGGGCCTGACCCAAAGCCCATTGATGTCCTATAGAATTCAGCGGACTTCAGGTCACGTTCTAATTCCAGGTTCCATCCTACTGGCCAAGTCTGTCTTACTCTGTTTTGGATCTGGGCAGGCCTGGAGAGCAAGTATCTTGGGGACACCTCCCAAACCTAAGGCTCCCAATACAGACCTGTTAGTAAGGCTGACAATAAACGTGAATGCTTGGTTTGGTTTTCTTTCTCCTCACAAAGGCTAAGTGCTGCTTGAGAACCAAAATTATGCTGCTGCGACCCTAGGTGCGCTTTCCTAAAGCTTCAGTATTGCTTCAGCTTCCACACACAGTAAGTTGGACAGATTCAGTGGTGTAATCTAATAATAGATTGGTCTACATGTACTGTGTTGCCAGAAAAAGACATATGTTGTCAGGCAGTCAGAGCCAGCAACAGTGCTGAAGTGGAAATGTGCTGAAACATGAAGAAGGCAAAAATCCAGAAGAATCCATATATGGTTTGGTTATTCGTGTACTAAAAATATTCCCTTTTAAATGTTTTCTCTCCACACTCACTTAGAGATACTGATTACCTGACGTCTCCTGTCTTCCTCTTCTTGATTGGCTTCAGTGTGATGTTTAGGGATGCTGCTATTCTTCAGTTCTTCCTGAACCGGTATAAGGTGAAAGAAGGATCATCTGTATACATTGGGTGGAGGATGTATGATGTACAACACAGCATGTGTCACTGTGCAGGAGAGGAATCCAATGTAGGGGTCCATTGTATCACTGAGTCTCAAAATGAAGCAAAGTCAGTCAGATGAGACTTCTGAGGGGTAAACATGCTTACATCACACTCAAAATTAATGTAGATCCTATTTGTAGAGTATCTAATTTAAGCAGAGCGTTTTGGTTTCTTTTGCCACTGTGATGGTAAAAGTTTTCTCTGTGCAATATTTATCATGCAGAGTTTTCAATTCAAAATTTTCCTTTTCCCTTTGTACCAGCGGAGAAGGTATCGTAGCTTGAGCTTCGTGAATGTGCACCGTACACCACAAGACTAGTAATATCTTTGATAGAAGTAAAAAAATGATACACGTTTTAATTCTGACTGCTGTATGCTGCTGACTCTTTGAAGCTTTGCTGTGAGGAGCGGGTTGGGCTTAGGATATGGTATATGGAAATGTCAGTTTGTGACTCACAGGATGAATGATGAAAGGGCACGCAATGGTCAGCTTTCAACTAGACCCGTTCTTTGAATGTCATCACTTTCTTTAGACATGTGCAGAGAAAAATGGCATCTGCCATGTGGCTGTGCAATTTCTGGTGGAGCAGTCAATATTTGTGTGCTTGCATTAGAGAGAACTCAAGAGCAAAACTCCCCCAGAAAGGACTTCCACTATGTATGAAACTTTTTCTGCCTTATGACCATCTCTTCTATGTATTCAACATGCACGTGTCAAGGAGGGCTGTGGGGTAGCAAAGCACCAGCAAATCTTAATCCGCACTAGCATGTAGAACTGGCCTGTGTGGACCCTGAGGACACTCACTAAAAGTTCCCTAGTTAATGTGGTACTCCTTGTAACAGGACTATGTTAACGTGCACTAGAGAACTTTTAGAATGTGCCAGCAGGGTCCATGCAGGCTAGTTAGCATGTGACACGCTGGCATGGCTAAAATTTACACCCCTCTGGTGCGGGCTAAAGCACTATTTAGAGGATCCCTAAGCAAGTTTGGAATTTGAACTTTTTTTGGAACAGACTTTATTTTCACTTAACGTTCCTTGTTTGCTTTATGGCTCTTTCCTTTTTCCTCCCTCTTCTCTCCCCCCCCCCCTTCTCCTTTTGTCTCACACTCTCGTCACCGTGTATTGCCCTCTGCCAAGAAGTCACCAAGAGACTGGATTGGCTCAAATGGTAATGACAAGGGTAATGACAAGTATTGATATCACAGATATAGGGCATGGTTCTGATGTTCTGCCCAGGTAGCACTGGGAGCATACCATTAATAGAGATGGAACCAAAACAAAGCAAAATTGGTCTGATCTGAATAGAGACTTGCAGGCATGTTGTCGTTTGGTCACCCGTGGCCTTACTTAAGTAGCCACCAAATTCTTCTCTTGATTTGTTGTCAGTCCAGTCAAGAAGATGGCCATGTTGCAATTGACACCAGTTGGCAATCTCTGTGAAGGACTAAATAGAAAATGGAAACTGAATTAGTATCTTCCCATCCCAGGTCTTTTCCTCCAGATCATGGTTGAGGCACACAGGCGGGGGGAAGGCAAGGGAAGTTTCTCTGCCTATGTTATCTCCATCCTATCGATAAACAGAAAACTGATCTCCAATCAGGTGTTCCACACATTTTATCCATATCAAATTCATACAGTGAATATAAGCTGAACATTTATTTAAGCTTTAGATGTAAAGTACTGTATGAATGAATAAAAAAAAAAAATCTATAACCCCAAGTTGCTGTAAAGTGAATCCAACAAGAACATCCCTTACCTGCAAAATGGATGTGTGTACTTTATTTATATTTATATATTTATATATTGAGAGAGAGAGAGAGAGAGAGAGAACACGAAAACACGTTGAGTGTGCATATACCCTTTCCAGTTGTGCTAGGTGGCGTCATAATGCGTTGTAACTTGTTTTATGGATGGTAATAAATTTACTTGGCCAGAAATCAAAAGTTTCCTTTATAAACAAGATTAAAAAACCCTTGTGAGACGTTAATTCATGGATATCCAATGTTGTGTGACAACTCTTTCCCTTAGGGCAATAAATCTAGTCTGGGGTGATACAAAGGAGAGCACGAGGTCTCATAGACAGGTTCAAGATTACTAATTATAGGGGAAGCTGTTAACAGCACCTATAGTTAAGCTGTCTAACACTTTCCATTTATAAAACATTATTCTTATACTCCCTTTGTTATTAGATATTCTATCGCCTCCATTGTTGCAGTAGATAGACCTTTGAAATTTGGCAGAAGGAAAGCCCTGGGGCTAGAGAAGTGCCTTTTCTTTGTCCCTCATAATTCCTTCCAAGTTTTGCTGAGCTATAAACTTTTGAAAATCACCATTTCCTTTCGGTTGCTTGCATTTCTCAGGAAACTTTTCGGCAGCCTGTCGGAATAATCCCTGACCATGAACATTCTAAGGCTGGACATCTGCCGCCGCCACCCAAAGCAGCAGCTGCAGATGCTGCACTGGAAATGTCCAGGAATTGCCAGAGCAGCTGTTGCCTGGGAAAACTGGGCCAGGTTACCCTAACCAAAGACAGCAGATGCCTTCAGTGACCCATCCCTCCATCTGGGAGCACCACATGGGGAAGTGGGGAGAGAGTAGTTGGGCCTAGATCCCCCCCCCCGACCACTCAGCAACCCATCCCTCTCCCGGGATAAGAGTGTCTTCTCGGACAGCTAATGTAGTTAGTCCTGCAGCTCAAGTGGTAGCAATCAGTGCTGAAGATTCATGATTCAGATCTTTGCTCATGATGGTGCAGGATGATATGGTTCCACATAAGAAAAAATGGTGTACCTTTTTCCTAGGAAATTACATACAAAAAACTATGTTAAAAGAACATTATAATAATATATGGAGATATACCTATCTCATAGAGCTGGAAAGGACCCCCAAGGATCATCGAGTCCAGCCCCCTGCCTTCACTAGCAGGACCAATTTTGCCCCAGATCCCTAAGTGGTCCCCTCAAGGATTGAACTCACAACCCTGGGTTTAGTAGGCCAATGCTCAAACCACTGAGCTATCCCTCCCCCACTACTAGAGGGGTCAAGCACGTGAAATTTAGAAAATGCCAGATTTAAGGTTGCTTGTGCATCCTTAACTCTGTCACCTTCTGCCTATGTACTATGACACAGTTGTTAATTACATGATCACATACTTTTTTCCCCAAAGGGTCCCGCCTTTCCCAGTGCAGATGTTGGATGACGAAGGGGGTAGAAATAACTTGGCCAAACTTAATGAACATGGTCAATCTTAAATCTAGCATTTCCTAGCTTTTGAGTATTTAACTTTGCAACCTAAACAATGTTTATAATAGGATTTTTTGTATGTAGTATGTGTATATTACCTAAATTTCTTAAGATTATGATGTATAAAATCTACTTGAAAAAATATAATTTGGGACATTTCAAACTAAAACATTAGTCTAGATTCTGATCTCAATTTATGCCATTTTACAACTGGATTAACTACATTTTTCAGTGAAACCAAAGGAGTTACTTGAGGTTTACACTAGTGTTACTGAGATCAGAATCTGGCACTGTATTTGCCAAAGTTAGCAAAACCAGCACTCTAGTTTTTGTTAAGGCTGTATAGAATATTCCATGAGAAATTAAAATTACTCAGAATTTGCAGTATTTTTGATTACTGGCAGTGTTCACAAATATTCATACCTGGCTATATCGAAGTCTGTGAAAATATTGGGACAGTTTTTCATATCATAGAGCAGGTTGAAAAATGTTTTTTATTTCCATGAAAAATGCGGACCAATATTTCCCCCCATATTTGGGGTCAAGAAGGAATTTTCCCCTGGGACAGATTGGCAGAGACCCTGGGTTTTTTCCGCCTTCCTCTGCAGCATGGGGCATGGGTCACTTGCAGGTTTAAACCAGTGTAAATGATGAATTCTCTGTAACTTGAAGCCTTTAACCCATGATTTGAGGATGTCAGTAACTTCAGTAACTTAGCCAGAGGTTAGGGGCCTATTTCAGGAGTGGGTGAGGTTCTGTGGCCTGCAATGTGCAGGAGGTCAGCCTAGATGATCATGATGGTCCTTTCTGACCTTAAAGTCTGAGTCTGAGTGACAGTGTAGTGAGAGAGAATTGTATTGCTGCTCCACACTGTGATTCCTATGGGAGGTGAGCCCATATTTGAATGATGCAGCGCAATATGAAGCTTTTCTGCCATTGCTGGGAAGCAACCAGATGATGTCTGGATTAACTCATTGAGTCTAGAGACCATTACACGCAGGCATGTCTGTGTGTGTGTGAGAGAGAGAGAGATCTCATTGCACACTGTTAATTGTTTTTCATTTACGTATCCAGACTGGCAGATCCTAAAGTTCCGTTTGTCATCCCTAGCATAATATATTAAATAATGTGTTTGGTGCTGCACAAAATAGAGAGGCTGTGCCTCAGATGGTTCGCAGTGTCAAAAGACAGGCACAGAGAAGATAGGATCCTTTTGTTTGATTTAATGCTGCTGTTATTGACTCAGCTGTGCTGAGAATCATAGATGAAGAGCAAATCATCAGGAGGTCCTGGAATGAGGGAAAGGGAAGTGGCTTGGCAGATGGGATTGCCCCATGCAGAATGCCCTCCCAATGTGGAAAAGGGCTCTGAGATGGGAGGAGAAGGAGATGTCAGGGCATCATTAGCAGAGTGGAGGGGTTCAAAGGTCCGTTTCAGGATGTAGAACCTTGAAGGTTCGGACAAGAAATTTCAAACAAGATGCCCTTGGACAAGGGGGAGCCATTGGAAGGGTTTAAAGAGGGGCGTTATATAGTCAGATCAATGGACAAAGAAGATTTTTTTAGCTGCTATATCTTGGATAGCTGGATGGATGGATGGATTGATGGGTCACTCGGCAGGTAAGTGGAAGATCCAGGAATAGAACCCCTGGCCCTATAGGCTGGGTACACTGACTCCTTACAAAGAGAGCAGGCAGTTTTGTGGGTACCGTTTCAAACAAACATAAATAACTCCACTCAGTCCATTGGCTAATAGAGCTGCTGTCCTGTTCCCCTATGCAGGTGCAAATTCTTCAGTCTCACAGAAACGCCAGAGGACTATACCATCATTGTGGATGAAGAGGGGTTTCTAGGTAAGTCGCAGCACCTGCTGCTTTCTACTCCAAGCTGGGGGCAGAGGGATGCGTGTTCACCGTTTTGTCATTCTCCTGATCAGACCATAAACTGAAATATTTGTACAACGGTTCTGTTTGTAAATACCAGAAACAGTTATGAAAGATGCTTTGATCATTTAAGCAGCCTGTCTCCACTGCTCCGCTGTAAAAGACATTTCACATATGGAATGTGAATAATTTGTGGTGCAAGTTGCCAACTTAAAAAAAAAAAAAGAAGGCGTATTGGAGAGCTTTTTTGAGGGAAGGGGGTTAACCAGAAAACCACCACATACAAAGTGGTAGTGGACTTCTGGAAATGCAGCGGTCAGTCTTTTACCGACCCAGAGCACCCCCTCCTGGTGTGACATGGCATTTCTGCCCCACTCTTCTGCTCGGTTCTTCTGTTGTCTGGTACAGTGGTGGCTTGGCTCTGTAGCCAGGTCACATTCTAGTTCCACCCCTTCAGGGGTATCTGTGTCCCAAACAAATAATGTCTGACAAAACAGCGGGAATTAGCACAATGTCTTCTGCCCTTCCTGGGCGCCTCTTCAATCTCACTCTTCTTCTAGAACAGTGGCTCGTAGGGCTCCTCCCAGGAGTAAACCAAATGAAAATGCAAACGAAGCCAATTCTGCTCACCCCAGGCTCGAGCATTTAAGGTATCCCTACAAAGTGTTTTGAGGTGAGCCCTCCAAGCATGGGTTGACAGGGTCAGGCTAGCAGGGCTCGCATTAGCGCTCTAAAAACAACTGTGTAGACAGCGCCCTGAAGTTGCAGCTCAGGCTGGAACTCGGGCTCTGAAGACCACTCCCCTCCTTTGGCTTTAGAGCCCAAGCCGCACTGTGTACACAGCTATTTTGAGAGCGCTAGTGTGCTGCAAAACCTCTGTTAGTCTATAAGGTGCCACAGGATTCTTTGCTGCTGCTAGCCTAAGTCTGTCAACCTGGGCTGGGAGGCTTGCTCCCGTTCACTCCAAAATGCCGTGTAGACGCGCCCCGTGTCCATATTAACTTCTCCCTCCATCTGGCTTCTCTCAGGCCCTTCCCACAGAGAGAGAACTCCGGACCCATCTCTCTCCTGGGACGCTCCTCCCAGCTGCACTGACTGGATTGCTTCCTTTGAACTCCTCCCTGAGCCTGAGGCACCCTGCAGATGTAACAAGGCGGAGCTAATGCAGCTCTCAGGCTCTAGTTAACCCCGCCTCGATTGATATGGGGTTTATACACCTCATCCCAGAAGACTGCAGTTACCTGCATGTTACCTACTGAGCTAGTTCATCATCAGCTCCCCATGAGTATATCAGATCTTGCGCCTCCTTATTGCACTGAGCCCCCCAATCAAAAGAAATACTCGAAGATAAATATTTTATAGCCTCCACACCTATAAAAAGCCAAGAAATAGCTAGTTAACTCTTCATCCAACCCTTGCAATCATGATGTCACCTCCTCCATCTCTGCCACCCATAATACACACGCTACCTCCTTCCACGCAAAATGTGCTGCCTTCCACCTGACCATGTGCACTGGGCAGAAGTGGATGTTTTCTCACTGGAATGTTTCATCAACCCTGTGTTGCCAAAAGTGTGTTTGTGAGCCGTAGTTGTTTGTTTTAAGCGTGTGGTGTTGGACAGTTGCTTAATGGAAGGAACGGTTTGGCTTTGTAAGTGGAAATAATTTGTAATGGTGTTTATCATTTTGAGACGTTTTTATTTGCAGCAGTGTTATTTAGGTGATAGAATGAGGAAGTGTAGCACTGCTATTATTAATATTTTTAACAGCTGCTCTTTGCGGTTGCACTTAAAGGTTACACATTTTGCAAGTTTGAAGACAAAATTCAGTCATTAAAGTGTGAAACAGGAATTTATTCTCTATAAAACTTATAACACTGGAGTTGCTACCAATGCCACCATAATATTTAGTAGTTTTTGTGAGTGCTTATGACTTAAGAATCAAAGCATTAGGAGGAAAAATTAAATTGCATGCCATCATTATTAGTGGTAGATCAATAATTTGTAGCAAATGATTATTTCCGTGAATTACACCCTTTTTATAAAAGCAGTCATGAACAGATCACAGTTTTCTTGATTGTATTCCTCTATTGTAAATTGTTGGTTTAAATAATTTCATTAAGTATTCCCTGGTCTGTAAAGTGTTCATGAGAGATGTTGGTTTCGATGGAAGATGCAGGTCACATGCTACTGTTCTGTTCCCTGATAGGAAGAATGTAACGCCTATGTTTGTGTTTCTAGAGCAGACGTTCACTGTAACTGATTCAGAACGTGTTTCCTATGAATGTTCTGTAGTGTTTGTATTGTGGTGACCCCCAACTGAGATTTAACCCTCAGCAGAGTAGCATATAGTCCTTGTCCCTGAAAAACTTAGTCTAATGGGAGAGACAGACAAAAGGTGAGGAGGGGAAGAGATGTGCTAAAGATCATAGAGCATGTCAGTGTCAGAGCAAGGAAGAGAGCCCCGGTGTCCTGAGCCCCAGTCTAGAGCCATAATCACTAAACCATGCTGGGTTTCTAAATTTGCTGCAATCGATGACATGGCCATCGCCAGGGCTGCATATGTGGCAGTAATATCCATATGGGAGTGGTTCTTTGGCCTAGTCTATACTGAGGATTTGCTCCAATTCCAGCCATTGGTGGCCACAGCCCGGGCGCTATAATTGCACCAATGCAACCCCTAGTCTAGGAAGGCAAAGTTTCTGTTTGCACTAGTGAAAATTACCCTTGCTTGAAACTGGAGTAAACTCAAAATAGCAGTTTTGCCTGTCTACAATAGGAGTTGCACTGGAGTAATTATACCAATGATGTAATCAGAGCAAATCCTCAGTCTAGACAGACCCTTGTCTTCAGGTAGCTTTGTGAGTCAGTATTGCCCGAGGACACCTCGGTGAGTCAGACCGTGCCACCACATTCAAGTAGCAGTTCTTTCTGATTTGATGATTTGGACTTAATTTCCCCTTTGCAGGCATATTGCTGCTTTTCTGGTTTCCATACATGTGCATAACTGCTGATGACTGTCCTACTAACACTGCATCCTCTCTAACGTTTGCAGTTCAATGACAATGGATTAAGTGGTGGTGGTATCAGGAGGATAATTATAATGGCATTTTAGCCTAGACAATCTTGCATGCATCCATCCATTCACACATACATTTGCTCTTTCTCTATATTTGAATATGTTGTCTGTGGCTAGCTTCTCCAAGCAAGTGGGTAACTGCATTCTGCATCAGCTATTACATCTAAATGGTATTTAAGGAGAGTCATAATGCAATAATCCACAAAGCGTGACTCACTCCCAGGCAAATTGCTGTGGATGTGTAACCAGTTTTGGCCCCTGATCGCCCCTGCAATTCCAGAAGCAACTGTGAATGCAAACGTATCCCCACCCTACAATCTGTTGGATGAAGGGGGGAGACAAATGCCCTGATTTCTTCCTGCCTTACTCACAAGATCTGTCCCCCAGCTCGTTAATATCACCTCTGTCTTGTCTGAATTGAGTTCAAATTCTTTGCCCTCAACCAGATTCCAATCTCAGCCAGGCACTGTGACAACAAAGACACTGCACCATCTGGGCCTGATGAAAATGAGACCAAGCTGCAGGTAGTCATTGTATGGATGACAATTCAGGCTGAACCGTGTCCGTCTCTCCCCCATCAAACACACAGCAAACAGGAGGGATGATGAAACAGAGCCTCGCAAAACCCAGCAGGACAGAACTCACCTTCTGCATCTCTGAGAGGAAAGAAGGAACCACTCCAAAGCGACACTGCCTACCCCAACCGGGGACTGGGCGCCAGTTACTAAAAACAGTATCGGCAACAGTATCCAGGGCTACTGACAGCTTGGCTTAATCGCTGCTGTGCCTAGCTAGTAATTGTCTACATGCTGCCCTACATCAAAAGTCTGCAAGTTTCTGGCCAGCTCTCAACCCGGCACACAAACACAGTGGGCTAGTGTCTGAAACTCAGACCTCCTTCCTGAGGTTTTCCCATTATTCTCAAGGAATAACCATAAAATCTCAGCCTAAATTTCCTCTTGAGCTTACCTCTTTTACCATTGTCCCAGCTGGGTCCCTGTCCCTGTCCTTGCTCCCACTTCCCTTGGTCAGGTTCAAAGCCTTTAATGCACCTGCGTTGGGGCCAGTAGCACCTACCTAGGATGGCTGTGAGGTTAAGCTGGCAGAAGGGCTCTACTTTTCTTCGCAGGGTCCTAGTGCTGCCCTGATACAGCCTGACTGGCAGGGATCAAGGACACGTGAGGACTTCAGGTTGTCTCACCATCACCTTCAAAGGGAAGATCAAAGGCTAAAGACTTTTTTTGTTGTTGAGTAGGGGCCTAACTTTCATTCATCTGGGAGATGCTTGCACCCTACCTTCCTGTAGGGGAGCATTAATAGTCTCAGCCTAAAATGGGCCCACTACATCTTGTTTTGATTTAAGTAGCTATGAGGTGCCTGGATCCAACTCAAAGTTGATAGGTGGAATCTTTTCCCTTGGTGAGCAGTGCTGGCAGGAACTCCCCAAAGAGGAGACATCACGGGTTCTTTCCAGACATGGACCAACTCGCCACCAATCCCTGCTGCTGTTCTCCACAAAGTGGGAGGCAATTGTGCCTCCGTATGGAAAATCTAACTGTGTGTGTGTGTGTGTGTGTGTGTGTGTGTGAGAGAGAGAGAACTGTCCTGGGTGAGACTTTGCAGATGCAACAGCGAGGAGGATGTCCCATCACCCAACGCCCTTTTGAGCCACCCAGGCCTCTTCCACTGCCAACAGCCATCAGGAAAAAATTAGGCTGGAAAAATATTAGCAGTTTCAGCTGTGCTTTAGGTTGAGGTTTTTGTAGGCTGTCGTGTTTGTTAGCACTCCACACTTAATGACGTGCTATAATCACTGTTAACTGCTCTGACTAAAAAAGGCATCTCAGGAGTTTGTTTGCCTGGGAATAGGAAGAGAGGCAGGCTAGTAAAGATGTCATCATCTCTCCACCCCAGAAAACGACTGCCGTTCAACTGCCGTTCAAAGCCCTAACCTCCTTAAACATTCGTTGTGATGGAATGAATCCGCTCTAGCCTACTTCTTAGCTTTAATTCCCTGGTGGTGGCGTGGGGGTTATACCAACATTGATCCTGATTGGTTCCAGTGGTGGTTTCTTTTTACTGGGGAAAGTCCTTGCACTAGACTGTTAACGCAGGGAGATAATGCACAGAAAACTCTGTGCCCGAGTTGCTGCTGAGTCATATTAGCAAAAAAAGAGTTTGGTCATGAGCTTGTCCTGTGTGAAAACAGGTGACTGAGTATGTCGGGCTGGAGCGCTTGAATAAGTATTGTGAAATCCTCATGCACGTCACCTACAGCATATTCAGCACATGGCAGAAGATGAGGTGCTATGCTTGGGAATATACATACACTGTTACTGTGCTTTTCATTTTTGTAAAGGTTTGGCTGGAAGCTTCCTGAGGTTGGTACAAATTCCTGTCTCCCTCAAACATGCACACTAAGGCCAGATTCTCCACTGCTGCTTCATCTCCAATGGAGCTGCACAGATCTACACCAGCTGAGCGTGTAGCCTATGCTGTCTTTACATCCGTATGTTTTTTTCTTCAAGCATTTTAGCTTTCATGTTCTCTAAAAGGGAAACGAATGACTGCACATCGGGAGGTAGCAGCACTCTTTGACACCCTGAGTAATGCATCCTGGGAATGAGTTGCTAATGTTGCGTTCTTGTCCCGGAGATACCATCAAAATAAAAGAATGGTGGTTTTGGTTGGGTGGGGGGGCTGTGTTTTCCTGAAATGGAATTTCCAGTCAGCATTCATGCTGCAGCTTTTAAACAGCCCATCTCTTTTTACTTCTCCATATCTAATACCAGCTGGCTTGTCTGCAGTCCTGTTCATCCTTTTTCACTTGAGAGTCCACTACTAGGCTTAGTGATGGTTCTCCTTGGGTAGCTTTGAATGAAATGGCATCCATCTAGCCTCCAGTTTTACAGTGCTCCTTTCTCATTGCACAGTGTGATGTGAAATGAAGAACTGAGTCACTACCTGACCTGCCTTCTCTCCTAGATGATGGAGCATAACTAAAGAATGGCAGTAACTGACAGGGCCTGTATAACTAGAAGCAGCGGTATGGAGAAGAGATGATGTCAAGTTTCTCCCTGTTGCATTTCTTCATGGAGGGTTTCTCTCAGTTCTCTTTAGGTCCAAATATCTCTCCGACTTCCCCCTTCACACTGACAAGGAGAAGGGATGGCATGTGGCCAGTCAGTTTTATAAGGAACTAACTTTTGCTGGCCCTTCCCGACAATTTTGACAGTGGTACTTATAGGGTCAGTATGGTGACCACTCACACATTTCCAGAATACCGGACATTTGGTACTTCTGGGAATGGTGTGGGCCCACGTACGGTTTTGTCTCAGTACCGTATGGGGGAACAAACCACTCAAAAAGAGGGCCATCCAGTTGAAAACCGTACAAAGGGCCTGCCTAAGAGTCAGAGGAACTGGCATATAACTTCCCACTAGGTGGTGGGTTTTACATCATATAGTCTATTGGTTTTCAACCTTTTTTTTCACTCGCAGACTCCTAAAAAATTTCAAATGGAGGTGCAGACCCCTTTGGAAATCTTAGGCATAGTCTGTGGACCTCAGGGGTCTGTGAACCAGAGGTGGAATACCACTGATATAGTCACATTGACATAAAGCCTGTCTGCATATAGGCCACATGTGCCACCTGGACTTTCACCACAAGTGGAATGGACAAGATTTCCTTCTGAGGGCTTGTTAGCATCGCTGTGTAATTTGGGTGGAATGATCGTGATGATGCAAAGCTGCTTTGGCCCAGTGGATAGCATGCCAGACTGGGAGATGGGAGACCTGGGTTATACCCCCTGCCTCCAATTTAGCCTTGCTATGTGATCTTGAACAGGACACTTAACCTCCCCTTGCATCGCGTTTGCTCAACACCTGTATCAACAGGGGCTGTGATGGTCGATCACCTGGGTGGCGTAGTTTGAGATCTGGAGAACTACGCTGCTCATTTCCGTGATGAAATGCTGCTTCCACAGCCATCTCACCTGGGGGATGGCCTTTGAGTGGGATCCTCACCTGCCAAAGTGATGGGTGGCGGCTTTGACCTCGAGGGAGTGTTGCAGGTGGGGGTGAGAATTAACGCAAAGAGCTGATGCGGGGAGTCCTCGTAGCTCACCAGAGGTGAAGGGTAATAGTGAATGCCAATTTGGGGTCAGTTCATGTGCTCCTGGGCACTAGACTGAGACCACCAAACTCATTTCATGTAGGTCACAAAAGGATAATCACTCCGCTGGCCTGGTCTGGATTTTAACAAGAGAGGGGAAAGGGTCTTGTGGTTGAGACACTGGATTGGGACTGGGAAGATCTGAGTTCAGTTCCTGGCTCTTCCCCCAGATTTTCTGTGTGACCTTGGGGAAGTCAGTTAATCTCCCCTATACCTTATTTCCCCAGCTGAAATGGAGATGATAATCCTCATTTTCTCCCTCCCTTTTCCTGCCATCTTGAGATAGTAAACTCTTCAGTCTCTCACTATGTGTTTGTACAGAACCTAACACAATGGGGTCCCAGTCTCAGTTAGGGCCTTGAGGCACTACCATAGTACAAGTTCAAACAAACCAACAACAAAACAGCTATAGAGCTGGTGGTTGAAAAATCCTACACATTTTGGAGAAGCGGGGGAGAGGGGAGGTGTTCTTGAAATTGACAAGCCCCAATACGTGTCCTCAATATGGAAGTCACTCTACCTGGTTACCAGTTCTCTTCAGACATCCTGTGTCCCACGTGACCTTGGAGTCATGGTCTGTCTGATTTTTTTCTATTTTGCTTCCAGTGACTAATTCAGTAACAGAAAAACATTGTGTTGCTTTCACATCCTTTCCAGTCCACTAGTAGAAAATGGACAAAAAGCCAGGCCTGTACATTAGTACACGCAGTAAGCATTATTAGTTCAGTTTATATTGTGTAAAAAAAAAAAAAAAAAAAAAAAAGTCTTCACAAGGGGGAAACAAACTAGTAGATGAAGAGATTTAAAAAAATCTGTTATAAATAGCTCCCCCCCCCAGTAACTAGCCCTTTGTATCTCAGACACAGTTGCTTAATTTGCCACCTGACATTTCTAACCACGAATTCCTTCCCCTGTTCACCACATTCTGGCCATTAGGAGTGCCTGTAAATTGCTAGGCAGAATATATTTTCTCACTTACACTCTCTATCTCTCTGGTCTTTTCACTGACCTAACGTGTGTGTGTGTGTGTGTGTACTTTTGAAATGATGTGCACACACAGGTAATGGTATAAATGCAAATTAAACATGTTGGGAACTGACAAGTGACGACTCAGAAATGTTTGTTTGTCTGGAAAATTACTTTCCCGCCCCTGATATTTGTATGTGTTCTGCAGGAGGCATCGCGATCTAGCGGTTAAAGCCCGGAGTGGCGAATCAGGATAATATGGATTACATTCCTTATTTTGTCCTGTGTCACCTTGGGAGGAGACTTAACTTCACCCTTCCTCAATTTATCCTGCCTGTAAAACTGAGATAAACTATCCTACCTCACAGTGGGGTCGTGGTGCTTAATTAATGTTTGCAAAGATTATTTATTATGCCTGTTACCTTCCTCATAAAGTCTTTTGACCCATTTCCACTCCTTGCCCCATTTAAAGAAATATTGTACAAATAATAGATATTTTCACTGTTTCCTCCAGCAGACGGGTGTGTGCTGATATCTATTTTTATTTCCCAATCCCAGTGAGAAAGCCAGACGTCTCTTCCTGAAGCACTTGGCTGGCCGTGACTTCCTCCTTTAAGTTAATTAAAATCTCTGCAGTTTCCATACTCTTTCCAAAGCTTAAGATAAATAGATGCCATGTGTATCTGTTCATCTGTTCACTCTTAGGAATGAAGGACTTTAAAAAAGTTGTTAGAACTGAAATGGTGGAATGATTCATTGGGAATTTAGATAGGTTTCTGGGACAGATGGAAAAAGAGAGAGACAATCCTGCATGTTTACCTAGTTAGGGTAGTGGTTGGCCATTTGTGTGCTGCTCCATTGGTGGATTTTTCTAGGCAGGGATTTAGAGAGCGGATCCTTTTGTTTATATTTGTCATCAGTAAAGAGGCTATGGCTCGCCAGCCTGATGGAAATGAGCCAGTCAAGGGGGATTATACACTTGATGACTAGGAAAGGAAGCAGGTCGTGTTTTAAAGACCTTTTGTAATATCTGTCTCCATTATGTATTTATATGGCCCCCATTGCTTTGGGATCTGAGTGCCTTACAATCTTTAATTAACCACTCTTCCTTGAATGTTCTCTTGCGACATTTGATAACTCCTTATGATTAGTGAGCTGTTCCACCTGGTCTTTAGCTGTGACACTCGAGTACATGTGTGGCTCCAAAGCTTGTCTCTTTCACCCACAGAAGTTGGTCCAGTAAAAGATTTATTACCTCACCCACCTTCTCTCACAATCTTTATTATATTTATCCTGGCAGCATCCCTGTGAGGCAGAGCAGTGCCATTATCCCCATTTTACAGAGGGGAACTGAGGCACACAGACATAGGTGCTGGAACTAGGGGTTGCCGCACCCCCTGGCTTGAACTGGTTTCCATCATATAGAACAGTGATCCCCAACACAGTGCCTGTGGGTGCCATGGCGCCTGCCAGGGCATTTATGTGCGCCCGCCTAGTGCCCAGCAGGGGAGAGAAGCCGCGGCCCAGCGCCTGCCGGGGACAGAGAACTCAGGCTGCGGGCACGGTGTTCTCTGTTCCCGGCAGGCGCGGGGCCCGCCTAGTGCCCAGCAGGGGAGAGAAGCCAGGGCCCCGCGCCTGCTGGGGACAGAGAACTCCGGGGCTGAGTGGGTATTCACCCACGAAAGCTCATGCTGCAAAACGTCTGTTAGTCTATAACAGGGGTAGGCAACCTATGGCACGCGTGCCGAAGGCGGCACGCAAGCTGATTTTCATTGGCACTCACACTGCCCAGGTCCTGGCCACCGGTCCGGGGGGCTCTGCATTTTAATTTAATTTTAAATGAAGCTTCTTAAACATTTTAAAAACCTTCTTTACTTTACATACAACAATAGTTTAGTTATATATTATAGACTTATAAAAAGAGACCTTCTAAAAAGGTTAAAATGTATGACTGGCACGCGAAACCTTAAATTAGAGTGAATAAATGAAGACTCGGCCCACCACTTCTGAAAGGTTGCCGACCCCTGGTCTATAAGGTGCCACAGGATTCTTTGCTGCTTTCTATGCTTGTTTTGTTTAAATTAAGATGGTTAAAAGCAGCATTTTTCTTCTGCATAGTAAAGTTTCGAATCTGTATTAAATCAATGTTCATTTGTAAACTTTTGAAAGAACAACCGTAACATTTTGTTCAGAGTTACGAACAACCTCCATTCCTGATGTGTTTTTAACTCTGAGGTTCTACTGTACTGTTTTGGTTTGGGGCTGGATCAGTTAACTGGATAACTAAGTCTTCCTTGAAAACATTGCCCAGCAAACAGCATTATTGATTTAATGACTGAAGAAGAGAGTGTTATCCACCCGTTAGAAAAGGAACCAGAGTTCTTGGATTCAGCTCTCAGCTCTATCACTGACTTCTCTGTCTGATCCTGGGCAAAGTAGAAACATTTTGAGGAGGGTGGGGAACTCTGTTTTAAGAAAATAATTACAGCATTTGTTTTGGTTTTTATTATCTCATACCTTTTAATACTTGTATAAGTCTTGTGTGGGATTCGACCACACAGTCTGCAAGGTTCAAGCCACACAAATGCTAAACCCCACCCTGCCAGGAATGTATTGGCTAATTCTTAGAAACATTCTAGACTCATAGAATCTTTGTGCCAGTCCAGCAACATTTTGTCTGAAATGCCATTTATTTTTTAAAAAGATTAATTTTTCTTATTACAAAATATTTAATAGGAAAATAGAAGCTGATAGAACGGCAAGTGTTAAGAGTCAGACTGTATCCACTTCTTTCTTTTTCTTTTGATTTGTTTGCTAGAAATTCATTATGTACTTTTTTTCCCCCCAGCAGTAACCTGAGAATATATGTCCTCAGTGTCCCATCCCGCACTGTCCCACTAAAATCTGGGCTTTTTCATTCACTGGTGCTGCAAACTCTGTGAGCAAAGCCCTTGCCAAGATATGTAGAGAAAGTTATGTCAGGAGGTGGGAAATCTGCTGATTTTTGCAATTTGCGTACCCTAATTACCATAAACAACATACTTAATCCTTTCAGACTGTGAAAAACCATTCACTGGTGAGGCACTAAATGGGTCATTGAGGGTTGGCTGCTGACTCTGATGTTGAAAAACTATTGAGCAGGGCTTTCCTGTCTAAAAGCAAATAGCAACGGACAATAGCTTGGGAAGGAATCGGTATTTGATCACTGTACTCGGTGGAGTGGACATTTCAGAGGGGGTGTTGTACTTATTGTGTGCACACACACACACACACACACACACACACACACACACACACACACACACACGCACACACACACACACACACGCACACACACACACACACACAATCCGTATGCCAGTCTCAAACGAGGCCTTCCAGTACTTATAATCAAAGGGGAGACATTCTTTTCTGGATCAAACTCTGTCCTGGAGCTGTGGCTACAGCTACCTGGAGGATGACAATTCCATTTGCTGGCAAATTCTGAGGTTTCGAAATTTGTTTTCATTCTGCACTGGAATGAAAACAAAAACCTTTTGAACGTTTTCACAAAAATGGAATTGTGTCAAACAGTCTGTCTTTTTACTTGTAAAGCTGAGGGAAGAAATGTCGCGATGTCCAGGAGAGCACACGTGTGCGTGGTGGGGTCCTGGCCTAGGAAATGATCTAAGCAACTGTAGTTGTGATTTTTCAGGTTTAATTGTTATCAGTGATACATTATGATTAAGTTCTTTTGAGGAAAGGAGAGAGCAACCTGAAAGGCATGACCTGGACTTGTCTGCCTTCACTGTTCTCGCAGGGTGCAAACCTTCTTTTTTTTCCACTGTGAACAAACATAGCAACTATTCTGAGAATTTGCTTTGTCCGTATTCCATTTTTTTGGCCAAATACAATGATGATACGTGGGTCGTCTTCAGAGCACTTTACAAGCCTACACGTTGACTGTCTTGTAATATCCCTGTGACGTAGGAATTCATTTTCCCATTTTATGTATGAGGAGACTAAATGACTTGCCGAGGGTCACGCAAGAATTCTGTGTCACACTGGACATAGGACATAGGACCCTGGTTTCCTGGTTCCTAGTATCTTCCCTTAACCACATATCCAAGTTTCTCCCCATGTCTACATTTGAAAATTGGAGATGACTGCCTAAGATTCCTGAAAATTAGTCATCTTGAAAGATGGTGTTAAGGATTTCTCTACCATAATCCCCCTATCAAGCCATGGTTAGTCATCACTTTAACCAGGTAGGAATGTTAACATTTTATTGTCAGTGAATCCTAGGTCCATAAAAAGAACTGACTATGCAGCAGCACTCACTTATTTGCTAATCTGGCAGTAGTATGCCAACACACTGGTGCACCTCTTACTGAAAAATTCACGATTAGAAAGTTCATAAATGAGGCCACAATAATTGGAGTTTTTTCAGCTTGAAATTGTTCCTTGTTTGTTTTACATGATGGCACTAATCACGTGACTGGAAACATACCCAATTTTGTTTTTAAAAATTAGCTGTGAAAGTATAAACCACATATTTTTCTAGGGTAGGATCAAGTTTAAAATGACAAGCTTGATAAAAGGAGAAATCATTGATGGAAATTTATATCTGAATAGGGTTTTTGTTAATCTATTTTTTTACCCTCAATGCTTGATAGCTATTTGAACGTTCTTTCTTTTGAGAGATGCTGAAGGTTGAAAGGATGTGAGGTATCTTAAAATGTGCATCAAAGAATTTGTAATGTAGACAGGGCCTTAGCCAAAAACTCAAGTGTCCCTGGGGTTAAAACACTTTTCTCTCCCTTTTGTTTATCATCAAGAAGTTTATTTTTCAGCTGCAACAATCATCCAGAAGTGCTTTCGATTCAACAGGACGTGCTGGGTTGAGTCTGCAGTGTATTTTGGATACAAGCAGGCAATAAGAAAGCATGCAAGGTTTAGCTGTAGTTGAGAATTGCAAGTTGTCGGGGGTTATATTATACCGCAGAGTTGCCCATATGTTGTCTTTATGCCTGATGCACTTAGTACACCATCAGGCATTAATAAAAGTCAACATCCAAGTCAACTCTTCTTCCAAGTCATTTATCCAATTTGGAAAATGTGTTAGCATCAAGTTAACTTAATTATATGTGGATTTGGGCTCATGGTAGTTTTTAACCATTGAACTATGCAGATCAGTTATTTTTAAATTCCTTTCCATGATGGCAGAAAATGATTACCTAGGAATCCTTCAAACCCCACGCCCTCCATTCTTCACTGAACCCAATGGGCGAGGATTAATAAATCATTTAGGATTTGTTTGTTTCCGACGTGGAAAAGAAGAAGATCCTCATGACAGACGTCATGGTGCCATTCGAAAACAGGTCACCGGCCTTCCACGGGGCCCGAGCTCGGAAGGTGCTGACATACACCCCGCTGGCCAACACCCTGAGAGTCCCGGGCTATGAGGTCCAAATCCACGCCCTGGTTGTGGGAGCCCTGGGCGAGTGGGACCCCCCCCCCCCAAACGAGCCAGTGCTGAGAGCGTGCAGAGTCGGTCGACGCTGCGCCCGGCTCATGAGACAGCTCATGGTGTCCGACACTATCAGGTGGTCTAGAGACATCTACATGGGGTACATCACGGGACACCGTCAGTACCAGTTCGAGTAATCGAGTACGCTGGTCAGGGAAATAACCCACTTCCTTCCTTCCCTGACGAACCAAGGGACGCACCCCACCCATGTACTTATTCACTACACCAATACTGACTTGGACTCTAAATACATTCGATGGGTGGCGTACCCGAGATCACTTATCCACTGACGTTTTAAAAACTCCCGCACCCCAATCTGGGTCTATGCTGGTTATGTGCTATGTATATATCTTATGAACCTTGTAACCGACACTTGTAATCCCTCATAACCCAAGCCTGACCCTAGATGTACAATACCTTCCTTCTTAACTTGTGTAAATTTGATTTTAAACATTAACTTTAATAAAATTTTTACTCCCATTGTGACTCCACTTACAGAGCCCAAACTGAAGAATACTAGTTGAAAACCTGGTTCTTGCGGCTATTTCCCTGCCAAGCCGGTGCACTTTTCATACTAGTCTTACAGCTTTCTCCTTAAGAAACATCTTCATGTCTTAAGATACAGTCACGGTTGCATAAGTGTCATGTTCCTGTATAAAAGTCATGGAAACTGAATTAAAGACACTTGTTTGCTAACTTAAGGCTGCACCATGATAAGAATAGTTGCAGTGGCCAAAGGGCTGCTTGCATGATTAAAGATTGCAACACTGGAGTTCCTGTTTGGCACCCATGATAGCTGTTCAAAAGCATGGAAAGCTCCTTGCACTTTCCCTTTTCCCCAACCCCCCCATGCACTGTGCAACATGCAAGCAGAACCCTGGCCCTGAACATCTTGCAATAGACATGTTTACTATTTTGCATAAGTCTGAGCTTTGCTAATTTTCTGCTGGGCTTGTTTTCAGCAGGGTTTGCATAATTGCACTTCGTAGGGCTTGTTTAAGATTGACTGATTCATCTTCAGCTGAAGCTGCCTTGCTCCATCCTCTGATTTAAACTATTGGTCAGTTATCTAATTTTTGCAGCGATAATTAACTGTGTCATTGGAATAAGAAATATAACAGGTGTAGCTCTTGGAGTGTAAATGTGTAAATTAAACAGTTCCATAAACCTGGGTTCAAGTCCTCTTCTCAATGGGCTAAAGGTGTTGCTAATAACAGCTATGTGGACTGTAGGTCCCTTTCAGGGACCCGGTCACCCTGAGCTCTAGCCCAGGGGTTCTCAACCTTTTTCTTTCTGAGTAGGGTGACCAGATAGCAACTGTGAAAAAACGGGATGGGGGGCGGGGGGTAATAGGCGCCTATATAAGAAAAAGTTCCCCAAAACGGGACTGTCCCTTTAAAAACGGGACATTTGGTCACCCTATTTCTGAGCCCCCCCCCGACATGCTATAAAAACTCCACAGCTCACCTGTGCCACAACATCTGGTTTTCCTCATAAAAGCCAGGGCTGGAATTAAGGGATAGCAAGCAGGGCAATTGCCCGGGGGACCAAACCACAGGGAGCAACGAGAAGCTAAGTTTCTCCGGCTTCTGCTTCAGCCCCAGGTGGCAGGGCTCCGGGCTTCAGCCCCATGCAGTGGGGCTTTGGCTTTCAGGCCTGGGCCCCAGCGAGTCTAACGCTGGTCCTGTTTGGCAGCCCCCCTGAAACCTGATCGCGGCCCCTCAGGGGGTCCCGGACCCCTGGTTGAGAACCACTGCTCTAGCCCACTCTAAGCATGTCTTGCACAGCACCTAGTGGATTGTTGGCACTAAATAAGTAATTCTTCACTCCATATTTGTGTTTCTTTTCTGCTTTTTTCCCCTCTTCGGAGGGGTTGTAGAAAGAGTGATAATTGGTGGGAAAACAAAAGGTTTTAGGCTGAAAATGGAGGTGGAACCAGCAAAAGACAGGAGAAAAAAAAAGAGGAGGGGATAAGAGAACGCCCCGCAGCAGGAGTCAGAGGACAGAGCATAATGACAAGAGAGGAGCAAGTAATAGTGTGCTACTTGGAGTCAGAGAGGTTTAGAAAATGAATGAAAAGGAGCTGGGCCTACTTGAATGGGGCAGAAATATGCAGCAGAGAGGATCCAGCTGGAATGTGCAAGGTACGGGGGTGGATGTGTCTTCGGTGCTGTTTTCTGCCTCTGCCTTTTGCTGTTGTGTTCGGTTTGAAAACACTGCCACCTCCCTCAATGCAGCTGGAGGGTGTATTTGGGTCACCTTGGTGGAAAGGTCTCTGGCGATTATTTGTTCTGGCACCTTCTGCCAATGAAGGTGGGGGAAAATCAAAACAACCTCCTCACACACACAAACTCTCTGCTGTTTGGAGTGGACAGAAGTGCCTGTTCTGAGGATGTTTACGGTGCCTCCCCATGCTCTAAACAGGGAAAAGATATTTTTCCTTCCAGCCAAATTTGTTTTTGGAATTTGTATAAACAAATTTTGACTTATATGAACACACTAACATGCCGCAGTGCTTCCTGTTCTTAGTGGTTTGTAGGTACTTTTATTGCCCTCAAAGCCTCAAACAGGGACATGTATTTATGTGTTCAGGAAACCCAAGGCAATCTGTCAGCTACTCAGGTTGTCTCACAATGGGGTAAAAGAAAACTAGTCAGAAAACAGTTTAGTTTTAAAAGCACAGTCTGTGTTGTTTAAATACAGAGTTTGAAGGAGCTACAGAACATACTTACCAACTACAAAGAAAGACACCCAGAAGATTGGAGGATTAATAGTAATGTTCCTTACATAGCAATTGCTTTACAAGCTGTGGGCTCCGATCCTGCAAAGACTTATGGGCCTGCCTAACTTGAAGCATGTGAGTAATCCCATTGAGGCCAATGAACGACTTCCATGTAAGTCAAAACCTCGTTACATACAGCCCCATTGAAACGCAGCTGCCTCTGGGGTGGATGGAGGTAGCCAAGGGGAACAAAGCAAGACCCCTTAGAGTTGAGAGGAGGGAAAGTTAAACAAGGAAACTGAGGCAAAGCCTTGCTCTTATGAAAAGGGCCAGTGGAGTGTTTAATGTCCCTGCTGAGCAGGCACCTTTGGTTTGTCAGCTCGCTCTCTCTCTTAAACCCTTGCGCAGATAAAGACCTAGAACAGGCAAATACTTAAGCACTTTCCAAAGTGGGATTTCCTGAATTGGCACCATGGGGGGAAGCGTGACACCTGTTGATGCTCTCTGGTAAGCATGAAGGGCTGCCTGGATTTAGGGCAGGATTTCAACATTTAAATGTTTACTTCGGGGCAAATTAATGTTTTTTTCATTCAATTTTGAGGGCTTTTTCCTCCATAAAACAGAATTTCAGCCTGTTCTATAAAGCAGCTGGATGAAAATGGCTTTTTAATTTGCTGAAATTTTATTTTTTTCCTGTTTTTCAATTAGCTCATGACAATGGAGTCCTGGTCCATGAGAGGGATTCCTAGCCACTACCTCAGTACAAATAGTATTTATTATTTATTAACTTGTTCCAAATGCAGTTCTTCCAGTCTGTTTCTTGGGTGTCTTTCTTTGGAGTTGGTAAGTGTGTTCTGTAGCTCCTTCAAACCCTGTATTTAAACAATACTGTGCTCTTAAAACTAAATAGATTGTCTATTTAAATATGTTGGCGAGTTCTGCTTCTAAAGCAGACATTGCAACTGGTGTGTTCTAGGTGGCAGGAAAGGTATTAAATAGAGCACATAACAAGGCATCTTATTTCAAAGGTAACTACAAGGAAAATAGGCTTAATATACGAGTTTGTTATGCACAAAGGTGCAGGCTTAAAGGATTGCTTTATAATGAACACACAGGATAGCCCATTGAATAGTTACTAGAAATGGTATAATTTCTGTGATGATTAGATAAGGTAATACATCTGTTGTTTTCCCCTGCTTATGTTTGCAGCTTTTAAATGGTTTGGCTAAAGAGAGAAAGAAACTGTGTGGGGTTTACAGAATAAAATTAATGCAGCCTTTTTCCATTGAGGGGACTAGAACAAGGCAGTCTATTGTTTAATGTAGGTTCGCTGTGACCTGCTGTTCTCTCAGGTTTTGCAAGGTGCTGGAATAAGAGCCCAAATCACTGAAGCTCATTAAATGAGAGGCCTAAGCCACTCTGCCTAAAATTTGTACCACTTAGCAGAATGGGGAAGCGCGTGATAAAAAGAAGGCCCTTGTACTTATAAAATGCCAGAGATAAATTGTGTGGAAAATTCTTTAAACTAATGGTCTGAGAAATATTCTGCAAAGGCTATTTTCTACCCTTAGTTCTAATTGCATCTTAAACATTCATAGCCCGAGCAACCGGAGAATCACGCACACTAGTGTCATGGTTCACTTGGAGCAATTTGTTTTATAAGATAATGAACTGTATCAGCAGAAGTTTAAGACAAATGGTTATAGGTGGGGCTTGTAGCACCACCTATTATTAAAGTTGTCTGACACTTTCCTGTTTTTTCAGTTGCTTATAACTTTGTCAAACTTTAACTGTTTGGGCTGATGTCTGCTGGATGTCTGCCTCGGGCTGAATTGTTTGGGGCGGGAATCTGGCGACCTTTTCTTTGAAATGTTCTAGTGGCCACATGCATGGGTGGCGTGTGAGCCGCCAACTGGGGCCACCGCATAGGGGGACTGGAGCCGCACGCAAGAGTGGGAAGCAGGTCGAGGGGGAGGCCCGGGAGTGGAACATGGGCAGGGCCACACCTGGCTGTTTGGGGAGGCACAGCCTCCCCCAGCCTATAGTACCCATGCTTTGGAGAAAAGACTTGAAATCTGGCTGAAAGGTGGCCTTTGTGTCAGCCACGTGCCCTTTGTCATGCCTGTGAAAATCCACCCAACACTGTTCATTTGATTGCTACCTCCCGCCCTTTCCGGTACCTTTCATCCAACTGTTGTATCCTGTCTGACAAGTAGAGTGTAACCTCTTGGGGCAGGACCCAACCTCTTAGTTACCTGACTATACTGTCATTTGCACAATAAGGCCCTGATTAGACTTCCTAGGTATTATTGTAATGCCAGTAATTAACAGCAGCCATCCTGATCGTTTGCTGTATTCAAAATCTCTAGCAGTTGGGGAAAAGAGGAGGTCTCTATATGATATTTCTGAGTGTCCTTTGTACATAAGAATCACAATTATCCAAACATCCCTTGCTAAAATATTTGGCACTCATATTCTGTGATGATAGATGATTCAGTAGATGGGTGGATCTGTCTCTGTCTTTAGATCCCAGATTATTTGAATGTATTCGGTGTTCTCCAGAAGTTTGGATACTTAGACTGTAGTAATAACACTGATTTGTGTAAGCCCTTTAATCTGAGGATCTCAAGGAGCTGTACAAATATATTAGTGAGTTTGATCTCCTAAAACCCCTGTGAAATAGGGGAAGTATTATCATCTCCATTTTACAGATGGGGAAACTGAGGCTTGGCGGTTTAGTAGTTTGCCCGAAGTCACACAGTGATTCAGGACCAGAATTGGAACTGGTACTCAGGAAGTCTGACTCAGTTCCATTCCATTCCACTCTAATCACCAGTACACACTACCTTTGAGCCCGTTAAATGGTTATAGCTATATTGTATGCAAGCATTGTTGAAACTGTGTCAGTCCCAAGATATAAGAGAGACAAGGTGGGTGAGGTAAAAAATTTTATTGATCCAACTTCTGGGTCAAAGAAGAAGAGCTCTGTGTAAGCTCAGAAGCTTGTCTCTGTCACCAACAGAAGTTGGTCCAATAAAAGATATTACCTCACCCACCTCGTCTCTCTACTGCTATATTGGCATTAGATGAGCGCTATTTACCAGTTTACTTTTATCAATAGATAATTTTTCAGACAGACCCATTTTAAACCCTTTTAGCAGTTTAGTTTTCCAAACAGTTACATTTTACTCCCACTTAAAACATTTGCTCTTCTGTTGCCTCCAGTGATAATGCTCCATAGCAATACAAATAGCATGCACAGCATGGCAGGAGAGAGTAAACACTCTTTTTTTGGGAGAAGGCATTTTATTCTGCACTATATTTGTATTGTGAATATAGAGCACATTTTTAGTAATGACTTCAAACTGTCAAGCTAATTCTATATAGCTTTGCCACTAGGCAGGGTAACATTTTGTCTCTGCAACGTGCCAGGCAATTTGCTAATTGTGAAAGAAATTAAGCACATATTTCTCCCAGCCAAATTAGCAACGGGCCACTGTTTGGACGGATACATGGAATATCTTAGTCTACCTGTGCAGGTAGGTCTTAGATCGAGTTTGATGGACTGGTTCCAGAGCAGGGGTAGGCAACCTATGGCACACGCGGGCCGAAGGCGGCACACGAGCTGATTTTCAGTGGCACTCACACTGCCCAGGTCCTGGCCACCGGTCCGGGGGGCTCTGCATTTTAATTTAATTTTAAATGAAGCTTCTTATACATTTTAAAAACCTTATTTACTTTACATACAACAATAGTTTAGTTATACACCTCTACCTCGATATAACGCTCTCCTCGGGAGCCAAAAAATCTTACCGGGTTATAGGTGAAACCGCGTTATATCGAACTTGCTTTGCTCTGCCAGAGTGCGCAGCCCCCCCCCANAGACCAACCCATAGGGCATGTCTACACTTACCATGGATCAATACCGCGGCGATCGATCCAACAGGGGTCAATTTAGCGGGTCTGCAGTGAAGACCCGCTAAATCGACCACAGATCACTCTCCCGTCGATTCCGGTACTCCACTGGAACGAGAAGCATAAGGTAAGTCAGCGGGAGAGTTTCTCTCCCGTCGACCCAGCGTGGTGTAGACACCGCAGTAAGTCAACCTAAGCTACGTCGACTTAGGTAACTTAGGTCAACTTAACTCCATAGTGTGGACTGCCCATAGGAAGAGAGAGCTCCCACCCCAAAGAGCTTGCAGTCTAAACAGTAAAGATGGACAGAAGGTAGGAGAAAGGAAACGTTATTACCACTTTAGAGGTGGCAAACTGAGGTACAGAGCGATTGCGACTTACCCAGGATCACATGGGATTTGATCCCCTCTCTGCTGAGTGGTCCTGTCTAGTGCCAAATCAGCCTTCGTGGCAGTTAGAATGAGTTTAAAAATACCGGTATGTATTGTTGAAACGAAGTTTCCATTTCCCCTTGGCTGGGTGTCAGCAGCTGATCATTAGTGATTTCACAGTCAAGTCTTGCAAAGTGTCTGTTTGATTAATAGTTCATATCTTTTTTGCAGAACTTCATCTTTTTATGCTGTTCATTTATTACTTACCATTTATGTGAGTTGAATATGTTTTATTTTTATGTTAAATACAGTGGACCCATCCTTACAATTAAGACATTTTTTTTTTTTAACAATACAGGTCTGTCGCATCTTAGGCGCATTTAACATGTGCGATTTCAGCTTTACGCNGAAGACATTTTTTTTTTTTTAACAATACAGGTCTGTCGCATCTTAGGCGGATTTAACATGTGCGATTTCAGCTTTACGCGGTCGGCAAAAACAAGAAAAAAACAAAAGAAAAAGAGAAAAATAACAATTTAAATACTGTTTCTGTAGTGCGGGCGATTCTGCCCGCCATTACACTCAATGTAATTTTGACTATACGCGGTTTTCGCTTTACGCGCTGACCGCGGAACGTAACCCCAGCGTAAGATGAGACAGACCTGTACAGCTTCATGATTGGAGACGGTCACTGGGACTGGAAAATGCAATAGTTGATTAATAATTCTTTGCCATCCCGTTAGCACTGGTCAGCAAAGCACTTTGGGAGCATGAGTGAATTAAGCCTCAGAACACTCCCTTCAGGCAGAGAAGAATTACTGTACCCCTTTTACAGATAGGAAACTGAGACACAGTGGGCCAAATTCAGAGGGTTATGTAAGGATGATTGTTAAATTACAGGCTGATTAAGTTGTTTGAGTCTGGTGTTGCAACATACAGACTGAGCAGGGTGGGCAAAGGTATAAATCACTAGTTGAAATACTCACCTCTGAATTTGGCCCTGTGGGGTTAAGTGACTAGACCAAGGTCACACAGTGAGCCAGTGGCAGAGCCGTGAACAGAACCCAGGAGTCCTTGCTCCCATCACTTGACTACTCTCCCTTCCCATACACTATTTGCAAAACATTGAACATCGTGGAGCTTTTATAGTACTATAGATGGGGTTACACACTATCAGGGTTCACTACAAGAAGCTTCTGCTGTATATGATGAAATAAGGAGTTGCCTGTGGACCTGTAGCTGCTCCCCACACTACCACCACTGGCTTGGCTTGACGGTAGCTGGAGAGACAGAAAAAGAGGGGGTCGGGATTGGCTGGTGGTAGGACTTCTCTACTAGGGGTTCAATTGTTTTTCTTTAGACAAACCCTGAATGTCATTCTTAGCTAAACCCCTCCCTTGAATTCAGTTAGTTCATCCAGTCCGTGTATTCTTTTATTCCCTTTTCAATTACGCATCCTTTTTCAATAACTCCCTACAGCAGGGAGACAGACAAACTGCTCTTCGTTGTTCCTGCGTGGTTTACAGCGGGCGGTTTGCTGCGGACTAAAACAGAAGCGTTGCAATACCAACTGCAATCTTCTGTTTGATAAACAGCACCCAGACCATATGTTCGCTGTTGATTTCCAAGGCTGCCTTTTCCGTTTCACATGCACGCACGGGAACAGATACTGATACATATCCACAGCCACGTAGTCAGGTTCATTAAGAAGGGACATAGGGGTGGTGCTGCTTTGTGTGCTTGCCTGCAAAGTAAGAGCTTTGTAAAGGAGAGCTTTGATCTCTACAGCAGAAGAAACCGTCCATCACAAGGTTTGTCAAATTCCTTTGTCACTGCACCTGGGGCTGTTCTCTTGCTGAACTGTGCAGGTTTGAAATGACCTATGAATATTTGTTGGTCCTCAGAACCGGAAACCTTTGTCTCTGTTGAGGTGGGTTTTTCTTTTCCATCTCTCCGTGCTGGGAGTGATCAGATATTTAAAAATCCATTAGTGGCTTTTATAGAAGGAGAAGACTACCAAGGCAAATGCAACAAAAATACTGGGCCTCTTGCTTATTTTGAGACGTGCCTCTCTAATATTTGTCAGTCTCTAACAATAAACTACCTTATGATTTCAGTGGTTAGCACAGACTAAAAGTGTAGAGTACTGTGGAATGGAAGTGTCTTGCTATAATGTGTGTGTTACATATTTAGGTAGATAAAACCTGAGCAACTTTTTGCACCAGCTTTTGTCAAATTCTTTTACTCTCTGTTGTTGTTAATTACTTAAGATCATAGGTAGGGCCCTGCCAAATTCACGGCCATGAAAAACGCATCACAGACCATGAAATCTGGTCTCCCCCCTTCCCCCCCCCCGCCATGAAAACTGGTTTGTTGTGTGCTTTTACCCTATACTATACAGATTTCACGGTGGGAGACCATCGTTTCTCAAATTGGGGGTCCTGACACAAAGAGTGGGTAATGGGGGGTCACAAGGTTATTTTAGGGGCGTCATGGTATTGCCACCCTCACTTCTGCACTGCCTTCAGAGCTGGGCAGCTGGAGAGCGGCAGCTATTGGCTGGGTGCCCAGCTCTGAAGGCAGCACCCTGCCAGCAGCAGCACAGAAGTAAGAGTGGCAAATCCATACCATGCCATCCTTGCTTCTGTGCTGGTGCCTTCAGAGCTGGGCAGCTGGAGAGCAGCGGCTGTTGGCCAGGCACCCAGCTCTGAAGGCAGTGCCTCGCCAGCAGCAGTGCAGAAGTGAGGGTGACAATGCCATGCCATGCCACGCCACGCTTACTTCTGCGCTGCTGCCTGCAGAGCTGGGCAACTGGAGAGTGGTGGCAGCTGACTCAGGGCTCAGCTCTGCAGGCAGCAGCGCAGAAGTAAGGGTGGCAATACCATACCAGGCCATCCTTACCTCTGCACTGCTGCCGGCGGCGGCTCTGCCTTCAGAACTGGGCTCCCGGCCAGCAGCCGCTGTTCTCCAGCTGCCCAGCTCTGGAGGTAGTGCTGCTGCCAGCAGCAGCAGCGCAGAAGTAAGGGTAGCAGTACCGCGAACCTGACACACACACCCTCTCTCACACACACACACACACACACACACACACACACACACACACACACACACACACACACACACACACACACACAACTCCTTTTTGGGTCAAGACCCCTACAATTACAAAACCATGAAATTTCAGATTTAAATAGTAAATTTCATGATTTCAGCTATTTTAAAAATCCTATGACTGTGAAATTGACCAAAATGGACCATGAATTTGGTAGGGCCCTAATCATGGTGGTTGGAACTGGCAGAGGCCTATTGGGCATGTCAAGTTACTGTTCCCCCTATAGTAATGTACCTCAATGCTTTTGATCTTCCTCTTCCCCGTAATTTGGACCAAACCTGTAATTTTGCACACACTCCTGCTGGACTGGGGGACTCCTTCTCTGTACACACGATGCTGCTGTCGTTGTCCTGTTCTCCTGTGCTGTTCCTTACAGGTTCAGCTGTACAATTCTTGCTTATATAAATGACCCTACAAGACATTCCTCCTGCATAGGACCGTGATTGCTCTCTGCAAAGCTCTGACTGGCAATGGCTCCCCTAACAGTGTCTTCCCTGTGCAATGATAGCTTTTAATGCCAAACAGCTTCCCTTTGGCTTTGCTCAGTGTTTACCGAGCAATGGCATCGATATTGCTCTCTCTGCTCAATGTTAGGTTTCTCAGACTGTGTGACAACCTGCATTGTGCCTGTCTGGTCTCCTTCACATGTAGCTATCGGAGGGTTGGTTTTTATTTATAAACCTAGGGCCAGTCATTGAAGCATCAAAGCAGAGGCATTGCAAGGCTCTGGATGCGTGGAGAAGTGGGGTTTGGAGGATGGAGGGGTAGAAAGGAGAATCCTTAGCAGCTTGCTAGCTAAGGACCAGTTATTTGTCATACAATTTTCCTTCAGTCTTTCTTAGAACCAGCTCATTTATTTGAAATAGGACTTGACCCTAAAAGGACAGAGTTACTCTCACTGCTGTGATTGTCAGAGAGAGAGGCTCTGTGATATTCGGGTAACCAAAAAAAACCCTCACACAAGTCAGTGGTGTGATGTGAGAGCATGTGTCATGCTAGTGGGCTGATTTTTATTTTTACATTCAGAGGCGGAGTTTAGCATCCGATGCTGCAGTTTTTAGGTCCAGAGATGTGAAATGATGGATAGGGAAGGGAATATTTGTGGCTTTGAAAAGCTTTATTTCTTTATTTCTTTTGGTGTGGTGTTTTTTTTTTTTTTAAATAACACCTAGTTTTGGAAGAACTAGTCCCTGTTGCTCAGCCCATACAGCTGTTGGGAAGAATAATAAAAACTGTGCCGAGAGAACTTTTTAAAGACCAATTTGAGGAATACAGATTTGAGATGATCTTGTGAACAGGCAAAGAAACTTCCCTCAGTAGCAATTTTTCCTCATCTCCTTTTAAAAATAACTTTTTTGTGCCATCATCAGGAGATGTAAAAACCCTTGTGTATTGAGAATGTTGCTGTATGCACAAAATCCCAGCATGTGGCTTTAAACTATAGATAAGCTTTAGTGGAATTTTTATTTTAGGAATGGTTAATTCTGTTTGAGTTTGGCCGAGAGAGGGAAGTACTAGCAAGCTTAGCAACAATATTTTTACTCCATTTGATTTTCTTATAAGGATTTGATGGAAAATGCACTTATTGATCGACTCTCCAGTAAGGAGATTTTCTTTTTTAAGCCATGCTTGGAGGAATTCTGTTTGGACAACTGCATGTTATGCTTTACCAAACTAAACAGAATATTTGTGTCTGTAGTGCTGTTATATAATAGCTATTATATAATGGCTGTTGGTGCCAACTAAAAATATACTCCAAGATAACTTCCAATTCAGTGAAGCATTTAACTAGTGTCCTCTCAAGGTTTCTCCTTCCAGATAAAGGTTCTTTTGCAGACTTTGAGGAATATGTATGTGATGCATGTTGGATCTCAGAGAAAGGCACGTGTAAAACATCACGTGGCATGGACTTTGCAAGTGCTTGTGCACTATTCGTTCAAAATTAGGCCGCTTCCTGTGCAATATTTTAGAGTAGCTTTTCCTCTTGTATCAGAGCGAGAGTTAAAAGGATGGTGGCTTTTTCATTGAGCCCCTCTTTTCACGACTGTTTTAAGCTGCATAGAGCTGAAATCTGGTGCGCACACACTTAACACCAGTGCAGCTTTTTTGTTGATGGTTTTCTAAACAAGTGAAAATGTAACACTGCCATTTTTAAGCATTAGAGATTTGAGGATCTATTCCAGATTGCTTGTCCCCCTCTTCAAGTCCGTGAAGCTAAAAATGAGTGATGGTTAGAAGCTGAAGCTTTGTGTACTCTTCGGGCTCCATTCATCCTTGACTCATACCTGCCTTCAGTGTGGTGGCACAGGGTGCTGTGGGAAGAATTTGCCCCTTCCATCTTCAGGGTTGCCCTTTGTTATTTTTTTTTTTTTAATCTTAACAGCTGAATTTTTTTAACCTATTTAAGTGGCACCATGCTTCTGCGGTAGCAATCTTTCGTCCTCTTTATTTATTCACTCCACTATTTACACACACATGGTGAAATCCTTGCCCCTTTGAAATCAGTGGCAAAACTCCCATTGGCTTAAATGGGGCAAAGATTTCACTCCTTGTATGGAGATTTATAGCACCCCCTTGCACTGATGTAGCAGCTGCTGTCTGAGGGCTGGTCCACACTAGGGGCGGGGATCGAAATAAGATACGCGACTTCAGCTACGAGAATAGCGTAGCTGAAGTCGAAGTATCCTATTTCGATTTACCCGCGCTTACCTCGCGTCCTCGCAGTGCGGGATCGACGGCCGCGGCTCCCCCGTCGACTCCGCGAACTCCGCTCGCCCTGCTGGAGTTACGGAGTCGATGGGAGCGCGTTCGGGGATCGATGTATCGCGTCCAGACGAGACGCGATACATCGATCCCCACTACATCGATTTCTACCCGCCGATCCGGGTGGGTAGTGTGGACCTAGCCTAAGGGTCTTATGCACGTTCTGTTAAGAGTCACTTCTAGTGCCCCTGGGTAAGTGTTAGATGGGGGAACTGAGACGCAGAGACGTGAAGCAATTTACTTGAGATCACATAGTGATTCAAGGAATAGAGCCCTGATTCCAATACTCTTGCTGTAATCAATAGATTGTGTGCGCAGTTTCATAACCAGACATTAAGGCCAACATTTTCAAAGTTGGGTGGTTAACCTTAGCTGCCTAAAATCAATATTTAGGCATCTTAACATTAGGCACCCAAGTTTGAAAATGTTGCCTTGAATAGGAATTATGGGTGTCAATAGGCATTTCTACAGTAAGATCTACTTCCTCCCGTTTCCACTGAAGGAACCGAGGGAGATACATCTTGATGGTCTAAGGATCAGGTCTGAAATATCCAACACCACGGGTGCAGAGTCAGCCCAGCCTTTATCCTTCCAAGGTGGATAAGCCGGGTTCACAAGAGTAGTCTCCTTGACCAAAATGTCCCCTTCCCAACACAGTTGTTCAGCATGTTGTACTGACTGCATTTCAGCAGGTACTTAGGGTGACCATACGTCCCGTTTTGGCCAGGACAATCCCCTTTTTTTTAAGCCCTGTCCCAGCCGTCCCAACTTTTTTGGCAAAACTGGGCATTTGTCCCGTTTGCTCTTGCCAACTGATCACAGTGGTGTGCGACCCTGGGTGGGGTGGGGAGGAACGTGCGGGAGTGTGTGAATGGCAATGCCAGCCCCACGCAGGAGAGAGGCGTGTCTCAGGCTGCCCCGTGCACCTCGGGGGGGGGGGGAAGAGGGGGACCATGGGCGGTCCCACCTGCAGTGGGGGAGGGGAGCCTCAGGCCAGCCCCATCTGGTGTCCCATTTTCCCTTTGGGAAAATATGGTCACCCTACATACTGTGTGTGTTGTTGGTGAAGCATTTTGTTATTAAAGGTACTTTTGAAATGTAGGTTATTACTGTTTGTCATAATCATTATTGCTGCTGTTACTGCTCTGTGCTAGAAGTATAATGCGGTATGGCTGGAGGGAAGTTCTGTGCGAACTCTGTCACCCCTGGAGGAGCAGAAGGTTCAATAAAATGACGCAGAAAACGAATAGCTTCTTATGCCCACTTGGGTTCTGTGTTGGCTGCGATGGCAAGTGCTTTTACAGCGTGCCTGAGAATTGGTTCCATTTTCAAAAACAACAATAATAATAATTCCAGATAAATACGGGAAATTAGAATTTTGTGAAGTATTAAAATGAAGCTTTGATTGAAACCACCTTCGCTCTGCCACTTCAGGCTTCACACACTCAGCACTCTGGCTGCAGGGTAGGCACAGAGAAGCACAATCATTCTTGGAAGACAAGTGCAATTAGGAAAGATGGGCTTGTGATTAAGGCACTGGGCTGGGACTCGGGAGAACTCTGTTCAGTTCCCGGCTCTTCCACAGACCTTGGTATGTCTACACAGCAAAAAACAGCCCCTGCGGCAGCAAGCATCAGAGCCCACCTGACTCAGGCTCATGCTGCAGAGCTAAATATAGCAGTGTAGGCATCTGGGCTCACCCTCCCACCTTGGCAGTAGTCACAGCCCGGGCTGCAGCCCGAGCCCGAACATCTACATTGCTATTTTTAGCCCCGCAGCACGAGTCCAAGTCAGCTGACCTCGAAGAGGGCAGGGGGGTTGCTGTGTAGCTGTACCCTGTGTGAGTACAGGTCTCTCGCATCTTAGGCGCATTTAACATACGCGATTTCGGCTTTGCGCGGTCGGCAAAACCACACACACACAAAAAAGAGAGAAAAAAAGCAATTTACGNCCCCTCCCACCTTGGCAGTAGTCACAACCCGGGCTGCAGCCCGAGCCCGAATATCTACATTGCTATTTTTAGCCCCGCAGCACGAGTCCAAGTCAACTGACCTGGAAGAGGGCAGGGGGGTTGCTGTGTAGCTGTACCCTGTGTGAGTACAGGTCTCTCACATCTTACGCACATTTAACATGCGCGATTTCGGCTTTGCGCGGTCGGCAAAACCACACACACCAAAAAAGAGAGAAAAAAAGCAATTTACGTACTGTTTCTATAGTGCGGGCGATTCCGCCCGCCATTGAAGTCGATGGGATTTTGGCTATACGCGGTTTTTGCTTTACGCGCTGACCGCGGAACGGAACCCCCGGGTAAGATGCGAGAGACCTGTACAGGCAAGTCACTTTTTCTCTGTGTTCCGATCTTTGTTTGGGGCAGTTGGGTGCTAGCGTAATATAAATGCTTATGAATAATGATGATGATGATAGGCAAATAATTGCGCAGGGCTTTGGGAGTTGGCTTTAGGATCACATAACCTGAAGCTTGTATTCTTGTACTTTGTTGGCGGAGTAGGACGCTGTCTTCAACCACTTGTGCCCATGACTTTTTCTTTAAAATAAAAAGAGAGCGAGAGAGAAATGAGTTCCAGGCAAAGTGATTTCTGCTGGTGTGTCTGTTTGCAGAGGCCACTAACAATTACTCTTGCCTGTATGCATTAAATACCAGGTGGCAGATGGTTCTAGAAGTGAAATACAAAATCTGTGCAGGGGGAAAGACATCACCATTAACAATGCCAAGCCGATCCAGCCATGCAGAGTTACAGCTCTATACTTGCTTTGGCTCTTCCCTGGGTGACACGCCCAGTGCACTAATTCAAGTGGTGGCCATGAATTTTTAGTGCCGGCAAAGACCTGAAAGATTGAAACGTTAGCGCCCAGAAATCCTACAAGTGGACCCCAGAAGCCAGCAGATCTCACTCCAGCCCTTTCTAGTTTATTAAACAAAAGTCCTATAGGTCGAGTGATACCAAGTAGAAGGAATAAAGAAGGTTAGAAAGGGTTACAAATGAACAAAAGTAGGAGTGCCCTTCTAAGACTAAAACTTAATTTCAGCCAGTTACAACTGTTTGATTAGGCAGGTTTCTCGCCTATAATCAATTTCCAGAGACTGTGTTGCCAACTCTCATGATTTTGTCATGAGTGTCATGAGAATTATTATTTTGCTTAAAGCCCCAGCTCCTGGAGTCAAGTGGATATGTGATGATTTCAGCCTTCATTCTTAAAAAAACCCCATAAATTTCTTGCCCTGGTGGCTGTGGAGGAAGCTTCAGAATGTGATCCCGATGCACCGTAAAGGCTCAAAAAGCAGACTGCAAATAAGAACATCAAATCTATTCTTGTTACATAATCTCATGATTTTTGGTGAACCTGACTCATTATTTTTTAACATTTGGGGTTTGCAATACTGGAGACTTCAGCCCTCTTGGTTGAAGGACCCATTGTTCTACCATCTCAAGAGCTCTGGCCTCTTAGTCCCTCAAGTGATGGATAACTTAGGGGTTCTCTGCCCCTCCCTTTATAGTCCAGTAAACCTTTGAAAAGCATCTCTCAGAGTGCACCGACCTTGCTTCAAGAGGCAGGAAGTCTTCCTGGAGCTGCCATCTCCGTCCCCTGTCGAGATTAAGTGGTCTTCTTCTCCACTTGCTCTCATGATGGCTTTTTTTTTAACCTGGCATGTACATTTTCCTTCATTGTCAAATAGACATTGCTTTGTGGTTTAGACAGGCTGCCTCCACAGCGATCTTGAGAACTTTGATGGTTCTGTTTGCTGCATATGTAAATTGCATTGCCATGGTCACTAGCCGCCCTGCTTTTCTTTTCTGACCTGGGCAGACCTGTTTTCTACTTCATTCTAATACAGAGAACATGCATAACTCCACATAGCGTGTTAATACATACATTTCACAATGAGATTAGTCACCAGTGTGTCATTAGTTTTCCAGTGATATAGTACATGGCACCTTTTAGATACAGATCATGACGCCAATGCATCGGGGTATACTGCCTTGGGATACTCTTAAATTCACACCTCCCCCTTTATAAAACTTCAGGCGAATTAGCCACTGGCAGGTCAGAACCCTCTTTCCGGGTTAGGCGTCTGCCACCATATTTTCTTTCCCCTTTATATAAACGGAACCTGTTTTGCCTCGTTTGTCTGTTTACGGTCTCCAGGACGTACCAGAGAATACACATAATTTCACCTCAGAATTGTTACAAGCATTTCACAGTGGCATTAGTGACCAGTGTGGTGTTAGATTTCAAATGATATATTACATGTCCCCTTTTAAATAAATATCATGACAGCAGTGTGTGAGATGTAGTGAGTATCTCAGGCCTGACAAGAATTGCTGACAGAGTAGTGAACTGCAAAGGGGCCTCTGTGTCACACCTGCATATCTTTAAGTATTCAAATGAGTTCTCCAAATTAATCTTTTAGGATTAGTCATTTTAGATGTGCAGCATCATTGATGGGTTGCCAAGGACCCGAGTTTTGTCACCATGACTACTAAAACAGTGTTATTGAGACATGCAAACTGTGCTAAAGTTTATTAAACAGAAAATTCACACAGCAGAAAATGAGTGGGTGGATGCTGAAGGTGCATCTTTCTTTGCTGATGGAATTCTTGAGGGTTAATGCTAAAAATTCATCCAGCCATCAAAAGTGGGGCCTCTGAAGAGGGAAAAACACATTCCTATTTTGCATCAAAGAGGCAAAGAGTATTATCGTGTAAATGTCATGTACTACATCTTTCCTTTTCAGTAGATGTTGTGTTTGGATTTGAAAAACACTACACAGAATCAAATTGGGAGAATGTGTTTTAGTTCCCCAAGGAGTACTGTATGTTTTATCACTCCTTAGGAAAACTCATCCCCAGGTTGATCGGGAGGCTGTAGGTTATTGGAATGCAGCTGAACTTTACGTCTGTTAGTCTATAAGGTGCCACAGGATTCTTTGCTGCTTTTACAGATTCAGACTAACACGGCTACCCCTCTGATACTGAACTTTTTGGGATTTGCTGCTGTGATGCAGTTGTAATTATAGCAACAATTTGTTGCACTGCAGTTAATTGATGTGTCATGAGAACCACGTATGAGAACCAGGAAGACTTGTTTTTTTCCAACCAAGGAGATGGTCTCTTTGGATTGAAGAGTCGTGTTTGTGCCATTTGTTTTCATTGTTGTATACAACACACCACACAGCAACACAAATGTTCCTTTTTGTAATCTTGCTTCATCTTCATGCCTAGAGCAAGAAACCAGCCCCGAGTGCTTCGTCTCCTGGCTGGAATTCTACCCTCTCTTTCTTTTTCGTATGTGATGGAGACGTAAGAACTTGAGGTGGAATTCTCAGAAGCACCCAAGTGATTTAGGAGCACAGGTCCTAGTGACTTTTCTTGGGACTTGAGCTCCTAAATGACTTAGGTGCTTTTGAAAATTCAACCCAACATCATCTTCTCATTCCCTTGGCGTTGGTCCTCTGACTCCATGTTTCTCCCTTTGCTTAATTGAATAAATATTTACACATTATCATTTGTATGCTTGAGACTTCACAGACAAGATAGGAGGCAAGTCCCCTTGCTTGAAAAGCATAAAATCTAAGGGCTAGTCTACACTAGAAGCGCTCCAGCTGCATTGATGCAGCTGTGCTGCTGTAGCACATCTGGTGAAGATGCTCTGTGCCGACGGCAGAGAGCTCTCCCATTGGCATAACAAATTACCCCCCGAGAGGCCGTTGCTGTGTTGGCAGGAGAAGCTCTCCTCCTGACATAGCACTGTCCACACCGGAACTTAAGCTTGGTGTAACTAACGTTGCTCGGGAGGTGGCTTATTCACGCCCCTGAGCAACATAAGTTAAATCGACATAAGTGGCAGTGTGTACAAACCATGAGCAAGATGGATGATAGAAGGGGAAATATCAACAGGCCCTGGTGTACGTGAGGTGTTAGCTTCAACCCAAGATGTTCTTACTGTGTTGGTGACATACCTGGTTACGTCTCTGAAATTGTTCTCTCCGGTCCATCTGCTGGACTTGGCTCCATCAAATGCAGGCGGCACATTAACTTCCTATTCCAAGACAGATGCCCTCTTCTTGGGTGAAATGTCCTCTTTGTCATGTGTATATCGCTCTCCTTAACTTCACTCTTAATACTAGAAATCTTGATGTTCTCCTTGGCCTGAGAGAAGTTTTCACGCCACATCTCCAACACTTAGCCACGCTGTTGCCAGAACTTGACCTTGAGCAGTCTGCCAAAATCTGTATCTGTGCTTTAATCATTTCCTGTCAGCAGTACAGAACTTTCTAGCCTACAGGTCACGTGGGCCATGTTGTTAATTTTTTTCACGCTAAGAAGTAGGACGTCACCTCATTTTTTCCTGTACATTTCCAAATTCAACTGAAAATCTCCTTGCTTATTTTCAAAACTCCCCATTAATTTGCCCCACCATAATTTTCTGGTCTCATTTCCTGCCCGCGGCTCACCTCTCTTTCGTTCATTTCATGTAGAAATGTGTAGGTGGGGCAGCTGGCAGGACATTCTCAGAGGGAGGGGGGTTCCCGGACTGTGGATCTTACTGTGCACATCCATAACATTGTGAGCTTGCTGCAAAAGATCTCTGTTTGATAGGGGTTTTGGAGTTGGCCGAGAGTGCGCTTCCTGAAATGATGAAGGGGTGGAAAGGAGTCTCTGTAGGTGGATGGCTAGTTGAGTTCCTGTTGAAATGATGAATGCTCCTGGGATTTTATTGTGTTCGCTAATGATATTCGTGTGCCTGGGGGTTGGGCATCTTTTTATTATTTTAAATCCAAATAAACAATGTTTTTTTTTAAAATTGAAGGCTTCTTTATTTTTGGATTCATCCATTTAGGGCCAAAATCTCATGAAGATGGCTTACTTGTTGAACTCAAATCCAGCCTCAAGTGCTAATACTAACCCCAGATGTAGCCCAGTCTGCACCAGAACATTGCTTCCTTGGTTGATCTGTAGTACAGTTATATTCCGTCCCTTTCTCCACCCCCACACATGCATGTGGGTTAGCTACCACAGTGTCAGTGCTTCCTCATTTGGAGGTTTCCCACTTAAGCCATTTTGGTTTCCCTCATGTTTTGTTTATACCTCTAATTTCCCACAAATGGGCAGGCAGGGAACGCTTTCTACCACACTGCACAAGATTCACTTCCCCTGCAGGGGATTTTTATTTCCGCAGTGCAGAGCTCGTTAGAGGTCTGTATGGGTGAATAGATCCTATTTATTTTCCAGTTTTCATGCTGCTCCTTATTTGTGTGTGTCTTGGGTTGTTTTGAATGTTGCAGGGAAATAAAGAATATGCTTTAGGTTCAAACCTATCACGGTGAAAATGAATTGTGCTGATTTCTTCGGAGGCTGGCTATGTTGATCTAATCTGGTTAAGAGGGCGGGGAAAAGATGAAGAAGCCTGGCCTACTGTAATTCTGTTTGGGTGAACTGGGTGCCTCCAAAGCATCCAGCAAGATTTTTGGAATCTCATTTTTAATTACGAGTAGTGCTGCTGCTTCTGTGGCACTTAATGTTGGATTACCTCAAAGCTTGTCTTTATTTCCATGCTGGAGGCCATAAATACTCCCTCTCTTAATTTCTTCTATACATACCCATACGTCAGAGAAGATCAAGGATGGCTTGGAAGTGAAGAACAGAAAGGGAGATTTCAGTGTGATCCAGAGGATAAAGCATTGGACAGGAATGAAGAGCAGTTCGGTTCCTGCCTCAGCCATTGATATTCTGTGTGGCCTTGGGCAAGTCATTTCACTTGCATCCCTCCTCCTGCCCTTGTGGTATGTCTATCCTACCATCACAGGGCGTGATTGTCCGGCTTGACTAGACATATCTGAGCTAGCTTGGCTTGCAGAGCAGGGAAGCTGTGGCACTTCAGTGCGGGCTGTGCAAACTGGACCAGAACCAAATTATTCACGGTACCCGTCTGCACTGAAGCTGCTCTGGGATCCAAGTTCTCTAGATTAAAGCTGGGACCCAAGTTAGCTAGAAGAGCTGCAATCACCCCCTATTGATTACACTGGATACCTCATAGACTTACAGGGACTTTAATGGCCAGAAGGGATCATTGTGATCATCTAGGCTGACCTCCTGCGTATTGCAGGCCACAGAACCTCTCCCACTTCCTCCTGTAATAGACCCATCACCTCTGGCTGAGTTACTGAAGTTCTCAAATCATGATTTAAAGACTTCCCTGTACCTGTCTTGTCTATTTAGAGCTGCAGGGCCTGTCACTCACTAGTGCACGTGTGGCCCGTAGCACAATGGGACTCGGATCTCAGTCAGGGCTTCTAGGAGCTGTTGTAATAGTTACAAGTAATAGTTTAAAAAAAAAAAAGAGCGAGATCAAGGAACTAAACTGTTGCTGAAAGTTGCAGCAGCTTTTCGCAGCCTAGGCCAGTGAACTTCACCCTTCTTGCATGGAATCACTCTGATGTTTTAGAGACCAGGTGGGTGAGGTAATATCTTTTATTGGACCAACTTCTTTCAGTTGGTGAGAGAGAGACACTTTTGAGCTACAGCCCAGACCTGAAGAGGAGCTTTGTAGCTCAAAAGCTTGTCTTTCTCACTCTCCTCGTCTCTCTAATATATTCTTTACCGCTAACTGGCAGTGGTAATGTTTAGATGGGCCATTTCATCTTCAGTGTTAGTCAGTCCTCACAGCATTCCTGGGTGGGAGGTAGGCAGGAATTCAGGGGCACTGGAATGGGAGAGGCCTGGGGGCAATGCCCCCCCCCCCACACACACACACTTTTAAAAGTGGGAGGGCACTTTTACTGGCCATAAGGATGAGCGACGGGGGGGGGTGTGAGGGACGGGGCCTTGGGGGGAAGGGGCAGCATGGGGAGTGGGGCCACGGTTTGGGCCCCCACACACACACACACACTCTTGGGAAGCTTCTGCCGCCCCTGCAGCAATTACATCCCCATTATACACATGGGGAAATTTGAAGGAGGGAAGTTAGAGACAACGTTTTTGAAAAGCGTCCACTGACTTAGGGTGTCTTCATTTTTGGAAGCCCAGTTTACAGCCTGATTTTTCAGCGGTGCTGAGCCACCCAGAGCTCCCAGTGATGTCAGGTCCGTTTCAGCATCTCTGATAAATCAGGCCATAAGTGTCTTGCGTGGGGCACCTCAAATTAGGGGACACTTTTGAAAATTTAGGCCAAAGACCTGGTGGAAGTTGATGTTGGAGCTAGGGTTAGAACTTGCAAGTTCCCGGCTCCCAAGCTACGCTCAGATCACTGGATCGTGCTTCATCTTCTTGTGTCTTAAATCATTTCCTTTAGTCCAGTCTCTCTCTCTCTCTCTCTCTCTCTCTCTCTCTCTCTCTCTCGTGGCGCGGCTAAGGGCTTACTCCGGTATAACTTAAGTCGCTCAGGGGTGTGGAAAAGCCACCCCCCGAGCTACGTAAGTTACACCCACCTAAGCACGCGTGTGGACTGTGCGTTGTCGGTGGGAGACACTCCCACTGAGATAGCTGCCACGGCTCGGGGAGGTGGAGTAATTATGCCAAGGGGAGAACTCTCTCCCGTCTGCATAGAGCATCTGCACTAGCAGCGCTGCAGCTACATCGGCACCACAGTGCCACTGCAGCGATTCTAGTGGAGACCTGCCCTCAGTCTTCTGGAGAAAAGTTCTCCCCAGGGAAATGACCAACAAACTCACAGGAAGTGGTAGCCGGGGGGGACGGGGGGGAGGGTGCCTGCCACAAAACGGAGCCATCTACCCAGGCTGGATTGGTGGCTCATCTTCTGCTAAGTGCTAACCAAATGCTACAAGAAAGAAAAACAGGCTTCTGTCTACACTTCCTTCCCAAATCCCCCATTGGTTACAGGCATCTCTTCCTTCCTGGGGCAATCCCTCCCTCTCCCCCTATATAATGTGTCTGTCTCTCTTTATCTATGTCTGGGGGCAGGAAATATTGTAATGAAATGTTAGCACTTGAGTGAGCCTAGCTGTGAGCAGGTGTTTCATTTTTCTTGTCGCAGGCTACGTCAAACAGTGGTCAAGGCAGTATCTGGCTTCCCCCTTGCTGAAGGCAGCCAAATCCCCTGCCAGAGTTTCTCTGGCACAGCATCGGTAGGGAACAATGTAAACCATTATTGCTGCTTCCTCCCAGGGAGAGCTAAATATGTGGAATGCCCTATCTCTAATGCTCCTTATCAGGAACCAGCTTTGTTTACCCGCTAATTCCCTGGGTGACTTATCAGATCAGCGTGATTTCAAAGTGTTAAGAGCATCTGTGCTTGCAAGAATTTTGCACTTGGCTGGCCTGGGCCCTCCCTGTGTTCAGATTAGATATAAACACATTCCTGACATCAGACAACCTCGTGGGCAAAGGAGATGTGCTTCCAACATAGCCTAATAATAGAAGTGTGGGGACCTGTCAGAGGAGTCGGGCTTAACTCTGCAGTTACTGAAGCCTTGTACAGCTTTGATATCCAACCCTGCCGGAGTGAGAAGGAAAGTGCACACCTGACACGGATTCACGGGGTCTGATCTATGCCCCTGCCTGCAAACAGGCCCTTAGAAGTACTCCCTGCAGGGTGCTGGACCTCAGGCATCCACACAGTTCCACAGGGGCAGGCCCATGGCCTCCAAAACTGGGCCTTGGGGCACCAGCGATGCCTGTCTCTTTCCATGGCCCCATGCAGCAGAGTCCTGCCAAGCCTGACTCCTGTGGGAGGCTTGTCCCAACCCCTTTCAGGGCACAATGCTCCCAGTGAGTGTTTGCAGTGACACTAGGCGGCCTTTCCAAAACAAGGTGACGATTTATTGGTTACCTGGTGTGCAGCAGGGGAAAGTCCTTGGGTCAGCATAGAGAAACAAAGGCAAAGACCACGTTCAGACTGGCCAACGCCAGGGCTCCCTTGAGTCGTGCTGCTGGAGGAACCATCTTTACTTCCTGTCTCCTTCTCTGTTCCTTTCTCTCTGTCACAGGTGTGAGCCTCCTTTGTCTGTGTGGTACATCTACACTGCGATTCAAAACCCATAGCTGGCCCATGCCGGCTGACTTGGGTTGCGGGGCTATTTAATTGCAGTGTAGACGTCTGGGCCCCAGCCCGAGCTCTGGGATCCTCCCACCTTGCGGGATCCTAGAGCCCCGGCTGCAGCCCGAGCCCAAACGTCGACACCAGAGTTAAACAGCCCCGCAGCCAGAGCCCTGGCAGGCAGGTGTCTAATTGCTGTGTAGACGTACTCTGTGAGATCAGCTCTTATCACGGCCACTTGACACAGTTTCCCTTTGTTCTCCTGCTCATGGCCTGTACCCTGCTTCCCTGCTGAGAGATGGAGGAAATCTCCTTCCTCTTGGCTGTTGGTCACTAGGTGTGAATGTCACGGCCATTTAGCAGAAAGAACAAGGAGTACTTGTGGCACCTTAGAGACTAACCAATTTATTTGGGCATAAGCTTTNGGTTTCCCTTTGTTCTCCTGCTCATGGCCTGTACCCTGCTTCCCACTTCATCGGATGCATAGAGTGGAAAATACATTAGGAAGTTATAGATACACAGAGAACATGAAAAAATGGGTATTGCCATACCAGCTATAACGAGACTAATCAATTAAGGTGAGCTTTCTGGATGATCCTCCATTTATATAGGTTGGTTTCAGCCAGTCCTTAAAACCCATTCCTATCACTCCAGACACTTATATGTGACACACACACTCATGCCTCCCGCTCTGCTCTAAGATGAGCATGCTAAGCCTTCTGCACCCCCTGAATAACAATACCCTGTCACATCAGTCACTGCCACGCTTGTCGTTCAGAAAAATGTTACCAAAAATTCCCACTGTCGTCACAACACCCAGTGAAGCCTTCTTCAATGGCATAGTAAAAGTTGAGCTTAGTCCACGGGCTTGATCCAAGGCCAGTGTTGGAAATGGAGTGATCCCCAGTGATTTCAGCAGTCTTGGAATAAGGCCCCAAGTGGGCAAAGCGAGTTGTTGGCTCTTGGTAAGTTTGGGGATTTGATGTGACTTGTTTTAAGGGATGCCTCTGACACCTCTAATTTAGATGTTAACCTCAGGGTTATTCCCCACCCTACCTTGGAAACTAAAGATGAAACACGTTACATGCGTACAGACGTAAGAGGCATGTGTATAATAACCACACACAACAGTTTAACTTATTTGCCATTAATATTCTAACCATTTTCCAAAGCAGTGTTGGACTAGCCAGACACCTCTGTAGCGCCCAGTAAAATTAACATTACAGGTTGGATGCTGTGTTACAAGCATAATTTAATAAAAAGAGGGAGAGAATTTGATGTCAGTGGGACTTCAGCACCCACTTGAGTGTGATCCTGGGTGAGGTTGCTTTCCTCAATTAGAGCTCAGCTGGTTGTAGACGTGGGCAAAGCTCTAATCAAGATGAACTGAGCTGCTGCTGTGCAGGTTTTTGATGGGTCCAGCTTGCCTTCCATACTCCTGATAAAACCAAGTCCTATTTACAACCTAGCTTTACCCTGACCTGATTGCAGTTTGTTATATAGGCAGGATGGTCCCTGGCTTGGAATGTGGTCCCCTGACTTGCTTATATATTGGTGGTATGGGGTGTCCTTAGTCCCCCATAGTCATCGCCTTGAAAACTTCCTCTGCTTTCCCAAGTTTGTGTGCTTCCTTCTCTTCTCCTTCCCTTACCCCCCTACACTTGTAGCAGCAGCATCTTTGACAGCCTCCTTTCCCTGTACCACATCAGTTCTGTATCTTAGCAGCCCCCCATCTCTGCATTCCATCTTTTTTCCATCTTGCCCGGCCAACTTGCAAGGACGTCAGACGGCAAGTTTCCTACCATGGCTTGGGTTATTACTCCTATTCAATTGAGATTTCTGGAGTCAGGTATTGACTTTCATAACTGTGATGATCTATTATTATTATTCTCCTCTCCATCATCCCCTCGTCTTGCTGAATAATTGCATGGTGTTAATTGCCTGCCCCAGCAATCAGTCCATTGATCTGGAACACAAACATTCTTGAAATAATTTTCTGTCTGAGCCGGTCTGTGGCTTACGCAAGTCTCAGTGTTTGTTTCCTTGTTTTTCATTTCCTGCAGAGAAAAGCTTTTGTATTGTTCTTGACAAGATGCCTGTGACTCTTTCAGCTGTCACTCCTTCAGGCCATGTGGTTTTCACGGAAGTCTGACACTAGTAGTATCCACTTCTTGTATAATTTAAGTGCGTGGGTGGGAATTACAAGTTCTGCTCAATCATGTTCTTTCATAGAGATTGCTGCGCTGTGTTTATCATATGCAATAACTGCTAGTGGCTCTATTACTCACCTAGAAACCTTAGATTTGGGTCAGGTTGGGAGGGGAATTAGGCAGTTTTTGCTGTAGGTCTCTTGAAGAAGTGCCATGATTTCTTCTTGTAAGTGTAGTACTTCCTTCCTGTAATGTACATACCATAAAAAAAGAAATGAGGGATAATTGCTCCAGCAGTTAAAAAATGTGGCGTGCATCACCCGCACCAAAGGGATGATTTTCATAAGGCTAATACTTCCACAAGCAACCCGCAGAAGTGTTATGCTGTCTTTTTGTTCTGTGTTTGTACAGCACCTAGCACCATCAGGTCCTGCTCCATGGCTGGAGATCCTAGGTGTTACGGTAATACAGATGAATAATTATGATTATAATGAAGGTGACACAGAAGTGTGCAGGTTGGTGATATTGGTCATGTACAAAGCTTTAGTGTCTGAGCGTAGCCATATGTGAGAGGATGCGAAATGTTGTGTCCTATGGAAAAAAAGGTGTGTAACTGAGCTCACTTGGGCCATTTGAGTTTTGGACTCGGCACGTGCAGACTGAGCTTTTAGTGTTCGAGCTGAAGGACTAGTTCCCCTAGATGCGTGGGTAACTGAGTGAAATTTAGGGGCCTGTTTTATGCAGGAGGTCAGCCTAGATGATCTAATGATTCCTTCTGGCCTTAATGTATGTCTTAGCAGCTATAGTAGACTCCTCTCCTCTTATGTGGACTTGCTAGTAGAGTGGGACAAAGACCTGTCCTCTCCTAGTGTGGGCTACGCATGCAGGAGTTTGGCCATCCTGCATATTTTCCAGGCCGCGCAGTTTTGGTGTGTGCGTGACGCAGTCCCATGGTAAGACTGCTATATGGAGATGCATTAATTCCCTAATTCCAAGTCGTTTGGGTCGCCTCTGCTCGCAGGTGCTGGGAGGGATGGAATTGTGGAGCGCAGCAATTAGGGATGAACAAAGGTGTCATTTGTGAGGTTCCGTTCTCCAAAAGGAGAGCCAAACAGTGGCTTTTAAACTCCTCCCTGAGATTGAAAATGGGGGCGTTTGGGGGGGGGGGGTGGAGATGGGGAAGGAGGAGCTATTTGCAGGTGGAAGAGAGAATATAGCTTGCCTCACATGGCTTGAGACCTTTTTCCTGTGAGCGGAACTCATTCACATTGCAAATAGGCTCTTCCCCCAGGGAAATCCTGGCCTTTCATTAATGAAACTTGGGTATCAACTGATTCCAGGAGGCTCAGGAGCCATTTATTCTGGTGGTAGATTGAAGAGCTAGAGCTGGGGGGGCGGCGAGGGGAAACTGATTGGATTTTTGCAGTAGCTGCTGTTTTTCTGCCTTCAAGGATATGGAAGGGGCATGGAGACCCTCACCTTAATGGAGGTGTTGTCCTGTATTAGCTGAATATGGCTGTGCCAACACAGACAACTGTTCAGAAGCTGCAGGGACGGGAAGCATCAGGAAAAATATAACAAAGAGTTGTAACTTGGAAATGTACTTGGTCAGATGGTTCATCTGACTTCCCCTTCATCGACTGAGTTCTCTGCTACAAACCCTTTTCTGGGTGAGCTTGTGTACTTCTGCTGTTCACAACTGCCGGGGTGTCCTACCAAGAGAAAGGTGATCTCTTAAGTAACCAGGGCCCCCAAACCTTTACGGCTTTACAGGCCAAACCCAGCCGGTTAAAGTTCCCCGGGAAGTCAGTTGTCAGGCAGTCCTGATCACGGAGCATCGGTACACTGCACTCCCTATGCGAAACCCATTGATTAAGTGGGCAGCTGCAGTCTGTACTAACTGGAATTTCTAAAATGGTTTAAAGGGTCATCTCCATGTGGCGCATGCTGTAGAAATCCAGCCCGAGGTGACACATGCTAGGATAACAGCAGCAAGGGCCTGCCCCTGCTAGAAAATAGCAAATTGTTAAAAACACTCTTAGCAGCCCCCATTATGTAGATGTACAGAAGCAGTTGAGGATCCAGCAAGAGATTGCTAAGCTACGTAATGAATGGTGGGCAGACACTCCCAGTCAAGAATGTGGATTGTTGTCTCCTCCATTTCTTCTGGTCTTTGTTTGGTTTTTTTTTACACTGTTATAAGCAATATCTCTGTCTCCTCTGGATTAAGGCAGCCAGTTCTCTCTCAGCCATGTCCCATTCTCCATTAGACACCGGGAAAGTCATGCCACTGCACATTGTAAGAGATGGAAACCTAGAACTGGGCATCCTCATTATACTGAAGGATATCCTCATTTCAGACCAGGTCTGCTCGCTAATGGCCCCGTATGCACACTGAACAGGAAGGGCAGCAACAGAGTTTTATGGACCCCTACACGAGAGCCCTCCATCAATTGCCCAATGTTATCGTCTGGGATCTCCAAGAAAGAAAGGAAAAGAGCCGTTCCATTATTATTGATTATTTTGGTATTGCAGTCCAATCACAGACCCAACCCCATTATTCTAGGCATTGTACAAACACAGAACAAAAAGATTCGCCCCTTCCCGGAGGAGCTTACAGTCTAAGCAGAAATCTATGGCCTGCTGCTTACGTCCTTCAGTAGTCAGTAATATCGAGAGGCGGTAAAAGAACCTGATCTTCCTCCATTGCTGTAAAGAGGTCATCATCCAGTGGAGCTGCTGCTTGACAATGTGAAAGGTCATTTATAAAAGTTGATATTGGCCACTAACAGTTAGTTCTTCGCGTGCTTGCTCATGTCCGTTCCAAGTAGGTGACCGCATGCACAGTCATCAGAAGGCTTTTCCCCTAGCGGTACCTGTCGGGTACCTTCATGGCAGTGTATACAGGTCCCTGCCGACCCACCGCCTCTCAAGTTCCTTCTTACTGCCTGCGACGGTCGTAGGAGCTGCTGCTTCTCTCCCTTGCTACGGCAATTGATCCCCTAGTGGATTTTTCCTGTTTGTACCTGTAAATACTTTTACTTAGTTGGTTAGTGTTTCAGTATTTTATAGTTAGTTAGGTATGTTTCTGTTGGGGGTTTTCCACCACCACGTTCTTTCCCTCCCGAGGACCGGGGCATGCCTTGGTCTCAAGGCTTCAAACCAGGCAGGTCGTGCCAGAAGCCTATGCCCAGGGGAGACCCTCACGACTCCTGCTTAAAGTGCTTCGGAGAAGCCCACCAGACTGAGAAGTGTAAAATCTGTTGAGGCTTCTGCCCAAGAACCAAGAAGGAGAGGGACTTCAGGTTAAAACTTCTCCTCATGGAGTCAGCTCTCCATCCCCAGCCGGCACAACCCGTGTCAGGCCCAAAGCCCAGCACTTCGGTGCAGAGCACACCAGCCTCAGTAAGGGCGGCTGAGGCACCAAGAAAGGACTCGGGGTCTAGAGACCAGTGGCACTGCCACTCTGCGGCTTCCCGGCGCCGCTCACACTGACTGGTGCCACACAAAAAGCAGAAGAGAGCCAAGAGGGGGCGTCCGCCCACAGTTACAGCAGTCGAGCGCAAATGCGCCCAGGGAGTGCGTCCCGTGCCGGGACACCCAGCCCCTGCTCCAGCAGAACTGGCACCGTTGACTCTGGCCTCGCAAGGAGGGCTGTCGAGTCCAGTCCTGTTGGACTCCCCTGCACAGGAGAGCCAGATGGGGGGAGCTGGATCTTCCATCCACCTGGGACACGTTTGGGGCCTTTGGATCCTGTAGCAGCAGCATCCAGGTTAAACAGCAGCCCCTGTGTAGTTCTTTCTTTGGAATAGGTTTTTCAGTTTGTTTTGTTAGTGTGTTTTTCATACATCTGAAAGAGCTGGATAGTTTATAGTGGGTTAAAGTTGTTGGTTGTTCGCTCCAGTCCCAGCGATGTGCCAGACACATTGGTTTGCTGGAACCAGTCCAAATTCCTGTTGGCGCCTTTAATTGGAAAACAGGGACTGGGATAAACAGGAGACTCCAGAGTTGTAAATAGGTCAAGTGGCCACATGGCACCATCTCTGCTCTATACAAATGCAGCTGAGGACACGGCGTCGACCAGAGATGGCCATTTTAAGAAGCTTTTCCTCCCACCGCCCCCCAAGCATGAATGCATTGCTACCTCTGCTTCCACTAATCAACCCATTAGTAAAAACTTTCAGTGGAGGAGCCTGCTTTTTCCCCAATCTGTATGCCGTGCATCCATTTAAACAGACAGTTCTGAAATGAGGACCTCTGCTGGAAAGGAAATCAGTTGGAAAATGGAAGCTGGGTAAGCCAAAGAAAAGCAGACTGCAGCACTGTTAGTGCAGTGGGAAGCTGTGCTCCTCCTAGAGGTGCTGAGATGAAATGTCTTACACCATGCACAAAAACGTTGTGTACTAGAAATAGTCTAGGGAATGACTGCCGCCTCCTGTTTTGTAACACTTCCAGCAAACAGTCATACCCAGAAAGCTGGGACTACTCCTGACCTTACATTTCCTACTAGCAGAGGGTGGAATAAGTAAGCAAACACCAAGTAAATTAGAGCATACTGTTCTGGCTTCCCAGGGAAAATGTATTCTAGTTCTTCACCCAGGCCTTTTGCCATCACCTCTCTAGATATCTCTGGTTAACTGCAGCTTCTGTATTAGGGATCGTAATGTACATTATGGTTGGTAGAGCTCATCAGAAAATAGAAAGTATTTTCCTGGAATCAATGTTCATTTTTATTTTCAAAATGTGGTTTAGTTAGAACATAAGAACATAAGAAAGGCCATACCGGGTCAGACCAAAGGTCCATCTAGCCCAGTATCTGTCTACCGACAGTGGCCAATGCCAGGTGCCCCACAGGGAGTGAACCTAACAGGCAATGATCAAGTGATCTCTCTCCTGCCATCCATCAAAACCCAAAAATTTGTACAGGAAAATGCCAAATTGCTTATGGGGCCATTGAAACTTCAGCAAGTCACACTGCGCCAATACAGTGTTCTTCTAGCAACTCTCTAGGCTGCTGGTGGTTTTTGTTAACCTACTTGATAATGCTGGTTATGAGCCACTTCTCTGTTTGACATCACAGCCGGGTGAAATGTTTTGATTGATCAAAGTGGCTTGGAATCAGCTTTCTTTGTCTCCTAGTTTTTATGAAATAAAGGTTGGACTAATGAGTTTATGATTCACTCAAGGGAAGGGTGTAAATAACTCCCACGTTTGTGAATAATAAGCGCTCTTGCAGTCAGATGAAGTTAGTAACTCGGGGTCATGGTGTGAAATTCTCTGTGCATGTAATCTGTAGTATCCACACGAATGGTATGAAATCCAAACCTGTTATTAGACGGAATGTTGTTTGAATCGGATTGTCACTAAAGCATGAGACTATTAAACTGGATATAGTTACTCGCTTTAATGTAGCCCTTCAAATAGCTTTTTCGGACGAGTTAATCCTTGGTGTACGAAAGCCTGAAACAGCATTTGGGGATCTTGAGACAAATTTCGCTTGAAAAAGGTGCCTGATGCACTACAGACCACTAAAAATACAGACCTAGTTGTTCCTTATTGTCACGGGCCAAGACGTGAGTGGTCAGGCCTAGTGGCAGGCAGTCGGAGCCAGGAGTCAAGCCAAGAGCCAGAGTCAAGAACCAGGAAGAGGGCTGGGACAGAGTGAAGGCAGGGCTGGAGCACGGCTGGAGACGAGGCAGACGAAGGAGAGACTGCAGCTGCAGACGAGTGCGCTGAGCAGTTGCTGGCCAAATGCTACTGCTGGGCTTAAGAGCAGTCCTGGCAATGCTGCTTAGCCACTTAGGGGTTTCAGCTGTGGTTAACTAGCTGATCCCACGTCTAGCTGCAGGCCCTGTTTCCTGACGCTGATTAGATGTATTATGGTAGCACCTAGGAGCCACAGGCATGGACCAGGACTGCATTGTGCTGTGCCCTGCACAAGCACAGCTCCAAGAAACAGTCCCTGGCCCAAGGAACTTGGGAAGGGAGATGGCTGGTCAAGTTTCTCATTTGTGTATTTCCTTCATTTAAAGGTAACAAATCTTTCCACCTCTTATGGGCTGACAGTCATGTGTTTATTACACTCCATCTTCTCTGTCTCTGATGCAAAGTTATGGGACTTTCCTTCCTGGTCTCATTATAACACTCAAAACGCACATCTCCCAAGGAAAACGTTAGGAGAGTAAAGCGCATGTTATAGATGCGGCTGGTGGTACTGCCTATTAGAAAGGTTGCCAGACGTTTCCCATTGTAAGACCCTGTTTCAGTTGCTTACAACTTTGTCAGACCTTCACAGTCGGGGCTGAAATTTTCCATGCTGGAAGTCTGCCTCGAACTGAATTTTGGGGGGGGAATTTCAATCAAAATGTTCTCCGAAATGGCTGAACCAAGGCTAGGGGAACATATGTTGTTTTACCCATGTTAAAAAACGCTAGCAACCATTAAAAAAACAACCACCGCCCTCTGGTGCCCCCACGTTCAGGAGAAGGAGTGGCCTTTGCATCAGGAATGTGACATTTCCTAACTTTTGAGTGCTTGACTTTGCAATCTTAATAATGTTCTTTTTAACATATCTGTGTGTGTGTGTTCAAGTGTGCAATAATATCTAAATATGTTGATGAGAATTAAGATTTCACAGCTTGCTTTGGGGCGGAGGGAGTTGGAATGAAAATTTCAATTTTCTGTGCTACTTTAAAAAGAAAGTATTTAAAGCACAGTGACACACATTTAAAGTTGTTATGGTTTTAAGGGGTGTGGTGCCACTGAAGTTCTCCCAGGAATGAAAGTGGAAGAGGTAAAGAGGTAGGGGAGTGTCTGTGTCTGTGCGCAAACACATATAATATAAAACTGAAATTTATATTCCACCAGGACCCCTGATAAACTTATAGTCTCATTTGCAAACAGTGCTGGTTCTGACACATGCTTTCTCTCTAACTAATGCTTCAAAAATTCCTAATGAGCCACTGGGTGAGAGATAACCACTGACCTGCCAAGTGCCACCTGGGTATGACTATATGTCTTTGTTCCCATTTGTGAAACTGGAGTGCCCACCGCTGTGCAGAAATATGATTCCAAGACTGTGTTTCTTGAACAGCAAAAGGGGCCTTTCACACCATTACTTTCATGGCTCACACTCGAGGTGCTATCTCCTAGAATTGATTGTGATGCATGCTGGTCTTGACTGTTGCCATTAGAAGAGAAGCGAGGGTGACAGATGACCAAACGGCCAGAATAAATGTTTGTGGTTCGCTTTAATGGAAAAAATTGCAGAACCTGCCTGGTTGTGTAAGAATTGATGCATAGCAGTGGAGTACAGAAATCTTTTCTCACAACAAGCCACTGATGAAATCAGAATTAGAACAGGACTGACAGGGGATAAGGTGATTTTTAGTTGATCAAAGTTGTTGAGGGTTTTTTGTTTTCCTTCCTCTTTCCTTCATGCACAGACACGTTTATTCTTTGGATATAATCATTTTGTTTTCTAGCCCGAGATCAAATCAAGTCCTTTCATCCATTCGAGCTATTGTGTTCGGGTAAGTCACTCGCTAGAGGAGCGAAATACGGCACTCAACTCAAACTGAAGCCAGGGACTTTTCTGCCTAGCAACCGATTTGCATCACGTTGGTGCCTGGAAATTGCCAACTGTGTTCATGTATAGTTTGTCTGGCAAGTAAAATGTCTTTGGTGACCAATTATTAAGCTAGAGGCAAGTGGATATTAAAAATAAAGAATGGGGGAGAGCTTTGCATCCCCCAAAAGGTTACTATTTGAATTGTAAAATCCCTGAGGTACTTAATCCACTGTTAGATGTTGTACAGCTGCCCCGGTGGAGTCCCTGTGAGGAGACTGGCTGATGGGTTGATTCTGCTTCTCTCTGTGCTACACTACATCGTACAGGAATAGCTGTTTCCTGAATGGTAAAGGCTAGCTCAGAGTCCCGGCTGTGAACATCCTTCTGTGTACAGTATAGAAACCTTTCTTCACTTCCCTTGCCCCGTAAAACCTTTTGCATCCCTTTTATGGCAAGGGGAGAAGCAAGCTGCTTCATTTCCTAGGTCAAAGTAATAATTGTTTTTTTTCTCTCCTTGTTGTGCATTCTTCCCAATTGTACCACGTTGCAACCTAACAGGCCTTTCTCAGTATAGGCCTTATCCAACACGCGTTGAAGTCAATGGAAAGACTGCTGGGTGTTGAAGCAGGCCTTAGAACCAAAGATAATCCCTCACTTCATTATGAGCCAGGATTTAAAAATGCAGAAGGATGAAAATCTTCCTTTTAAAAAAAAAAAAAAAAAAAAAAAGAGCCTTTTCATTGAAATCTTCAAAAAATAATTGTGCTTTCAAATAAAATCCATGGGAGCGGTCCACATTTTGTATCATGAGTCTTGCAATTTTTAATGCTTTTCTTAAAGCTCTAGCTACTGGAGTTAGAATGTTGCATGAGAATCTCAACATTCATGGTTAAAAAAGTAGGTTTCTAGCCCTTGTGACTGCAGAGAGAAGCTTGAAAACATGATGCAATTGTGCCCTAAAGGTTCGAAAAACAGAAGGCATTTAAAAGGGGGACAAAATTTATTTTAAAAAACTCATGATTTTGGAGGGCCAGACTCATGATTTTTGAAGATTTAGAGTCTGCAGTACTGCAAATAAGCATTCAACCATATAATGAGGAATCAGTTGAGCAGTCATTTACTATTGGGTAATATCATATAACATATGCAGTTCATCACTGTAATAAAAATTATTCATACACTGAATTAAGATTTGACTCTCACTGTTAGTACTTATGAAATGAGCCAGTGTATTAACCCAAATAAAAAATTATATATATATAATTATTTTATATTATATATATATAAACAAAGCATCTTTGCTTCTCTCCCTTCACCAGTACAAATCTGTCACACATGTACCTTTTCATCACTAACTAACTAACTAACACGACTCCTAAATGAGTATCTAATTGAAGAAAGATTGAAACCAATGCCATATAAAACAGCCCACAATTTACTCTTTCTAACAAAGGGAACATTTTCCTATGTGGCTGTACCCAACACAGACTCATCCAATTTTCTGTGTAAGCAGATGATATGTACAAAACTATTTATTTTCCAACTACCATTGTGGCCCCTTAATTGTAAACCTTTCATAGAACATTTGGAACAATTTACATCTTAACTATAGGAAGAAAAATTGATGCATTGTTATTATATTGTTCCACTTTCTAATAATATTTTGTACGTGTACAGTGGCTTTGCTGGAGGGACAGTAGTATGCAGGTGTTTTCCAAACATTAAGTAAGCCCTGCAAGTTTCTCTTTGGGGTAGGCAACAATTTATTATGTCCATTTTCCAAATTGGGGACGCGGGGGGAATTAAAGTACAGAAAGATTGACTTAGCCAAGGTCACAAAGGAAAGCCATGACAGTGTGAGGAAGAACTTTGGTGTCTGTGTAATGAACTGCAATAACTTATTTCCTGTCAATGAATACTCTAAAGTAATTGTCATGGTTGTCTGAAATTGTCCCAAACATATTTCGGAAGAGTTTCATTCCATCTATGAATACGTGCTGCAAGAAGAAGCAATTTTCACTCAAGCCAGTCCATCAAAGTTGGTGGTAAATTATTCATTTTTTGTCTCTGTGTGGCCAACATCTGGTGTTCCTTTAACAACCTGCTGAGGGGAAATCACACATTCTGTGTTGACTCTGTCGGTACTCGGTGGCGGTTGCAGATTTCAGAAGATCTGGTGAGAATTAGAGGAAAGAGACATAGGAGTCTGTTATACCAGAACAGAACATAGATCCATCTAGTCCTATATCCTGACCCCAACAGCGGGCCATAACTGGTACTTCAAAGGGAGATGGAAACTGGTGCTGTGTTCTGCTGACTGATCGGGTGGGTGGTGAGTTCTTGAAAGCACATTATTTTCCACAGCAGTTCACTTAACATGAATGAAAGTGACGACGTGAACCCTTTGGCTCATCCACGCGTGCCAACAATTAGTGGGTTACACAGTGAGGTTTGTTTAATGGGGACATGGGCAGCTGAACTGAAAGACTGTGCCTTTCCCAGAGAGCATGCCTTGCCCTGCAGAATGTTACCCTATACAAACCTTCACACACAATTCAAACCAAAACTGAACCTTATTGGGAGCTTCATTTAAAAAAAAAAAAAAATCCACCCACTCCCAAACTTTTCTAAAAATTATTGTTAATTGTCACATTCCTTACTCATCCTTGTTCCGGTCAGGAGTGGTAAGAGAGGTCATTGTTTTGATTAGAAGTGGGAAGTATGGCACATCTGGTAGGAGCAAGGGAAATATGATTATGAGATTTCCATGCCAGTTCTGCAAACTTGAGAACTTGGAGGTAGCATCTGAATTCCTAGGTGTTTTTCCTGTCTGCGCTTGCCAGGCATTCACTAGTGAGATGTTGTTGCTCACCTCTATTCAAAGCTTTGCAGGTTACTATTTGGGGTTTCTCCATAGAATCATAGAATATCAGGGTTGGAAGGGACCTCAGGAGGTCATCTAGTCCAACCCCCTGCTCAAAGCAGGAGCAATCTCCAACCAATCCATCCTTGTTCCTGTGCAGGGAGAGGCATGGTTAGGGTGACCAGATTACCCCCCACCCCCTGTCCTGTTTTTTTCACAGTTGCTGTCTGTCTGGTCACCCTAGGCATGGTTGGTTGCTGACTTTCCACTGGTGGTGAAACACCAGCACTGCTTACTTCCCTTTTCACTTATTAGCTTATTCTGCCTCATTGAGTCTGTTACTGTTGCGTTTGTGGTTTCCAGCACCCTTTGGACCTCACACATTTTATAGCTCTTTGGGCCAGGCACTTCTCTTCCTCCCCCCTCTCCCCCCCCCAGCTTATTTGATGCTATTTAGAAGAAATTGTCACGCCTCCCGTCCCTTTGTTTCATTCAAACCGGGGTTGCACTTTTACCTCCGGCTGCCTATTGGAAACAGTGTCCAGAAGTGGTCATTTAGTCACTTTCCATACTCATTTTTATAATGTTAATTGAATTACGAGATGCAGGTTACTTAGGCAAAGAAAATGACTATTCTAACATCATAAACACTTCACAGTAATTACAAAAATAAATGGCAAATGGGCCTCTTCCACCCTCGAGGAAAAGGTTGTTGAGGGATAAAAGGTTGGGTCTTCCCCACTGCAGCTCTCTGGTTCACCTTCCCTGGCGACTTGCAATATGCTTTTCAGATTCATTTCACAGAACTCAAAGCTCTTAGATCCATAGAGTTTAAGGCCAAAAGGGACCACCAGATTCTCTAGTGTAATCCCCTGTATGTCACAGGCCACCAACGCCACACAGCACCTGTACGTTAAACCCAGAAACTGAAATTAGCCCAACGTGTTCCAGCCTCAGGGATCCCAATCCCAGAGTGTGTGTCTGGCCTGGCTCAGCTCTGTCCCAGCAACCCTCCGAGCCCGCCAGTGCAAGATGCGTGGCATGGTTGCTTTATGGTCCAAGTGTTTGCATAGGACTGGAGACTTTCGGAAAGGGTGGGAGTAGCTTGACTTTTCCATGGCTTAGTGAGATCCAGGGGGACGTCTCTGCTTTAATGGGTTGTTGTCAGAGCAGAGCTGTGAATATGCATGACATGCAGGTGGCCTTAGTGTGAGCTTGTCTGCTTTGCGCTGCCAAGAAGTAAATACATGTCCTAGAAGGAGCACTTTGTTTCTGGAGAGAGGAGCTGGGGTGGGAATAGAGGAAGAAAATGCATCAGTGGCTTATTAAGTCAGCCAGGGTAATTTTGGGACCTGGTTTCTCCCTGTCAGTTGGTGTAGTGTTGGGGTTTGTTTTGTTTTGCTCTGTGATGCAAAGCGTTGTCTGATCAGAAAACAAGCTTGGATACATGGCTGAAATAATTTTCCATATGCGGCTGGTGCTGGGGTCTCAAAGGTGATTGATATGCCAACTTATCCAGCTTCCCTGGTGCCTAGTTTCAATGCTGTGCAGCCAGCCTTAAACTCTGCTATCTCAGTAATTGGCCTATGAAGCTAAATAGCAAAACATAAGAGCAGAGCTCTCCGTGCCTTGTTTGTCATTTGTTTGTTCAGGGTTGTTTTTTATGCTACGTACAATTGTGGCTGTTCAGGGAAGCGAAGTTAACACAGTATTTGTCGATGGGTCTATTAAAGATTTGTAAAGCTCTCCCTTTCTTATCATGGGGGTACTGTGTATTGTATTACAGTGGCCCTTTTGTGCTAGGCGCTGTGTGCAAACACAGTAAGAAACAGGCCCTGCCCCAAACGAACGTACAATCTGAAAAGAAAAGACGGACGCTAAGTGGGATGGGAAACCAAGGCATGGGGTGAAGGGACTTGTCCAAGGTCACACAGGAAGGTCAGTAGCAGAGCTAGAAATAGTAGAGTTGCAGCCCTGTGCCCATAGCCATTAGACAGTGCTGCCTCTCATACGAGTGATTTGTCTTTGGAAGGTATCCAAATGAAGTAGATGTTTTTGCATTTTGCCAAGGACACCATAAGAAGGCTGTGAGCCTTCACTGCTACTGTTTCTAAAAATACTACCCTTAACCGATCTGAAAATGTTGGCCAGCTGGGACCACTTCTACTGGCCCCCTTATTTGTCGCCATTGACAACAAAATAAATACTCCTAAGGCTGAGAATTTCAGAGTAGCCTGAGAGATTTAATTGCTCGGTTCCCATTGAAATGAAGGGGAATGGAGTGTCCAAATCCAGTAGGCATCTTTGAAAATCCTACCTTCTACTTACACATTCTGCAAGGCTCTAGAGAACATGCATGTATGCCTGTTACCTTGTCATCCTCTCTTCGTTTGCTTCACTCACGTGTTACATCTTGTCTTAAATGAAGACTGTAAGTTCTGTGGGGCAGGGCTTGATTTTTACTACATGTCTGTATGGCGCCTCGCACAGCAGGGCCCTTGCTTCTTTTGCAGCATCTGGGTGCTGTTGTGATGCAAATAATCTGAATCCCACATACAAACACAACTCAGCTTTGGGTCCAGGTCTGAACGTTGCAGCAGACCCTTTTATCCCTCTGACTGCTTGAACTGAAATCCTGAATCTGAGCATTCCAGAACTACGGAGAAGTTCAGAACTCGGTTGCTGAATCTTTCCCTAGTCTGATGAACTATTACATTTTTTTTGAAAATGAATGAATAAAAAAACCTATTAATTAAAAAACATCACCATGAATTAAAAAACACTATTAATGAATTTTAAAAAATGTAAACTCACCAGACTAGAGGTAAATAAAAAGGAATAAATATGAGAGTTCTCTGTCTGTCTTAGGTACTTATATGGCATCTATTACTGTAGTATCTGAGTGCCTCACAATGTTTAATGTATTTATCCTCATAACAACCCGGTGAGGTAGGTAGGGCAGTGGTTTTCAACCTGTGGTCCGTGGACCCCTGGGATCTGCGGACTATGTCTAAGATTTCCAAAGAGGTCCACACCTCTGTTCGAACTTTTTTTAGGGGTCTGCAAATGAAAAAAGGTTGAAAACCACTGAGGTAGGGAAATGCAATTACCCCCATTTTACAGGTGATGATAATACCTGGTTCTTATATCGCCCTTTTCATCAGTAGATCTGAGAGCACTTTACAAAGGAGGTCACTCTCATTATATCCCCATTTTACAGATGGAGAAATGGGGCACAGGCAAGTGAAGTAACTTGGCCAGGTCACCCATCAGGCCAATGGTAGAGCTGGGAGTAGAACCCAGGTCTTCTGAGTCCCAGTCTAGTGCTTTATCCGCTAGGCTATACTGAGGCAGAAAAAAAAGCTAAGTCACGTGCCCAAAGACACACAGGAAGTCTGTGATAGACCAGGCAGTTGGACCCAGGTCTCCTAGTTTCTGAGCTAGTGTCCAAACCACTGGATCATCCTTCCCCTCTAGTTAGGGGTAGTTATGTATAGAAAGAACTCTAGACAACTGCAAAAAAACAAGGGAAAGAGAAATTAGCTGAAAGAGATCAGAGAGAGAACCCAGTAATATTATAGGGAAGTGATGCCACCTTTTATGTTGTAGCATCAGTGCTGCATCCCACCAATGCTCTAGCATATGTCTTAGGCTCGTAATAAACTTTCTCCACATCATTCCATATGGATTCAGAAACAGAAATGGATCTGATGGTCACGTAGTGACCTAGGTTTTTCTGGCGCTGAAATTTACGTCTGTTTTCTCTCCATCTCTTTTCAGAGCTCCCTTCATCAGAACACTTGAGTGTGGCAGATGCTACGTGGCTGGCTCTCAATGTGGTTTCAGGCGGAGGCAGCTTCTCCAGCTCCCAGCCCATCGGGGTTACCAAGATTGCCAAGTCCGTAATAGCGCCGCTGGCTGACCAAAACATTTCTGTGTTCATGCTGTCCACCTATCAGACGGACTTCATCCTGGTAAGACCAAATAAGATGGCCAGGGCTGCTTGTGATTCCGTGTTCCCCAGCAGAATTTGCTGGAATGAGAGCAGAAGAGAGGTTCCAACTACACCTTAAAAAAAAAAAAAAGGGGGGGGGGTTGCAATCATTAAATACTGGAAGTAATGCTGCACCGGGGGTTCACCACTTTATTGTTGGCAACGTCCTTGGACACTTACAACCTGATGTGAATGCCGCTGAAGTCGATAGGAGTCTTTCTGTTGATTCCAGAATCAGGCCCACCGGTAGTTGGACGGAGGCCACCAAATTCATTTAACCCAATACCCGTTGGATTGCGACAACCTCCAGGCCTTGTTGTTCTGAGCGTGTGTTGTGTGTACGTTTTCCTATGGCTCAGCAGCGCATGAGGACACCTGTGATCTGATCCATTGTCCAGTTCAGACAGTGGGGAAGTGGGTGCATTGTCACACGCCCGTCTCTGTCCCTGTCCTCAGATACGCGAGCGGGACCTGCCCTTCGTGATGCACACGCTGGCTGCTGAGTTCACCATCCTTAGGGTCGTGAATGGGGAGACGGTGGCTGCCGACGACTTCGGGATAACGAATGGGTTTGTCAAGCCGAAATTGGGTAAGGACCTGCATGGGCCCTGCTCATCGGTGCTTTGGCAGAGGCGTCAGTAGGCTCCAGAGCTACTGCGGGTTGGGAGAGTGGGGGTGCATTTTCTGTATTTCTCAAACTTCCTGTGGAATGTTCATGCTATTTCAGGCTGTTAATCCCCTTTTCGGCATGTAAGAACACAAGAAAAAAGTAACATCTAAAAATACATATGATCATATTCTGGAGAAAGAAAATAGGCTAAATTGCATTAGGTCCCTTTAGAGGATACTAGAGTTGAGTAGGAGAACCACTACAGAGAGCAACTGCTTTCCACCCCATTGCTATACTTCTACCTTAGACAGCCATGGTAGTTTATTTCTAAACAAGGAGAAGATCCCAAGGGAGAACACAGCAGGCCCTCTCTGACCTACCACAGACAGATGACCTAGAAGAATTTTCATTTCACTTTTTCTTCAATTTTTTGGTCTACTTTGAGAAAATATTTGAAGCTTTTAAAGTGTTTGTGAGCCTGTCAAAGTTCCCAGGCTCAACATTTGACCTACATTAAACATTCCGGGTGCTTACGTCCAACCCTATTCACTTTTTAAGTACCTCCTTACGTCCCATTGCCATTGGTGGGAATTATGCATGTGCTGGAAATGAAGCACATGCTGAAGTGCTTTGCTGAATTGTGGCCTTACCGTTTGGGAGTCTGTATTACTATGTGGTTATTTTCATACCTGTAAATAACTAGAAGCCCTCTGTACTCAGTGTGCTGCCTTTGGGGAAACAAAGACCCAAAAAGGAGAGACAGGAAAGAGTAGAGTCAAGATGTGGAATTCGTTTCTCCATCATAAATAACATTGTCTGTAAACCTTGGTTCCATGTCTAATGCACCATAGTTCAGCATGTCTAATGCAAACAGCTTCGCTCAAGTCTCGCCTGTACACTACAGTGACTGGGGCATGGACAATACTATTTAACACTGATAGTTCGTTAGCAATCGGGATTGGGGGTACACTGTGCTGGGTGCTGTACATATATTAGTACAAGACTGTCCCTGCCCTGAGCAGCTTCCAGTCTAAGGAGACAAGTGACAAACAAAGGGGGTGGAGGAGAAGGAAACAGTCAGCTACACCGTGATCATGAATAAAGTCTTACACTTCCACCAGCATTCACACAGGTAGGGACACACCCAGCTGCAGTTACATGCCGGCTCTCTGACCAGCCCCTGCATGAAGCAACAGTAGAAAGGCTACAGCCAAAGTAACTCTCAGCTCCCCAGGCACGCACCCCTCTGGAACATAAACTCAAAATTGTACCATCTTGTGCTGCACAGGGAACTGTACGGCGTACGCTCATAGTCCTCCCACCCCCTGCCAATGTGAAGAGGAATATGCAACAGCCTTTGCCCCTTGAGCTACGATTCCCATGCACTTCACTCCAACTCACTGGTTTAGATAAAGTAAAAACAAGTTTATTAACTACAAAAGATAGATTTTAAGTGATTATAAGGGATAGCAAACAGATCAAATCAGATTACCTAGCAAATAAACAAAACGCAAGTTAAGCTTTATATGCTAATTCCTATCCCGTCTATTTAGTAGATTCTCACCCTAAGAGATTATTCAAGCAGGCTGCAGATTCTGAAGGGATAAGCTGCGCTTGCTTTACAGCTTGAAATCCCCTGGTCTTCCATACAGTCTAGAAATCCCTTTAGCCTGCATCCAGCACTTCCCCCAGTTCAGTCTTTGTTCCTCAGGTGTTTCCAGGAGTCGTCTTGTGTGGGGAGTGAAGAACAACAGATGATGTCACTCCCTGCCTTATATAGCACTAGCATATGGCGGGAACCCCTTGTTTTAAAACTTGGTTCCCAGACCGGTTTGTGGAAAAATACTGACATCCCAAGATGGTGTCCAGAGACACGTGGCCTGGTCAACAGGCCCTTGCAATACCTTGCTGAGTCATAGCAGCCATTGCTTACAGGCTGTCTGGAATGTCCCAGGAAGGTTAAGTTCTTCCAGGGTCCATTGTCTTTGCTGATGGGCCATCAGCACTGTCTGGCTTCTTCACTGTTATACTAGAAAGGCTGGTTGTGGGTGTCACCCAGAGTAAGCACGATTGAAATACAGATACATAGTTACATGCATAATCATATTCAGCAAATCATAACTTTTCCAATGACACCTCACATGCCCCATCTTGTGCAAAATGCATCCTAATTATGCCATAATTATATCATCATCATGTCACTGTGAAGAATTTGGGGTGCAGTGTCAAACCATCTGTGATCCACAGAGCTGTCAGTTTTCCCCCAAAATGGCATTTTTCATTTTCATCATGAGAACGTTTTAGTGTGGTCTCCTGTTTGGTTGGAGTTTGGGTGCCAAGGCCTGTGAACAGTCATCAGTCAAATGTCATCTGCGCCCCGGTATTACGAAAGATGAGAGGAAAAACCTTTTTTTTAAAGTATTACCATTTTGAGTTGCCACCACCTCTGCCTGCCTCTTACTTCATTTGAATCCATCTGATAGACAGTGTGTGCCTCAGTGAAGGGGACTGTCCTGGTGTCTCATACAAGGGGAAGCACTTACACAGGGCTTATGTAGCCCATACCTACTCTGTGTGACGCTCTCTCACCTTCTAGTGGTGTCTGGGCCACACAGAGAGATAGCCAAGCGTGTAGCTGAATGAGTCGTGATGCTGAGCAAATGAATATTGATGATATAGTGATATTATATCATCATCTAAATAGTCCCACAGCGCTAGAAAGCCCTTGCTACCCATCTTGCAATTTGAGATTCCTGTAACTGTCGAAATTCACACACTGACCAGAAGTCCCCACTTGTTTCCAATGTGCCCAGCACTGTAGCATTTAGGCTCCATCTGCCAATTAGGAGGAGAATGTTAATATTCAGAGGACCTTGTCCTTCTCCCCCTGCTCCCTAACCCTGGTAACTGATTCCTCTCAATGGCTGTCTTCCAAGAGGAATATTGCCAGGACCTTGTTGATGTCCCATTACTAGGGGATGCCTGACTGAAGAAAGCAGCTATCTTTGGGCCTTACCTGTTACTTAGCTTACCCTGATTTCTAGTGGTAGGCAATGCTGCAGCCAAGGGCCTTCCACCGAAAATAGTGTGTCCTCCCCTCCCTGAGGGTCATCCTGTTGACCTTACAAAGACTGGAAGTCTGGTCTATGGCACTGAGGATAACAACAGTATCTGAGCAGATGTGACCTTGATACCAACTTGGCTTTATATCTGTGTGTGTGTGTCTCTCTCTTTCAGTTCAGAGGCCTGTTATCCATCCTCTTTCCAGTCCCAGTAATATGTTCTGTGTCACCAGCCTGGATCCAGATACCCTTCCAACTGTTGCTACACTCCTAATGGATGTCATGTTTTACTCCAATGGGTACGTTTACACCAGGGGCCGGGGCACACAACACCCATCTGTGCAAGCATGTGTGAACATACAAATATGCATTGCTCTCTTCAAGCCTGGCAGGAATCCAGGGCTGGCGCTGTGCAATATAAAGTGCATCCTGTATAGTGTGGGCTTCTTGAGGGTGCAACCATCGGTTGAGATTTTTCAAAGGCCCGTGGGAGATTAGGATGCCCAATTCCCATTAATGGATGCCTGCTTCCTATTTAGGTGGCTTTAAACATTTAAACCAGCAGGACTAGCTCATGCCATGAGCTCGCGTGGGCATATTGCAGTGCGACAGCATTGCATTGCTACCACCCATTAACACCTTGCAAGCTAGGCTTGAACGGCATCAGATTTCTCTGCCAAAAAGCGGGCCAATTCCAGGAAACGTTGGACCTAAAAATAGAACCCTTCTTCTCAAAATGCACCTGATAAAATTAGCACGTTTGTGGCAGTAACAAGAGTGTTAGTCCATATAACATTTTTGCCCCGGGGTGGAGGGAGGGAAAAGCACAAAACTAGACACAACTCGCTCTCTCAGAATAAGATGAATGCATGAACTGCTCTGATTTCAGTGGCTGGGTCCTCTTTGAAAGGTTAGGATTCCCAATACACTGCTGGCTGGTGTTAATTCTGTTTTGTTTTGTTTCTTCAGAGTAAAAGACACGGTGGTGGGCAGTGAAGACTCTGGACACATTCGCTTTTTCTCCTTCTCTCTCATTGAGGGTTACATCTCCTTGGTGATGGATGTACAGACACAGCAGAGGTGAGGCCCACGACTGACTTCTGCACAGGGCTCATCTGGACCCCAAAAGACCACAAGCAAAATTTTCAGAAGCACCTACGTGACTGAGACTCCTAACTCCCATTTTCAAAAGCGATGAAGGCACTTGGGAGCCTGAAAGTCTCACTGAAAGTCAATGAGATTTAGGTTCTTAATTGCCAAAGTCACTTTTGAAAATGGGACTTAAGCTCTTAAATCTCTTAGGTGCTTTGGAAAGTGTTAGCCCATCATTTGCAGGTTGAACTTGTGCAGACAAGAAAATCTCACGGAGGAGGTTCAAGATTCCCAAAGAATAGGAGCAGAACGCAGGCCGCTTTACATGACACCGTCTTCTGGCATCGCTTTCACATGCAGTTAGTCAGTGCTGTGTCTCATTGTCATGGTAATGCCCTGCATCTTGCCAGTGCAGCAGCAGCTCAGAACGCATTTGTCCCGCAAGCCAACAAGCTGACTGGAATAAAAATACTATCCTGTAATGTTTGTATTATTCTCCAACTTCCAGTCCCAGGTGAGAGCACACCTCTCTTACAGGGCTGAGGGGCTAAAGGCTGCACCAGATGTTGTATCCAGAAGCAGTTTGAGGTGTTGATCACACCCTACGAGGCCATGTCTGATTTGAGTCATGACTGTCTTAGGGCCTGATTCTGCGGGGTGCTAGTTGCCTCCTGGGGAAGCTTCTTCAGCTTCCACTGACTAAAAGCCTTCAGTGCCTGGCAGGATCGAGCTCCTAAAGTGAGGAAGGATAGCTAGGGCACCAACTTGTGACTCTGGGGACCTGGGCACAATTCCCTCCTCTGCCACAGACTTTCAATGTGACCATGGCCAGGTCACTTCATCTCTCTGTGTCTCAGTTCCCCATCTGTAAACTGGCAATAATAGCACTTCCCTACCTCGCCGGGCATTGTGAGGATAAACACGCTGAAGACTGAGGTGCTCAGACACCTCCTGGGGGCCATCTAAATAGACAGATCGAGGGCAGCTTCTCTCTCCATGTGGTTCCATGTGTCAGCTAGGGCCCTTGAACTAACGGTCCCTAGATTTGGGTATTTGGGGAGCAGAATTTTTTTCAGAAAGCCCCTTCTGTGACTCCTCCCACGTTTCCCTGCACGTTCTCTCTCGCTCACACACACAGCTTTCCCAATTCAGAGAAATGTTTACAGTAGAAAACCTGAAACTAGCTTCATCTGTACCAATTGCCTTGTTTTGCCTCATCACTTTTTTAATCCTGCTGCTCCTTGTCCATTTCAAGCCGGGCAGGGCTATAGCAAAATTCCATATTTATTTATTTTTTATAAATTTGACAGGTAATATCAATGTTTATTTTTAAACATTTTTTTTATTTGTATCAATTAAAATTTTCACAGATTGCACACAATTATGGGATTTAAGCATTTTTTATTGATTTAAACTTTCACAGTTGCAAAAATTGTCGGATAGTTGTGTCAGACAATAACTATTTAATGACAGTAGATGTTGAGATTCAAAAAGTTAAAAGCTTTATAACCTTTAAAACACAAATTGTCAATGTCATGTATCAAAATGAACAAAGTAAACTTCAATCAAACTGTAAGTTCTCAAGCAGCATTTTTCTTATTTTGCCTGTCTGTAATTATTATCAGTGGAAATAGTTTTACATCAGTTTGCGTGTGTATAGTGCAGGGGTAGGCAAGCTATGGCACGCGTGCCGAAGGCGGCATGCGAGCTGATTTGCAGTGGCACTCTCACTGCCCGGGTCCTGGCCACCGGTCCGGGGAGCTCTGCATTTTAATTTAATTTTAAATGAAGCTTCTTAAACATTTTAAAGACCTTATTTATTTTACATACAACAATAGTTTAGTTATATATTATAGACTTATAGAAAGAGACCTTCTAAAAACGTTAAAATGTATGACTGGCACGCAAAACTGTAAATTAGAGTGAATAAATGAAGACTCGGCACACCACTTCTGAAAGGTTGCCAACCCCTGGTATAGTGCAATCGACATTTAGCAATAAAAGTTGAATCCTTCCAGGCCTAGTTATAGACCTGGAAGAGCCCTTCCATCATTTTGGTGCAAGGGGCGTTTAAGTTACTACTACAGTAAAAGCTGTTTTATCCGGCACTTCACCAACCAGAAAGCTCTATAAACCAGCATTTCTGATCTTCACTGAAATACCGGTTTCTAGTCCAGTTGGCGCAGGGCCAGCAGGGGATATCAAACACGGGCTCTGGGAGAGAGTTTTGGTGCGGGAGGGCATGCATGGTGCCGGATCTGGGAGCCGCTCACCTTGGGCAGCTCCCCACAAGCGGCAACCTGTCCCGGCTGCTCCTAGGCGGAGGCGCGGCAGGTGACTCTGTGCGCTACCCCCGGCCCCTCCTCCTGTGCACTAGCAAGGCAGCTTCCATTGGCTGGGAACCAGGCCAATGGGAGCTGTGGGGGTGGTGTCTGCGGGCAGAGGCAGTACGCAGAGCCACCTGCCGCGCCGCCGCTTAGGAGCAGCCAGGACTGGTCACCACTTGCAGGGAGCCGCCCGAGGTGAGCACCCCCCCTGGATCTGACCTCCCACACCCCAACCCGCTGCCCTGCACTCCCTCCCGTACCCCAACCCCCTCCCTCTTAATTAACCGGCATTTTTCACTTACCGGCACCCCCTATTGCCCCAACATGCTGCATAAAACAGCTTTTACTGTACTTCTAATTGCAGTCTTTCACTTTCACTTTTTTTTTTTGATAGGTTTCCTAATAATTTGTTGTTTACAAGTGCATCTGGAGAACTCTGGAAGATGGTTCGGATTGGCGGGCAGCCACTTGGCTTTGGTATGTAAACAGTCGGAGAATCAATTAGGTGTAAATATAGCCACTCCCACGTAGAGATTGAGGAGGAGGAGGGAAAACAGTTGCTTTGGCTAAGCCTGTTTTTTAAGAGTCTTCAGCCTATTGTGGAGTTGAGGAACAAGATTTTAAAAAATAGTTTAGTTCCAACTAAACCCATGGATAAATGGTCTGATTTTCAAATGGGCTGTGTATCCGGTATCTCTTGTTGCCCCCCCGGATCAGATTGAATTGCTGGACTATGGAGTTAGCTGAATTTAGGCCCCTGGTTTCAAAAATGTTGGCCAATGAGCTTTCTTGTCAATGTGAAACAGGAAAAGGCTAGGCTGGCTCAGTCCATTTTAGAAACCCATTAGTGAGACCAGGAGACAGATATTACTCTGACTTACACCAGTGTAAATCCAGGGCAATTGCGTGGCTTCGGTGGATTTAGTATGAATTCTCACAAGTTGTGAGAGCAGAATTGTGGTCCTAAATTCCCTCTTAGCTCATCCCATTTTAAAATCAACATGGCTTTTACAAAGTGTATCTGGCAGAAACAGCATAGAGAAAGTGCCCATGCTTTTCAGAAGTGACCTGTTATTTTGGGTGTTGTCCAACTTGAGAACTTTTAAAGGGGCCTGCCTTTCAGAAAATGCTGAGCAGGCGCCCTTTAAAAAAACTTGTCCCTTTAAAAATGCCTCAAGTTGGGCACCCAGAGATGAAGGCACCCAAGATCACTAGTCACTTTTGAAAATTTTGGCCATTTGTTTAAATAACTGGCTTTTGGTGGTGGCAATGTCAGCTTAGAGCAAGTGTTCTTGGGGCTTAGGACCAAGTAAAAAGAGTCACTCATAGCTACTGGAAGTTAGCTTTGATGCAGCAGTGGCTTATCCTTGGATTTCAAGTGAGCAAGGTGCCCGGGTCACTAGGTCACCATGAACACCAGTCACTGTGGCAGATCCAGGGTTCATGTGAGTAGGGCTAAGAAACATCCAGCATTTACTCCTCCTCAGATGCAGGTCAGATGGTGTGTTATCTGCCGCTAATGAGGGAAGGAGGAAGACAAAGTGAAGGGCACATGAGGGAGCTTTGGAGGCTTCCTGTCTGAATCTCATTAGTGGTTTCTCGTTCGACCCCTGAAAATACTTCTGAGTATTAATGTTCTGTGCATACATTTTTGGGATTTATATTGATCTAATAGGAAAAAGAGGAGGTGTGGCAAATGATGCAGTATGTTGTTCCTGCTTATAGGGCCTGATCCTGCAGCGCTTACTCCCATGAACAGTCCCGTTTACTACATGAGCTGAACAGGAGCATTTTAGTATAGGTGGGCCCCGTTCTGATTCCACACAGGAAGAAAATGATTGGCTGAAATTGTGCTATAGGTGTTTGTCTGATAGGCAATCACTCCGTAGGTCAGAAGAGAAGGGTTCCAAGTTACAATGTCCTTTTTGATCTAGTGTTATTACTTTCCACTGACCTCAAACCAAACATTCCTAAACCGCTTGTGGCCTTTGGACCAAGGACTGGGGATAGGAGCTTTAGAGATGATGGTTATGGGTTAGAGTGTTGACGTGCCAAAATATTTCCTGGGCAAACCTCAGCGACGCAAAGCGATGCCTGCAGTGCAGTCAGGAAACGATGGGAAAGGGCAGACTTCGCTAATGATAGAATAGTGTATGATTCAGGGCAGCCCCAGCTGGTAAAGAGAGGGGATGAGAATTAGCGCTCCAAATTGGTTGGGTGCTCAGGCTTTCCCTTACTGAAAGGCTGGAGTTCCAGCTCCGTTTACCATTTCTTGGAATGGCGGCTGGATACCAGGTGCTTCACTGTGTCTGTGGATCTGTCTATACTGCAGACACACCTGAGCTACCTTTAATCTAGCTAGCTCAGGTCCTGGAGCAGTGACACCCTGGCAGCGCGTGGTTCAGTGTGGGCCATCCCTGCTAGCCACAGCATCACTTCTCCAGTATCCAAGCATGCTCGATTCAAGCTAGCTCCAGTGCGTCTGGTCGAGCTGCATTCACACCCTAGGATTGCAATTTAGGCACACCGGCGGCCTTGGGTCAGTCAAGGGGCCTTGGCAGAGGAGATTAGGTATGCGCTGGGGCTGCTGTGTCATTCCCATTCTTCTTCGTGCTACAAGAAGGTCACAGCCTTTTACTAGTGGGAAGTGTGTCCTCTTGGAGCCCAGTTTATTTTCTCTCGCTTCAAGCATCTGCCGTCTCACTTGAGTTGTTAAACAGGCCGTAAATACTCATCCAGCCAGCGACCGGCTTTGTGCTACTGTGTGTGTTTGGGGGAGGAAAGCGCCTGCAGACCGAAGCAAAGGGTATCATTCTTTGCACACACACAAAAACAAAAACACCCCACACCCACCTGATCGGGTCGCTAATTACATAGCTCCAGGGAGAATAAAATCGGAAGGGAAATAGCACGTAAGAAATGATAAAACAGCCTAGTCAATGGAAATGGGTAGAATGACAGAAGCAAAGCGAAAGATTGACATGGGCTCCCCTTTTATAAGGGAAAAAAATCCTACATGAGTCTGCAGCAGGAGTCCATCATTTTGACTGACAATATAGAGCCCTGCAGTGTTGTCTTTCACAAAGAATGTGTGTCTGCCAGGCCCATGCATGCTCCTTAGTTCTTGTTGTTCAGGGTTTGTCCGTCCCAAATAGATACTAGGTCTCTGCCCCCAAAGGGCTTGCAATATAAAGGGCTTACAACATTTTGCAATTTGTAATTCTTTGGTGAGGCTAGCTAGAGGGAAGACAGGAATTGTTGGAGGTTTGGGCGTGGCATTCTGTGATGGACGCCATCACAATAAAGAGCCACCGACGTTCCTGCTTCAGCACAGTTGTCAAGCCGTTGTTTGGAGCGCTGCAGGCCTGTAGAGAGGTGGCTGTTCACATGGGTCTGGCTCCTCCTCACTCCATCTGTTGAGTCTCATTAAAAGCAGCTGAAAAGAGGTTAAATACTTCCCTGATGTCACTGTTGCATGTAAGCGATCGCTGTAGATGCCACAGGTATGTTACATGATCACCAGTGTGAATGGGCACTAACCAGTGGGCAGGGAAGTCATGCCTGGATGATAGCCCATGGGCAAGGGAGGTATCCATGAGACAGCATCTATATATTAAAGTGTGTTCCATGCTAAAAAGTTCCCTGCCTTTAGCATGAGGAGTTGGTCATTCATTTTTCAGAGCTTGTCCTGTTAGCAGAGAGATACCCCTTCAGTATTAACATGGTATTTTGAGTCAGCACAATATGTCCACAGTGTAATTCAGCAGCTATCTGAATCCAGATTAAGTGAAAATACACAAAAGACAGTCGAATGAAATAGCCATATTAGCGCAGACGCTTAACCCAGATTCCTACAGAAAACCCTGGGATTCAAAGGCCAAGCAGTTGGAATTAAGCAGCTGTTTAGGGAATTGTATATACCTGTTGCATTATCCTTGGTATTTCTAATTCCTTTTCTCACTTTTAATCACCCTCAGACAGTGGCACTGGAAGGACTGCAAAAGTGAGGGGACCAAGCAACCAAATTGGGCCAAATTTGAGTGGCGTTGCAACCTCGCACATGGGGTCGCAACGCCACTCACTCCCATTTGGCCTGCTGCTGAACTGGTCATACCAGCAGGGCAGGGGCTCCACCGTCATGCCACCCATCACCCAGGGCCAAGAAGGGAGCGTGGGCCCCCATTCTCTTGCCCTTCGTTGCCCTTCTGGCAAGTTCAGGTTCTCAAAAGTTGGGGCGGGGCATGGCCCTTTGCTCCCCCACCGCGTCTCCAGCATCTATGCCCAGGGTTAATCCTGGTGGGTTTCTTAGCTCCTTTGGCATCATTACCAGGCGCTAGTCAGACCTACAAGTGCTTTCCCATGGTGGGGCTCTGTTGGGAACGTTATTTTTGTTCTTTGTCTTCCCCTAGATGAATGTGGAATTGTCGCTCAGATTTCTGAGCCTTTGGCCGCCTCCGACATCCCAGCCTATTACATCAGTACTTTTAAGTTCGATCACGCATTGGTAAGTACCTGAATAGCTCAGAGGAGTGGGGAGGAGGGCAGAGCTAGTCCTTTTTCCCCCACGAGAATAAAATCCTTGGCGTTTCTCTTTACAACTGCTTGTTAAAGTGACTCGGGCCTGGTGTAGCCAAGTGCGGAGGGGCCCGAAACCTCTCTAGTGTGTCTTGTCGACTATAGACTGCTTGAGCATGATCTTCCTGATGATTTTCATCTGCTGCTGAGTGACCATTTAATTCAAGTCAGTGTCGGAGGAGTGGGAGTGTGTGGGGTGGGGGAATGAGGGGTGCCTCATCTCTAGTCAATTTTCACCCTTCCACCCTGCTGCATCCCCACATCCAAGACTTGGCTACCATGGCTGGGGAAGATTTTACTGCTTTTATTTCCATCTGTATTTTTGCAAATTCATGTGAAAAAAGCTGCCACCTTGGGCCAGTGCAGAAAGAGCCGAAAGCTCCATTTCTCAGCTCCCTAGCTGTCCTGGGTCACGTGATCTGCCACCTTAGAGGCCAGATTTGAAAACCCACCTCAGTTTGGTTTCTGTTTGAAGCTGTGCAAACAGTGGGGAGGGAAAATCCGGGGTTGGATTTTCTAGAAAACATGCACACAGTTGTGTGACTGCATGCACAGTTACTACAGTTGCATGCACAATCACCACAATTGTACGTACAAATTAGGTGCAGTGTGTAAAGTTTGAATAGTGGTGCACCTGCAGGATGCAACCAGGATGGAGTTTGGCTTGGATCGGTTCCTCAACAGGGCAGAAAATCAGCAGTCCATGTGATAATCTCAGCTAACATAAATCTGTGACTGGGAGGGTTTTTTTTAAATTCTGTCCTTTATTGTTTGCATTACAGTTCCCATTACATCACCAGACACTTATTACACTGCCCTGACTTTTGACCTGTAAAAGCTCAAAGAGCAGATTCAGGGTTTTTTTTAAAAACTAATTACTTCAGCCTTTCACAGTTGACACAACCCATTTACAGCCCACAGGCCCTATGTGTACAGAGTAAAAGTAAACATTATTCCAGATAGCAAAGGTCAAATTGTTGTATACATTTGGCTTATTTTCTTGAACATTAACTACACTGATAAGATAAGCCAATAAAACACCATTTTAAAGTCAATACTGTTAGCTTTGCCCTGCATTCCTGGTTCTCATTGTGGGTCCAGGTGCATGCTTTCTGTATGTGGCAAAAGATGCGTCGTGCTTCTGATTGCAAAGGCAGCTATTTCTTCAAGACCCTTTAAATTATACATTTTACTACCAGTGTAGACCTGCTGGCCATTTGCAGCCATGCCATTGCAGTGATTCTGCAGGCAATTTCCTCATCTAAAAGTCTCTCTCCACTTGCCCCCTCAAACCACCTTTAGGCTTTGTTTTCTTGGCCAGGATTAATTCAGCTGTTTAAGCTCCCCACCCAGAGAGGTCTACTGATCGCGCGTGCTGGCCAGCATAAGTCAGTGTTCTCTCGTTTTCCTTGCAACATTTTCTTTCATAACATTGTCCAGAGCCCCTTTTCAACCAAAGAAAATTGTTCCATTTGGCCCCTCCAAACTCTCTGCCAAGCGGTATTATTGCAAGTTAGCCCTTACTGCACCACACAGGGGCGGCTCTAGATTTTTTGCCGCCCCGAGCACGGCAGGCAGGCTGCCTTCGGCGGCTTGCCTGTGGGAGGTCCGCCGGTCCCGTGGCTTCGGCGTACCTGGTGCCTGGAGCCGCCGCTGGCGCCACAGGAAAGCTTACCAAGTTGACTCAGCTCCAGAGGCCCGGGCATCCAGCGCTGAGTCTCCTGGCTTGAGATGGCAAGGCCTTGCCTTGATTCCCGGCCCTACTTCTCTCGCTTTAACTCCACCCTTTGATAGCTTGCAGGGCTGCAGGGGCTGTGAGGCCTGGAGACTGATTGCCTCTGAGGTCCTCCCACTGTGCAAACACTCGGAATGGCTTTTGAGCGCTCTGTTGTTTTGGACAGCTCTCCTAGACCCACATCAGCTCCAATCAACTACAGGGATTCTTCAGTCCCAAGGAGAGAGCCCTCTCTAAAGGCTTGCAAAAATATTTGGTATTCTCCTCAAGAGCACCCCTCATCCTCAGTCAGTTCTTTTTATTTGGTGGAGTCTGCCAGAGCTATTAAGATGAAATAGGGGGGGGAAAGCAGCTAATTCCTTCCATCCCTTCCCTCCTCTTCCTGATTTATGAAACAACTGCCTAATCCTACTGTCACCTCCTGGCTCTGCGGGGGGGCAGCTTACCTAGGGAGAAGGGTGAATCCTCTCCCCTCTCCGCCTGCCGAAGGCTGAAAAGATCTTTAGCAGTTGTTACCCCATGTTCTGAGTTGCTTTGAAGCTTGTCTGTGTGAGTAAAGCTCTGAGTTTGTTCCTTGGAAGAAAGCCTTTGTAAGGGGGAGATTTCGACCCCACGCTCCATTATGTCGACGACCCTCCTCTCCCTAGATGGAACATTCGCACCGGCCTGGCCAGGTGCCGCTGCATGTAGATGATGTTTCTCAAGGATTCAATTGCATCTTGTGTCCTCTCCCAACTGCCCCCCTCCTCCCTTCAAGGTCTCTCGGTATCTGTGCACCTGGCAGAAAGGAGAACGTTTTAGAACAGCGGGTTGCTCCTTGTTCGACCTTGCTCCTTTTTCTCCCCCACGTACCATAGTGGGAGAAAACTTGGTCATTTGAATTGTTAATACGTGGCTGAATGTCTGTGTATAGATATTAATAGAAAATCAACTCGTATCTCTTCCCATTAGCTGCAGAATCTGACATGACTGGGGGTATTTGTCCAGTCCCTGGAATTAAAGAGCCTGAGGAGAAAGGGGTGACCAGGCTTAAAAGTGCTAAGCCCTGGCATGTAAGGGGTTACAAGTAGAACCCAAGTGCCCTGCCTATCCCTTCGATGATCTAGGGTGGGGCTAGGAAAGCCAAAGGAGCACCTGCTGCAGGGGCAGCTGCCAGGGGAAAGGACGTATCCTCTGCCCTCCCAGCCTGCTGACAGTTGTTACCAGGTGCTGTAAATGGCTTTGCTCTTGTTTTGAAGCTGCTTCGTGGTGTTAAAGCCAGGGCCAAGGAAGGGGCCTTGAACAGAACTATAGCTGGGGCTTTATTTTGCCTTCCCTAGCCGGTTTATCTACCTACAGATGGGCTTGTTTACACCTATACAGCTTGTTCAGGCAAATGAAGCTCTTGCAGGCCAGGTGAGAGGTTAAAAAGGCTACACCGATGGAAACCTGGAGCCCGTGGGGGCAGACTGTTCAAACTGGGACTGTTCGTATTCCTGGCCAGTAGAAAAATTTAGCCTGGCTCTTCAGTTGATGATTGGCATAGCTTCAGTGGACTTCTTCATTTTTAAGCCAAGAGATAGACAAAATGCATGTCCTCAAAGCTCACTGGCCAAAATTGGGGCTGGCTCTGTATTCTTGTTATTCTGCCTTGCACAGAAAACCGCCTGATGTGAATTTTACTTGCAACAAACCTTATTCATTTTTGCCTCTAACAATTAGCCTGGAAACAATCTATTTGCATTTTCATAACAATGAAGCACTTTCTTGAAGGAGGTGTAAAGGAAAACATCCCACTACAGATTTTGCCTGTGACCCACCCAGGGTTAAACTAAGGGCATGTCTACACTTCAGTTGCTGCTGTTATTGCAGCTTGAGTATGTCTATGTAAGGCAATCACCCCCTGTGACTGTAGTGCAGACATACCCCGAATCGGTGGGATTTGGCAAGAAAATCTACAGGGTGGTGTTTTCAAAGGTGCCAAGGGAATTGGGCACTCCCCTCCCATTGGTTTTTGTGCATTTCATGAAATGCAGATCTCTCGCCCTGCTGATATTTGAGCAGTGACCATAAACTAACCTGAAACAGTAGAATCAACACTTTGGCTGTATCTTAAGTTAACGATGGTGGCACAGAAACTCATCTTATTTCTGTGCAAGGATAATGGGACTCTTCCATAACAGGGTATTGACCTGGATGAACACTTTGCTTCCAGATCAAAGTTAAAAACATAGGGGTAGAGGTAGTAGAGCATCCAGTGTCGACAGGAGAAATAAACACCTTCACAACTGCTGGTCCGGAGCTAAAACAAAATAGCCCAGCGCCCTTCCGAGACTAGACAACGCATCTGATCATTACAAGGGGCAGCATGAAGAGGAGGGAAGAGGTTTTGAGTTAGGATTTAAAAGGACAAGTGCTCTTTTTAAAAAAAGAAGATGAAACTGTGATGGAAGGGAAGGGAGTTGGGAGAACAGTATTAAATGTCAGAGTGCAAATTTTAAACCAAGGACACAGATGGATGGAAATCTGAGAGCATGAAAATGGTGCAAAGCAAAACCATTAGCCATGCTGCATGGTTCTGGGCTGATTTAAAGAGGATTTTGGAAGAGCAGACTAGACAACATTGCAGAAATCGAGGTGTCCTTTTGTTGTAACCAAAGGAAGAAACTCACCTCACCATCAGTAGGGGAGTAGCATCTCCTTGAAAGGATATAGGGGAAAGCCAGAAAGTTTCAAAAGACTGTAGCAGATTTCTCATCCTTCCCCACTCCCCCCTCTTTTACCCACTAATTTCATTGCAACCTAATTCCAGTCCCGCTCTCCCCAGCTCTAAACAAGCAGTGCAAGGCCCACTCTGGCCATTATCCTCCAGTTCTAGACAGGATATTTAATATTTCACTAGTTCCCCTCCTAAAAAAATACTGTGAAGGCCTCAAAGATACATGTACTGCTCACCAAAGCACCCACCTGTTCCTATACGTTACCCTCATTTTCTCTTCCCTCTAGTGTTTGCCATCTCTCATTTTCTCATGTGTTAGCTTAGGGCCTGATCCTGTAAGATACCCTGTGCAACTTCACCGGGCTCCCCATAGGTTTAAGGATCCATCAACACAGGACTGGGCCTTTAGAGCGCAAACGCTTTGAGACAGGGACATTGTCTCTTTCTGTGCCTGTAAAGCCCCATGCCTCTCTGTGGTGAGAGATAAGCAATAAAAACTCTGTTAAGGCCCTCTCGGAAATTTACCCACATTTATGTCTCCGTGCCCTTTCCAGCTCTTCTTTGAAAGTTGTATCGTTAGCTGCCTGAAGCGAGGCATAGACCATGATGTTGCTGGTGGGACTACAGCCCCCTTTGGCCAGCCGTGGTGTAGGAACATTGACAGAGTTGTCAGCTGCATTCCCCTTAGGAGGCCATCACTTTTCTCTTTTCTTTCTCTCTCCCATTCCTCTGCGCTGGCTGGTGCTATCAGCATCTGCTCCTCCATCTGGCAGTGCCAAGAAGCATGTGGTGAGAAGGAGAGTTGTCTGCAGCTGCCAGTGGAGTCACTGTTGATTGCCGAGAGGAAGTGCTTTTAAAAAACCAGAGCGGCCAACGCGCTCTTCTCCTTGCCAGTTGACTGTGCCACTGCTGGGAAAGACTCATGAGGGGGATGTGGGGGCAACCAACCTGGAACCTAAGAAAAACTGAGTTACTTCTTTTCCTGGGACTTCCTCAGCCCCAGTACAATGTGCAACCCTGCTATCTACTGCCTAGTCATTTGTGGGCAGTGTTGAGAGCCAGCTATCCCATGCTATCAGGCTGTAACATGTAGGACAAAGCAGTTTGTTACTAAGACCACTTAAAACCAGACTAAGGCCTTGGCTACACTTGCGAGTTACAGTGCAATGAAGCCGCCCACAGCGCTGTGCCTCACTCCCCGTTCACACTGGCAAGGCACGTACAGCGCTGTATCTCCCTGGCTAAAGCGCTGCAGGTACTCCACCTCCCCGAGAGGAATAAGAGATGCAGCGTAGTGGCTACAACTCCCGGGTGTCCGTGTGAACGAGGAGTTAACTTGCTGCGCTGTGATAATCCCCTGATCAAGTGGCCACTCTTCTCATTGTTGTGANAACATCTGTTTTGTATTAACTGTAGAGCTCAAGTATCCTGCCCAAGGTAAATACGATGTTCCCCGTGGTTCACGTTAGCTTTGTGTGCTGCTTCCTTTAACTAGCCTCTCTCTCCACAGTCGCCCTTCAGTGGCTTTTACTGGAAACATTCCCTCTCCCTTTGGTTTTCCACAGGTACCCGAAGAAAATATAAATGGCGTAATCAACGCACTCCAAGTCAGTCAAGCTGAAAAGCATTAGACATCTTCTGAGCTGGTTGCAGATGCTTTTTTATTATTATTCCTTTTCTCACAGTATTTCTTGACAAATCTGACTCCGGGGAGAGAGATTGAGGTGCCATGAAAAAAGACTGTGAACTGATGAGCAGAAGCAGCTCCAACAACCTTTCTTTTTCTTTCTTTCTTAAAAGTGGGCGGGCGGGGAGTTGTTATGATGGTTTCCTGACATTAGACTCCAAAGCAAAATGCTTTCCTGCTTTTTTGGTGTGAAAGGAATTGCAGGTAGAGATGCAGCCTCTCATTGAAATGCAGAGGTATAGACAGATTGCATACACAGTAGCTTTAGGGAGAGCTTCAAAACAACACCTGGGGGGGAAGAGCTGCTTTTTTAGCAGAGAGCATGAAAAGCATAAATGAAAGAAATGTGGAATTAAAAGGAAAACAAAACGTTGAACTGTATTGATCTTTCTACTAGCATCAGACTATATAAAAATGGTAACAATCCCTTATGATCTATGTTCAGATTGGGTACTATTTTCCTTCACAATTCAATGTTGTGAGAGGGTGGGAAATAAGCTATTTTTTTTCCTGCAATTCAGAATTGGCTGCGCAGAGAACATTGCAGCATGGTTCTTTATTAAGAGCTGTCTTCTGCCGATCTGTACTTCGGGGGGCCTCTGTGTGCTGTTGAAGTTATGTATATTAGCTCCATTTTCCACAGTCCCCCAACATCCTCTTGCCACAACATTGTGTCCAGGCATCCTTCCAAGCCCAAGAAAATTTGCCATTCTCTGATGTCCGTTATCTCATGCCATCCCTTCCCTTTTCCCCGATCCCTAAACTCTTAACATGTAGGGATTGAGGATGGTTGTCATGAGTCCCACTTGCTTAACCAGCCTAGTAGAGGCAGGTGATGCTCCCTTCCATTCCTACTGAGCCACTTTCGCTCCCCTGATGCTTTCCACCACATCTCTAGTCACAAGGGTAAGGAAGCATCCGAAAGTCCTGAGCTCATNCACACTCCACCCCCCCCCCTTTTGAAAAGCACGTTGCAGCCACATGAATGCTGGGATAGCTGCCCATAATGCACCGCTCCCAATGCAGCTGCAAATGTGGCCATGCCAGTGCGCTGGCAGCTGTCAGTGTGGACACACTGCAGCGCTTTCCCTACTCAGCTGTACGAAGGCGGGTTTAACTCACAGCGCTGTACAGCTGCAAGTGTAGCCATGCCCTAAGAATGTAAGATGGAAACATCTGTTTTGTATTAACTGTAGAGCTCAAGTATCCTGCCCAAGGTAAATACGATGTTCCCCGTGGTTCACGTTAGCTTTGTGTGCTGCTTCCTTTAACTAGCCTCTCTCTCCACAGTCGCCCTTCAGTGGCTTTTACTGGAAACATTCCCTCTCCCTTTGGTTTTCCACAGGTACCCGAAGAAAATATAAATGGCGTAATCAACGCACTCCAAGTCAGTCAAGCTGAAAAGCATTAGACATCTTCTGAGCTGGTTGCAGATGCTTTTTTATTATTATTCCTTTTCTCACAGTATTTCTTGACAAATCTGACTCCGGGGAGAGAGATTGAGGTGCCATGAAAAAAGACTGTGAACTGATGAGCAGAAGCAGCTCCAACAATCTTTTTTTTCTTTCTTTCTTAAAAGTGGGCGGGCGGGGAGTTGTTATGATGGTTTCCTGACATTAGACTCCAAAGCAAAATGCTTTCCTGCTTTTTTGGTGTGAAAGGAATTGCAGGTAGAGATGCAGCCTCTCATTGAAATGCAGAGGTATAGACAGATTGCATACACAGTAGCTTTAGGGAGAGCTTCAAAACAACACCTGGGGGGGAAGAGCTGCTTTTTTAGCAGAGAGCATGAAAAGCATAAATGAAAGAAATGTGGAATTAAAAGGAAAACAAAACGTTGAACTGTATTGATCTTTCTACTAGCATCAGACTATATAAAAATGGTAACAATCCCTTATGATCTATGTTCAGATTGGGTACTATTTTCCTTCACAATTCAATGTTGTGAGAGGGTGGGAAATAAGCTATTTTTTTTCCTGCAATTCAGAATTGGCTGCGCAGAGAACATTGCAGCATGGTTCTTTATTAAGAGCTGTCTTCTGCCGATCTGTACTTCGGGGGGCCTCTGTGTGCTGTTGAAGTTATGTATATTAGCTCCATTTTCCACAGTCCCCCAACATCCTCTTGCCACAACATTGTGTCCAGGCATCCTTCCAAGCCCAAGAAAATTTGCCATTCTCTGATGTCCGTTATCTCATGCCATCCCTTCCCTTTTCCCCGATCCCTAAACTCTTAACATGTAGGGATTGAGGATGGTTGTCATGAGTCCCACTTGCTTAACCAGCCTACTAGAGGCAGGTGATGCTCCCTTCCATTCCTACTGAGCCACTTTCGCTCCCCTGATGCTTTCCACCACATCTCTAGTCACAAGGGTAAGGAAGCATCCGAAAGTCCTGAGCTCGTGGAGGCAGCATTGGTTTTATCAGGGTACCTCGGGGCTCTGTTGCCTTTCTACACCCACGCACGTCCTTCTACGGCCAAGGCTCGTGGTGAACGTGTTGCCATCCAGCAAAACAGTTGGCCAAGAGCTCTGTGCTTTTGCCCTAAGCAGGGGATGTTGATACCCATGCCCTTGGGGTCCTATTTATTTCACCTGCTACATAATTTCTTTGGTGAAACGTGGTTCCGGTTTGGTTTGGTTGTGAAGCTAGGTTCCAATCCAGTGGGAGTCTTTTCATTGACTTAGTGGCTTTGAAGCAGGCCCTCGGGGCTTTGTATTTAGAAAAGAGACCGAGTTCTACAGAAATGTGCTGAAACATTGACCTGGTTCCTTATCCCTGTGTTACCAGCTCTTTTAGAGGAAAGTGATGTTGGTCTTTAATAGACAGCCCTACAGCCTGCAATCCCACCGGGAGCTGCTTACATTTTGACAGCCCCTTGCAAAAGAAGCGATGAGCCAGTGGGAACGAAGCTCAGTAGCCCAACATTTTACCTGGTGCCATGCATCTTCTTCAGCCCACGTCAGAATTGACCCGCGGTCAGGATGAGGGTAAAACCGACGGTGAGCGTAGAGCAGGGAGGGCAAGCAGCGCACAGGAGTCTGCAGTGAATGCACCTGAAATGCCATATGACCGCAACAACCCGCTCTCTGGTGAGACACAGGATCTGCAAGGAGATCTTGTTTTATAGGTGGGAAACTGAATTTCCCTTGCATCTTTTAACCTGTTTTACCTCTCCCCCCACACTTTTTTTTTTAATTAAGAAATTGTGGATTCTGTAGCTTTAGTGAGGATTTACAATCCCAATGTAACTTCAGAGAGAACCACCAATACAGACCTGCATCTTGCAGATTTTCTCCAGGCATCTGTTCCCAACCAGTACATATGACATATATAGATATATTCATACGTGTGTGTACAGACATAGATACACACACGCTGCTTACTGTGTCATTCAGATTACACAAGGTTTGGGGAGGACTAGGTATTAAGAGCTTGATGTCTGGTTTATCAGAAAGCTCACTCTAGCCCTGATGATGCAGTGCCCACAAAGTTAATGGAGGATCCTTTGGGGATTTTTTTAATCAATCTGTTAAACAGTTAATGGAACTAGAGCATCTTTAGGCAATAACATGGATATCTTTCCTTTTTAGACCCTAATTCAGTCCACCATCCCTATTTTGTTAAGTGCATCACTTGAAACACCTGCTTACATTCCATTGACTTAAGCACATGTTCAAGGTTAAGCACGTACTTAAGTGCGTCACTGAACTGGGGCCTTAAAAAGAACATTTTGGTTTCCCTTTAGGGAAAACTGCCCCATGGAGAACTATAGTAACTCTAGACTTTGGGGGTTAATGCTAATTACAGATATGACACCCTGTGTCTCTGGATATTTGCTCAAAAAGCTGCTTTCCTCATGCTCTTTTGCAGCATATACACAGACATGGTCTCAAGTTGTGTAGTGTGATTTAAAATCTAATTTATTTATATATATCCATCCCACCTACTGAAGGACTAAAATTGGTATACAAAACTGTTCTATGCCTAAAGAGCCCTTATGTCAAACCACAGGTCCCAACTGAAGTCTGACTGAGCTGTTGGAAGGTTACGGGGGTTTGTTTAGTTGCTTTTCACAGTACAGATGCTGTAGGGTTTTCATCCACTGGGACAGTGGATGTGTCCTTTTGTGGGACTATGGTTTTATTTAGCGATGCACAGACTCCTTGAATGAGATCCAAACTGCCATGTACTACTTGTCATCCAAGGTTTTTGAGCAGTAGAGCTGCAGACTTTTTTGCAATGTTGTGGAGCTAGAAAATTTTGCTTATCAAGGGTATTAGCTATTGGAAAACTATTATTTAGTTTACGCACTGGAGAGCAATTACATTTGTTACCCTCTCCGTGTGATATTGCTGCTTCCTAAGGACGAAGATGTTTATATGAAGGGATTACTTGAAATGAGCAGCAACTTTACTGAGCCTTAACAGGAAGAAAAATAATGATCTTGTTATAATTGTTATTTACACTGTACACTCAGGCTATTCTAGATGACAATATTTTTTTTCGAGGGAGAGGGCCTTAAGTTTATGATGTTTACGGATGTCTCTGGTGTGCTTTAAAACTCTCTTCACAAGGCAGGTCGATAGGCTGTCATAAAAACGTTAGCCTGGAAAAGTCACGTGGTGTGCTATGACATTGAGTGAAGTATCTCTAAAATTGCCATAGGATTAGCTGTTTTTCCCCCCCTCTTTTTGTCTTTGTAACCCCAGAAAACCTCGATTGTTTTGGACAACTGTCTTGATAATTTGACGTGATAGCTAAGGAGCCTTTGAAGAGCTAGTGCAATAGGCAAGTTGCACCCTGATGATAACTAAGCTGCAATTTCCAGCTTGGGGAATCAGACCTGTGCTAACTCTGATCAAGTTAATATGCTAAAATTAGCTGTGTAGCCAAGGTGGTGCAAGTGGCAGGACGGGCTTGCCACCAGAGTATGTATCTAGGATTTCAGACGGGATCTTACTCAAGGCAGCTAGCCTGTCCGCTGCTTCTGCAGCTTCACTGCTCTTCGTAGCATGCTAGCTTGACCGGCGCTAAAGTGGGTACGTCAAGCCAAGCTGGAAACACCACCTCCAGCACCAGTATAGACATACCCTAAGAAACTAGTAAAACAACCAGGTTTGGTGCCAGGATGGCGCCTTGAACGCCCTAGAACTAGTTCAAGATGTGAATGGGATCTTCATGGCTTCAGCATATCTCCGTAATCAGCTTGAACCAAGACCTCAGACCCAAATTTGGGGAGAGTTCCGATTGGGATCCTGCTCTGGCCCATTTCTAGCTGGTACAAGGGCTGTGCGTTGCTTGTATGTTACAGCAGCTATTAACTCTGCAGGCTACGCTTGCTGGGTGGGGTGGCGACAGGAGGGGGATCCCCTAAAGCAACATGTCAGAGCTTTGTTTAAAAAACAAAACAAAAAAAAACCCTTCACAAAGCCCTTTCTTTTAGCACCTGAGGAAATCCAAGTGGCTGTACCTTCCTCCCAGTGCTGACCCCAAACTACACGGCGTACTCCAGTGCAAAACCCTTTTCCCTCCAGCATTGCAGAATGCTCCTGCAAGGGGCAGAGCCAGGAAATCCAGGACACTCTGAACATGCTCAGGATGGGTGGAGTCGCAGCAGTGGGGTAAGGAAAGGAATCCTTTCCTAGGTGTGAGTTGGATTGCCACATCCATTTGGCCCTGCTGCCGCCCCAGCAGTCTTTAGCACCTGATTTTGTGCAAAAAAAATATGTATTTTTATGGGTTGGGTTTGTTTTTGTTTTTTAAAAGCCTTGTAACAGTTGTGTCTCTGTAAAGATCGGTGGAATTGCACTATTCCTTTAACATTACATATATGAGGGAAGAGTGGGAGAAAAGCGTGTAAGGGTGATTCTGTATCCCTTCAAGCATTCTGCATAAATAAAACCATGACTCTGCCTTTAACCCACCAGGGCTGAACCGAACTGTGTGAGGCTCTCTCTGACCCTTTTGCTGTGGAGTTTTATTCAGCTGTGGTTGCTGATCCAGTTGGGTTTTTGAAGCTTACATGCATGGAATCCTCTTCATTTCCTCCTCTCCTGCTCCCATGTTGGTTCTGTTGCACAAACATTCAACAACCACCAAAATGTTTATGCGCATCTGTTTCTAAAAGGGGGCAGGGGAGAAGCAGTTCTCAGTCTCCTTCCTTATTTCTCGGAGGCCTTTATTTTCTTAGTTACACACATCAGAGATTTATATTTCTAGGTAGCAATGACGAATTTTTGTCATTTTCTATTGGATTTCAGCTGCAGGTTCCTTTTTGCTGTGCAAGTGTGCGAGTGCGTGTGTGTACGGTCATATAAATGTAGCGTGTTTACAGAGAAATACTAGTATGTATCTATTGTACACATATAAATACCTGTGTTTTCTGTTTTTATGGTTATATACTATACATAGCATATATACTTGAGCAATATAGGTTAATATATACTGTGTGAATGTGTGTATATTCTAGATACACACTTAGTGTGTGTATATGTAATAAGTACTGTACACACACATATATTCACCATATATTTTTAATTCAAGTATATAGGCAATATGAATATTTAGATATGCTGTCTGGATTTCTCAAACATTTTTAAAAAAAGAGAAGCAGCTAATGAAGCAGTGGCTTTTTTCACTTGTCGCCATTAGGCAGAGACCTTTAAAAATGTCCAGAGCAAAGTATCTGCAGGCTGATCTTGGTTTTGTCAGTTACAGAAACACTTCTTTCCTTTTCAGTTTGCTGCCTTGGGTGGAAAGCTTTCTAGAAAAGATTGTGTGGTTTGTTTTAATTGCTGCATTGAATTGCTTTAACAAGTAAAAAATGAAAGTTGTGTTTCAAAGTGCCTGTTCAAACCCCAGCGTCCATGTGGCATAGAATAGGGCGTCCACCCAATTGTGTGAAGAAGTGCAGAACTGGGATCTTGATTTTATTTTATCTTTTGGCGTTCATAAATAATTTTTGTTTAAAGCAACCGAGCAGCTTTCTAACTTCAGCCTGTAGGAGGAGCACAGTCTGGAAAGCTGTGAATGAAAACTTGTGAAAACCTGCTGCCTTTTGAGCCTGTGTTGACTAAAAAGTCAGTCAGTTCAGTGTGAAATTCTCACAGCACTCTCTGTACTAGTGCACATGTGTTTCTTTGCTGGTGCTTGGGGTTTTCTAACTGGATTTTACCATGAAGGGTTTTAGCTTTTTAGAAATAGGCAATTTTTGGGAGATCTGGCTGCTGCTGATTTAATGGCATAACAAGAAGTTGCTGCTAATGCAGGTGTTGCTATTTATTAGAACCTTAGTATTTATTGCCCTGATTGAAGGTTTAAATCAATGCATAATTTTATAACAGGTCGAAGTAGGAGGAGGGTTTTTTAAAAATAAGAATGAAAAATCTTGATGTGGTATTTGAAAGTTTGTTGTTCTTGCATCTCATAATCAGAATCTCCTGACTCCCTGGAGTGGTGTTTGTAAGAACCCAGATGGGAAAGGTACTTTACCAAAAACATCAACTAGTTTTATTTTCTTGCTTCTGTAAGCAGATCCTGTCTACCGACATTTGTCTGCCCCATAACTGCATATTTGGACATCCTTTTAGAGGTTTGGATGTCTTTCTTTTTGCATCCCTTAAGAAACAGGTTTGGTTTTTGAATAATTCTGGATTGTTGGTGTCTAACTCAAGCTTGTTATGGGATTATCTCCTCTTTTCCTTCCTGTGGAGCGGTTTAGTTCAAGTTTCCTATTTTGTATGGGACTTTGAGGTTGTGGAATCTGTGGTAGACCTTGTTAGAATTAGGATCATCTTAATGGAAATGTGGTTTCAAGAGAGTGATTCTCAGGCAGCTATTTCCAATGTATCTTTTTTTTAAGTTTCCCTCCCAGTTTAGTCTGACTATTCCCAGGGGCAGCCAGAGAATGTTGTTGAACAGAGACAAATTGGGCCTTCTCTGTAACAAAGAACGTGCTGATGTCAGACCCTGCCGAGGGGATGCACGTGAAGTCTATCAGTAATTTACTCTTTAGGACCTGCCATACAAAACACACCGGGCTCTTCGAGGCACGTTGTAGAAGAGACGTGTTACTGGAAGTGAGGATCCCTGGAGCCAGTGAAACCATCCTGGAGTCATTAATCAGGTTCAGTTTATCTAGAATCTTAGATTTTATTTTCTTGGCTCTTCAAGGAACATAAGGGTGTCAAGTAGGGCAGCCTAAGCACGCTGTCTCTGCAGCATGCTTTTGCTAGATAGTAACCTGGAGAGTCACCACGAACCTGGGGTCCGATTCTGATACCGTAAAACAGTCATGTTATCGTTACTGCACAAATCATATTAATAATTGAGTAGTCCTATTGAAGCCAAGGAAACTATTTGTGGAGTAAAGCGCTAATCAGCGTGAGTTATCAGCATCTGGCCCTGAAAAATGTACCATTTTTGTCTTCTTAAATCTTCCATAATACACGGGCATTTTTTTGCTCCTACAGATGTAGATGACTTCAAGGAGCCAGATTTTCAGCTGGTGTTAATTGATAGAGCACCATTGACTTCAATGTAGACCTGGCAACTGACGCCAGCTTGGGGGCCTGACCTGGGATCTTCCTAGTCCTTTTGGAATCCTCACGTCAGTGACAGTAGTTTCACACGCAGGTCCTGGCCCCACACTCTCCCCAAGATCAATCAGAAGTGAATGGAGCTGCCGGTGTAAACCTATTGCAGGTGAGATCAGAATTGGGCCCTTCACTCAATAACTGATCGAAAGCATGTACTGGATGGTTTTAAGTCAGGCAGTGTGGGGGGGGGGGGACCCCCTGTGGGTGATAAATGGTGTCAAGGTTTTGTTTCTGACTCTACAAGGCAGGTGACGGATCTGGGCATCAGGGTTTTGCTTCTGTCTGTGCAGGGCAGGGCAGGGCTCCTGGCATCAGGATGTGAGGCATTGCTGAGGAGCAATGGAAGATTGGTCCTTGTTGCGAGTGAGGGTGTCTCAGAGTTTGCAACGAGGAGAGGTGAGGTGAGATGCAAAACCGAACGACGCAAAAGAAATTAATTTTGTTTTTATTAATCTTGCGAAAAGAACAAATACGTCTTCGGTTTAGTCACGAATCGAAGCTGAATTGCATTTTTTTAAGACAACCTTTTTTTTCCCCCCAGCCCAGTGGAGACCCCAGTCAGAATCAGGTTGTTTTGTCTCTCAGAGCCAGCCTTGAGGGGAGAGAGTTAGCCCACCCAAAAGTGGAAATATTCAGTAAATCTTTCTAATGCTGCAACCTCTTTCCCAGGAAAAGCCTCAGAGCATCTCTGAGGTAAGAACTGGGTCACAAACTCCGGTGCCTGCACAGAGCTTATTACAGGATCAGGGCCTTAGTTAATAGTGTTACCTCAGTAGTCTTCTGACCAAAGTAGAGGTGGGGGGTTGGCACACTAGTTTAGGTCGTGGGACTTGAGGGGGAGGAGAGAGCTCCCCCAGATTGATTTGTTTTCTATCTGGTTGCCCCCACTCTCTTTATCAGGTGGGGTATTTTTTTTGAGGGACGACCCCATCCTCCTGCCTGTGCATTGTATCTTCCTGAAAAGCAGAACCTTAAAAACAGAGTGAAGAAGGCAGAAATGTGGCAAGTAACATCACATGCCCTGTAGGCCGCGGTTTCAAGAGCGCCTCATTCAACAGCTTAGCAATGTTATAGGAATGATGGAAAATATATGGGGGGGAGGGGTTGCCCTGCTAGCCACTGGAGTGATTGCGGGGGAGATCATAGACCAGCCAAGTCCGAACTTCAGCTCACAAGCAAAAATGTCTCCTAGAAGAATTCATTGAAGGACAAGAAGTCATTTTCTGGAGGAGCGTTTTTTTTTATTCTTAACAGTAGTAAGCAGCTTAAGGCATCTCACTTAGCTGTTATAGTGCAGTCTATAAATGTTGGAATGGATTAAACTTTTATTACCCACCAGATAGTAAAATCCAGTACTTCTTTTGCCAAATACAATTGTGTGTGTGTATGCACACATATGTACTGTCTGAGATTTATAAAGCTACCTAAGAAATATGGATGCCCACTTCCCATCTCTGCATGCATATATGCCTCTATAATGTGTCCATTATACAGACATCTATGTGCATGAATTAATAGAAATCGAGCCTATAGATCCCTTAGACAGCTTTGCACTTCTCAGCCAGCATGTAAACATATATGCACATGCATATGTGTGGTAGAGTCTTTCCATTATTCAATCCTGTATTCCTGTGGACTGATGCTAAACTAAGAATCTAGTATTTTTAAATGATCTCTGCTTTACTCTTTCCCATGCACCTCCCCCTCCTCTCACCCCCCCCCCCCCTCCCCTTTCTCCCCCCTCTTTTTAACCAAAAAAAAAAATTTAGGTTTTTTTTTAATTAACCTTAATCTGGCCCCCCCCCCCCCCTCCCCCCCCTCCCCCCCCCCCCATCTAATCTTCACTTGGCTCAGCTTAGTTTAAACCAATAAACATGTGTGCAGTATGTATGCTAATAGCCTTAAGTCGGCCCCACTAGACTGTATGCCAATAGAACTGGCCATTTCCCTGTATCCAGAAAGACGATGACGGGCTCTGATCCCATGCAGCTGAAGTCCATGGGAATTTTGCCATTGAGTTTGATGGCTCCTTAAGCTAGAACTGAGTTGCTGCTTGCCGGTAGTGACTGGAGAACCGAGCTGAAACCACAGGGAGGAGACTTGGGAGCTGACGAGAGGGTTGGGGCCAAAAGGAGGCAGCAGTGGCTTTGCCAGCAACAGGAGAGAATTGTACGAGAAGAGCCAGAAAACACTTAGCAAAGGGGGGAGGAAGGGAGCATTCTTTTGCTCTTCTCTTCATACATGAAAAACTAACTCTCTACTTTAACAAGCATCAGAACAAAAGCCCATAGACTCTGTAGAGGGAACATTGGCCAGGCATGGCCATAAATCTCATAGCAAACACTCAACCCAAGATGCAGTGAAACTGGCTCATCTCGCCCCCCACCCTCTACTCGGAGTTTGTCTTTGGTCCACTTGATATGTCTTTTATCTGCCCTGAGCTCTGGGGGTAAAATGAAGATATGGCTGAGTTTTGTACAGCTGCAAGCAGGCTGCCACTGCTTACATAGTAATACCTCAGACATAACAGTTACTATAATATCTGCTGAAGGAGTATGAATGGTTGCAAATGCTCAGGACCAGGGGCATAGCCATGGTTGTGCATAAGCATTTCTAGCTAGAACTCACCATCTTCTTTCACTGGCTACTCAAAACCCCCATCATAAGATCACAAAAATGGCTTCATTCGTAGTTTTGTTTCCAGTTGCTGCATTTTAGTGATCAGTGAAAGGCAATGTTTATGCAGTTGGGTTTTTAAGCCTTCCGTTGGGATATTGTGGGTTTGATACCAGCCTTCATCGTTTACAATAGTAGCTCCTTAATACTAATAATTCTTACCAGTTATTTTCTAATCTGAAAATGAACTAATACCAAGTTCCTAGTTCTCTTAGCCTTCAAGGGGGATGCCACTGTGCTAAAAAGAGAAACACCTCCACCATTTTCCCCAGTCTGATTTTTATAGAGAGAGAACCGTTGTGAACACCAATGTTTAAGGCTCCAATCTAGCAAAGCATGTGTGTTAGCCTATTTGCATGCTTAAAACTATGCACAGCTTAAGAGTGGATGCTGGATTGCAGGGAAATGGGGGGGGGGGGGCATTTGAATTGAGTGCATCACATGTGAATATGTACCACCTTTAAAATGAACCCGGTCTCTAAACCTCATACACATTATTTTCACATGAGCTGAAAGTGAGCGAGGCTATTTTCCCTGCTCTTGGTCCAAGCTTTTAAGGGCATTTAACTGCTAGAAAACTCTTAATTCAGGCACTGGTTTGACAGTGGACTTGTAGCTTTGTTTCTCCTCTGTGCTTCTCAGCCTGTTGTTGCCGCCATGTCAGTGATGGGTCAGGCTAGCTGGTGCCTGTATGGTACGTCCTGGAATATGTTGAACTGCCGAAGTGTTGCAGTAGGGACAGCACAAAGGCTGAGAATAGAAACCATGGTGTGGAAATTCATCCCAGCTGTGAACAGTTGGGGGGACTCTCTCAGCGGGTCCCCCTGGCCTATATACTGGGGGGGTGCACGTGTTGGAAGTCAGCTGTCAAAAGGCTGAAGTCGGTGTAATTACACCGGGATGTGGCCTGGTATCTTCAGTTTTTTGCATTTCCCATGATGCAGTACAGGGGAGCCAAAGAGGGGCAACTTGTGGGGACCACGCTTCCCAAAATGCAGGGGTTCTGGTTTCAGTCCCAAAGCAGAAGGTCACAGACCAAGCTGGGTCTGAAATTCTCCATAGGCTACGGTGACTCTGTTAAAGATTAGGTTCAGATGTCGTCTTCTCCTTTTTAGGCAGATTAGGCTGATGCGCTTGGCAAATTGTCAGTATAGCGCTTGCGTAGGCAAAGCTGGGGCATCAATTATCTGCCACCTTGGGCTATACACCCCTGACAACGCTGAGACTCAAAACGTAGTATTAAATGCAAGATTTGGTGACAGGACAGTTCCCCTTTGCAGTAGCCACAAGATCCCTCTGTTTAAGAGCTGATATCTTTCGACCTGCAATATCTAAAACAGTGTTGCCAAGCTCTCCTGATACTGGGTGGGTTCTTAAAACCCTAGCTGCTGGATTCATGTGAATACATGAAAATCTCAGCTTTCATTTTTTTTTTAAATAAGTTTTTACCAGTCTTGGTTGAGCAGAAAAGCTTGTAAAGGTGACCTGAGTCCACCCTAAAAGTTCTGAAACCAGAAGGTAAAGAAAAAAAACCCCAAATTCATCATTTTTAAAAAAAAAAACCTGATTTTTTATTTATTTATTTATTTATTTTAGTCCAGATTCATGGTTTTTGAATGCTTTAGGTTGGCAATACTGCTAAAGCAAAAATCTTTATGTAAAAAGCTGGCCCCCCAGTATTCCTCTGGAAAAGCAGAGAGCTTTACCCTTAGCAAGACTAGGATGTGTGTTAGAAGAGAGAGATCCTTAAGGATAACACATCGTCTTGAGCATACATGGGTGTGCGAGGGCTGTTCTAGACAGTTACTGGGTTAACCTGCAGCACTATGCATAGATCGTCTATTTAGCTAGTCTCGTCTTGAAGAAATAATTGAATTTTGAATGTCTCCTTTCTGCCAGCTGTTCTCCATGTTTTCCTTTTGTGTTTTTGATCGTGTGTGGTGCCGTTTCACATAGGCGGAGGTGAAATCCAGTCAGTCAAGTATTCAGGAACATCTCATTGGCAGATTTTTGCTTGTAGGTTACGTTTACAAAAAAAGACAGTTCTGCAAGAGAAGCTTCCAGTTTTTCCTTTGTACGTTAGGAACAGGTAATGTCTGCTTTGAGGTGAAGACCTAAGCTTTACTTCTGTTGTGTATTTCATTAAAAAAAATAACTTCCCCTCCCTCAGTACCACCACATCCCTCCACGGTCGCTCGTTCTCAAATCGGCAGGTTTTGGTGACTAAAGAATGTTCTGTCTGGGCAGCACTGGGCTGACAATTAGAACTGCAGAGGGGACAAAGCTCCGAGGGCCCGATTCTCATTTACACCAAAGTCACTTTACGCCATTCTGGCAGTGTCAAGGGAAAGTCAAGTGGGTGCAGACTACATTCACGCCCACTTTAAAGCCTCTTAGCCCTGCCAGAGCAAGGAAAAAAGGGGCCTTCGTATCAACGAAAATGAGACCGCTTTGCTACTCCCACCTTCCTCTGGGTTTTTATTTGCTCTGACTTTGTAAACGTATACTGTAGCGTAGGGGGCAGGAGGGAGAATACATTTGTTGGTTTTGAGGTGGGTTGTTTTTTTTTTTAAACTTCTCTGGGGGGATGAGAATGTCCATTTTCCCAGTGTTTTTGATGGCCTCTTTTGAGTGCAATTCTGAAAATGTTTCCCAACGCAAAGGCAATCCTCGGGCGCCAGCAGATTTCCTCTAGGGCGTGGAACTACCCGCTGCTGCTATTAATAACAACATAGGGCTTTATCCTGCAATTGATGGTAGGTAGGTGACTGCTGCTATCAGTTACAGGATCTGTGGCCTTAGGCTGCAGTTCAAGAGCAGAATACTGACTGCCTCTCCTCCACTTTTGAAGTCAGTAGCAAAATTCCCATTGACTTCAGTGGGACCAGGACCCAGCCCTCTGTCCCATTGACTGTGTCTCTTCATTCATAACCCCCTGTGCATTACCTGTAGTAACTGGAATTCACTGCGGTCATTAGAGGCGCTGAGGAAGGACTGGGGACTTGTTTCATCACATGCTGGATACTATGCTGGCCTTAGATTCAGAGTCTGTGAAGGGTCATCTTAGAGGCTGATAGTTTGCTGGTGCTGGCTCTAATTCGGCAGCGTTTCCTTCCAGCGCAAACTCCTTTCTCCGTTATTTTTTAGGAGGTCAACCAAAACTAGATCCTCGAGCCCACAATGATGGTGTCAGACTGTAATGACAGTGCTCCCATTTAGCGAATGGGCCATGCCTCTCCAGTGTTCTCGAACACTACCCTTGGAGGTCATGTATTTAACGCACCAGCTCTCAGTGCCGGATGCTATAAACCCTTACTCACATGAGTAGTTAACCTCGATGGCTCCAGTAGGAATATGGAGGGCCAGGCCCGAGCTCCTTAGTGGGCCCAGGCCTGGTAGATGGAATTTTGAACTATGGGGACCCTGAAATCCTGTTTCTGGGTCTGAGGCAAAGAAACCTGAGAGTGAGGCTTTGTGGAGCAGGCTATTTGTCGGACTTTCCCAACAGCTTGATTGGCATCAGTGTTACTTCGCTTCAAACAGCTCGACCCTAGACTTCACCTTGAGAACTTTCATTTGGATGGGCTATTTTAATGGAATGACTGTGCCAATTCTTAGCTGAGCATTTTGGGACAGACTCTGGTGTGGAACTTGAGAGAACCCCCTTGCAGTCAGAGATTTATGCCAGTGTAAACTCTGTTTCTCCAGATTTACCCTAGTGTAACTCACATCAGAATCTGGCTCTTTCCCTAGGGCACTTTGCTGCTAATGGCCATTTTATTAGTGTTTTGACTTGCTTGAACAGGGCATTGATTACTCTTTTTCTTGAATTAAAAAATCCAACCCTGGTCCAAAGTACTGGTAAGCAGACTGAAGCAGAGCATAGTCAGGAGGCTGTTGTATGGCTCAGGTTTTCTGGCAAATAACCAGACCAGAGCAATGCTCGGTCCTAAGCCTTGCCGACCCTGGGACCTACGGCCGGTCACTCTTCCCACCTTGTGCTTCATTCAGCCCAGTTGGAAAATTGGGATAAACACCATTGAAATCTCCAGAGACTCCTTGAATACATTGCATTTGAGCTGAACTTTCCTCTGTAACTTAATCATCAGTATGATACGTTCAAGCCCCAAATGGCATCTGAATTTCTGGCAAACACTCCTGGTGCTGAAAGCAAAATTGTTGCTGTTATCTTACAGTGGGGTGTGGGGGTGTGAAAAGAAACATTTGGTAACACGGCCTTGTTTATTTCCATAGTGTTCTGTCTTTGCTAGTGTCATGCAGATACAGGAATTTACAAAGCCGTTCCTTAATTGGAACCATCTTTATTTTATTTTTTTAATTGGGATAAATGATGTGATGGAGGCTTTTCTTTTTAAAAAAATGCTACAGAAAGCAGCTTACTTAGGGGGCAGTTCACCCCTATGCAAGGGACTGGGGCAACCCCTGTGTTCCCTAAGACTTCAATCCTGCACAGACTGACGCACATACGCACGTTGAGTGGGGCTGTTTGCAGCACGCAGAATTACGCCCATGTATCAGTCTTTGCTAGGTTGAGGTGGAAAGGCTTCAGTCAGATTGAAATGGTTGGTAACCCTTGTGCCAGCCCTCTGCACAGAGGTGAATTTCACCCTGTCGCGTTGCAACAGCAGCGAAGGATCTCGTTCTTGTACAAAGCATGGAGCTGGAAGATGGATGGTTTTTGCTTTACACGGAGAGTGCACATGCTTATTTTACTTGCTGGTCTTTTGCTGAAACTCGAGATTTATTGTACTGTATGGAAAAGAAAGAAAAAACCTAATGTTCCANTGTTTTCAAAGGACCTGAGGTGATGTCTACACTAGCAATGCTGCACTGGTATAGGAATACCGTAAACTATCCCAGCAAAGTGCTCCGGTGTGGATGCAGCTATGCAGGCGAAGCTGCTCTCGGTGCAGGTATAGTAAAACCACCCCGCAGGAGCGAAACAAGCTTTACTGGCAGCTTTGCCAGTACAGCTGCCTCTACACTAGAACAGGGGTCCCCAACGCGGTGCCCGCGGGGTTTTTTTTTGGTTTGTTTTTTTTCTCCGCCGGCAGCGCTCTGGGTGTTTTTTTGTTTTTTTTGTTTTTGCTCCGCCGGCAGCGCTCGGTTTTTGTTTTGGTTTTTTTGGCACCCGCCAGAAGGAAAAGGTTGGGGACCACTGCACTAGAGGCTTCAGCTGGCACAGCTGTTGGCCAGGGATCACACCTGACCGACATAACGATGCTGGCAGAAGTCTGTAGTGTACACCTGGCCTGAGTGATTTAGGAGCCAAAACCCCATTTTCAGAAATGACCTCGACACTTAGTAATCCAAGTCCCCCTGAGACTTATGCTCTGACGTGCCAGTGGCACTGCTGAAAATGGGACTTAGGCCCTTCAGCTCTATCTCCCCCCCCCCCTTTACACACCCCCATACTCTCATGCACACACACACGGGTGTGTATATGCCTATAGTTGAGTATACAATACACATACTCGTATAGGCACATATTGTGCGCACTCACAAACTTTGGCCCCAGTTAACAATTTGATGCAGGTGGGTCATTGCTCCTAAAGCTGAAGGCCAGATTTTGCCCTTTGGAAGATCCCATAGTGCAGGGGTCAGCAACCTTTCAGAAGTGGTGTGCCGAGTCTTCATTTATTCACTCTGATTTAAGGTTTCGTGTGCCAGTAATACATGTTAACGTTTTTAGAAGGTCTCTTTCTATAAGTCTATAATATATAACTAAACTATGGTTGTATGTAAAGTAAATGAGGTTTTTAAAATGTTTAAGAAGCTTCATTTAAAATTAAATTAAAATGCAGAGCCCCCCGGACCAGTGGCCAGGACCCGGGCAGTGTGAGTGCCACTGAAAATCAGCTCGTGTGCCGCCTTCGGCACATCTGCCATAGGTTGCCTACCCCTGCCATAGTGTGTGTGTGACTTTTCTGCAGATATCTGTGCAACGTAAGAGTCGTGCGAGCTACTTGATCTGCCACTGCCTTTCATGTCACCATGAAAGGCTGTCAGTGGGGGAGGCTCCTATCTGCACGTTTTGATACCTAGACCAAACTGGATCTTTTTTTCCTCTGTGCATGCTTAGCATTTATGTATTCATTTTCTTTCACCTCTTTGCTAAGATACCATGCCACTTTCAGCCATAGAAGTGGCTGTTTTCCCACAGGCACTGATGAGCATGGGCCATGTTAACTGTGAACAGCGTTGTCTGACAGATCGTCCGCACTGGAGCGGAATGCGCAGGATCCCAGCATCGTCTTCTCCTGAAGAGCATCACTCAGTGGAGGGGAACATCAAAACCATAGAAGTGTGGGAAAGAGGCATCTCCCCTGGAAACCTTGTCCCTCCATTCAAGGTAGAGCCGACTTAAAAAGAGACATGGGGTAAAATTTTCCAAAGTGACTCTAAGTCTCATTGGCTTTCAGTAGGACAGAGGGCTGGTCTATGTGGGGGAAAGCCTGGAGTAAGTGCAGCTCCACTAGTACACCCTAACCTGCACACAGGCGCTCGTGGGGCAGGGTAAGAGTGTTCACACGGGGAGTCAGTGTGCTTTAATTCACACTCTAGCTATCTCCGCATTAGCTTCCCCATGTAGACAAGCCGGGAAGCTCTTACATCATAGAGGAACTTTTGAAAAGGTTACCCATGCAACCAACTGCCCTCTAGCCACTAACTATCCAAGTACGTCCAAAGGTTTTATTTGCAAAGCTGCAAGAGACCTGGATGCATCCCTCTCTGCTTGCACAGATAGCTAGCATGAGCTATCACCTTGCCGAGCTCTTTCAGCCGCTCCTGGAACCAGACTAGGGAAATAGCAAAATTAATTCCCCATGTAAACACCCTGGTCCTAAANCAACATAAGAGTCGTGCGAGCTACTTGATCTGCCACTGCCTTTCATGTCACCATGAAAGGCTGTCAGTGGGGGAGGCTCCTATCTGCACGTTTTGATACCTAGACCAAACGGGATCTTTTTTTCCTCTGTGCATGCTTAGCATTTATGTATTCATTTTCTTTCACCTCTTTGCTAAGATACCATGCCACTTTCAGCCATAGAAGTGGCTGTTTTCCCACAGGCACTGATGAGCATGGGCCATGTTAACTGTGAACAGCGTTGTCTGACAGATCGTCCGCACTGGAGCGGAATGCGCAGGATCCCAGCATCGTCTTCTCCTGAAGAGCATCACTCAGTGGAGGGGAACATCAAAACCATAGAAGTGTGGGAAAGAGGCATCTCCCCTGGAAACCTTGTCCCTCCATTCAAGGTAGAGCCGACTTAAAAAGAGACATGGGGTAAAATTTTCCAAAGTGACTCTAAGTCTCATTGGCTTTCAGTAGGACAGAGGGCTGGTCTATGTGGGGGAAAGCCTGGAGTAAGTGCAGCTCCGCTAGTACACCCTAACCTGCACACAGGCGCTCGTGGGGCAGGGTAAGAGTGTTCACACGGGGAGTCAGTGTGCTTTAATTCACACCCTAGCTATCTCCGCATTAGCTTCCCCATGTAGACAAGCCGGGAAGCTCTTACATCATAGAGGAACTTTTGAAAAGGTTACCCATGCAACCAACTGCCCTCTAGCCACTAACTATCCAAGTACGTCCAAAGGTTTTATTTGCAAAGCTGCAAGAGACCTGGATGCATCCCTCTCTGCTTGCACAGATAGCTAGCATGAGCTATCACCTTGCCGAGCTCTTTCAGCCGCTCCTGGAACCAGACTAGGGAAATAGCAAAATTAATTCCCCATGTAAACACCCTGGTCCTAAAAGCAGCTCACCTTTTTGTTTCGAACCATTAAATTGTTCCTCATTGTATCCACAGCGAGACTTTTAAGGCAGACCATAGAATGTTTTGCACCAAATTCAGAGATGCCTAAGGATCTTGCAGCTGTCACGCTATGTTGTACATGATGGACACTCAGATCTTCGTGGTCCTAAAAACACAGGTCACCACTATGTGAGCTAATGGAGAATCTCCATTAACTGTTAGCAGTATAGAGCCTATGAAACATGCTTGAGTAGTTCTGAGTCCCTTTAGTAGAAGACAGTGATGCACAGCCTCATGGCTGGTTATATTTAAATATGCACAGATGGTAGGATTCAGTTTGAAATGTGTCCACTTTAACAAAAATTACAGATCCCTCACTAAAATAAGAATTGATTTGTTTGTCAGGTCTAAAGCTCTTCCGGTCAGGGACCATAGTGTCTCCTGTGTTTGCAGAGCGCCTAACATAATGAGGCTCTGGGAGCTACCTCAATACAAATAAGAAGAAATGTATTTGCTAAGAAGGGGTTTGGAGAAAGAGTCCAAACTCTTAACAAATCAGGCCTGATCTACTGTATTTTAGGACTTCAGTGGCTGGTAGAAACTCCTAGTTTTGTTGCAGGTTAGTTCGACCACTCTGCAGTATGTTTATAAAAATAGAGGCTGGGAAGTCAAACCAAAGCAGGACTATTTTTGAGGTCTTCAAGTTCTAGTTCTCAGAATCATTTGCATCAAAGGATCCTTGGGGGGGCAAAATATAGTTGGTCTCAGTGTTGAGCGTGCCTAAAATAATCCTGGCTTTCCAGGATGTAATATATTTTATTTACAGACCCATGGTTTATTAACACACCCAGGACCATATTTTGCTCTCCGACAGCCCCAGTATGAGGTCAGGGATATTGCCTGAATCTAGCTAAGGGCGGAGCATGAGCCGTCCCAGTAGGATTTGCAGGTATGGAAGTGCAGAAATGAATAGCTGGAACGGAGCACAAATAAAATAGTCTTTCCACCTAGGCACTAGTCATTTTAATAAAAATCCTGCAGTTGACGTTACTCGCTTTCCATGTCTCAGCTGATTCGCCACGGGCTGCATGAGTCAGGGAGACTGAATTCCCCCTCACCCTCAGAGATCAGCTATTCCGACGACAGACACAGCACATGGATGAAGGACTTGAGCTTATAGGGCTATCAGCCCATTGTCTTACCCTAGTATTAAATTCAGCTGTGCAGACCCTGGGGTAGCACAAGCCAGGCTTTGGATTTTCAAAACCAACTGATGTCTTTGGGCTCTTCAAGTTGTTGGTACAACAGTGTAGTATTAATGGTTAATAACTATCACTGGACAATCCAGATTGCGGCCCTGTTGTGCTCGGAGCTGTACATGCACAGGGGGAATTGTTTCCTACCCTGAAGAGTTTTCACTCTATTTTCAGCCAAAGCTGATAGCACAGCGGAATTTGTAAGGCAAATGACTCTTGCTAATCAATGCAAATCAAGTAGGTTATTTTTGTTCTAATTTAAGATGCTCCCCATGTGCCTTCTCTGTTCTCCCTCCCCCTTTATTGCAGGTATATTTATGGCTGTCTAATTTGCTACTTTGAAGGACAAAGTGGTGCAGAGATTCCTTCCATTGTACTACTTCTCAGCTCCCTACCCTGGGACTAGATTGTTAATTATACTGACAGCTGTGTTCCTAAACAGACGTAATCCGTCAGTCATGAGGGGGCAAATGTAAACTTTGCAACCCCTGGGTGCCTCCGACAGGTAAAATCTTTCCTATTTTCCTCTTATCCAACATGTTTAAAAGGCTGATCCTGCATGGGACAGTAGAGGATAATAGAATACTGAAATGAAAATCAGCCATTTTAGTTACTGAGTGGGTGGACGACTGAAGGAAAGAAAAGGAATCCTCTTTATAACACATACCCACTACAGGATATGGGATTTACAGGAGGATATAAAGCCCGATATATAATCATGGCCTGGAGCTTGTGCTGTGGAGGAAAGTGCTGGATCTGCAGATAGATGCAACCTGCACAGCATGCTCTGTGATGTGGGGAGGGGATTGTGCGTGTGCAAATCAAGTGTGGCATGTCTCAGTTCAGCAAGATGCTAGGAAAGGAATTTACCTTCTATTCACGAAACATCACCTGAGCCATCAACTAATGCCGTCCTAGCCAGAGTTGACAGAGACCGTGCCAACAGGCCTAACAGGGAAAGCGCCATTACAAAGGACTGCAGCAAGAAAAAGATGCAGAATAAAACAAAACTAACCTGGAAAGAGAAATCCTCTAACTCCTTTGTCTGTTAACACGCTGTAGCAGAAGGGAGAACTTCTTGCCTTGTTCAAGTTTAACCCATAACTGGTACCGTAGATGCCACGACTCAGCTGTTCATTCTAGTGTGAAAAGCGCAGGCTGGCTTGTTTCAAATGCACCCCCTGAAAACTAGAGCGGAAGCCAGGTTGTCTAGAGGGTAGACCAAGGGATGGGGAGTCGGGAGTTTGCTTTTCCTGGTTCTGTCACCTACAGACTGAGACACCCTGAGTTGGTCACTCGGCCTCCGTATGCTGCTTCCATACTTCCCAAGGGCATTGTCAGACTTAATTCATTAGTGCTTTAAGATCCTCCATTGAAAGGAGCTATAGACGTGCAAAATTGTGGTGTTCTGTTATTAAGCAAATCTCTGAACTTCAGCCCGGAATCAACACAGATACATGCAGTGACTTCAACTCGTAGGTCCTGCCCGAATCCCACTGCAAATTTGAGAAAGATATAATTGCATCCTTTGTGTCCCAACAAGTTTATTTTGAGTTGGTCTTCCAGGTATGTGGGCCCAGCTATTCAAGCTCAGTCAGTAGCAGCTTCGGCGCGAACCATTAAAGGCATCACTTCAAGGAGCACAAGTTTTAAATGTTTAACCAGACTCCCTCAGTTCATTGAAGTCGGGTTTTCTTGGAGCAGAAAAATTTAAAAGATTCCTCCACATACCTTTTCTCCCCCCCCCCCTCCCCCTGGTCTCATATGAGCAAAACTTGCTTCTAACAGCATTTTAAAAACATCTTTTTAAAAAAAAGTAAATGACCAGATTTTACAAATGCATCTGTGTGAAATTCTTCCCTGAGAGTTTTAGATACCTGCACTCAAGAATTTACTGTAAAGCTTTTGGGATGCAATGGACCTGATTTATGTGTGTGTAAATTTAGTGGGAAAGGTGCCGCAATCAACAGCACTGGGAAATGATGCCCTGGTCTTCCACAGAAGAGTTCACACAGCATGAGGAGCAGCAATAAGAGTGGCATCGAGCCACTCTCATTTAGAGGCACTGCCTCGTTGTTATTTTGTTGTTTATGTCTTCGTGTTTATAGTAGCAGCTAGATTAAGGCCCCATCATGCAGTGTGCGATGAAAACTCATAGGAAGAAACAGTGCCTGCTCCAAAGTGCATAGATTGTAGGTAGACAAAGCCTCAAAGAACAGTAGTATGACATTTCCTGTTATGCAAATGGGGAAACTGAGGCACAGAGTGATTAAGTGACTTGCCCGGGGTCACACAGGCAGTCTGTGGCAGGGCCGGGAGTTGAATCCAGGACTCCTGAGTCCTACTGTACTGCTTTAACCACAAGACCACTCTTCCTCACTACCTCAAGGCCATTCAATGCCCAATGGCTGATGAGCATGGCAGTTTGAATAAATAATGGTTTAAGTGAGGTGGACACCTCTCCACTAGGTATGAGTCTGAAACCATCAATCCATTTCACACAGGCCCACACACCTGGGTCAGAAGGTATCCGCTCTCATTCCCGTAGACCTGCGGGTAGCGACCTGAAGCTAGCATGAGCTATAATCTCTGAGCCATCCAGGTGGGTACAAGTCTGATCTCACTGATTCAGGGCCAAATTCACAACTGCAGCCAAGGGGCAGTGAAGAGGAAATGGCAGGGCTATGCCCTCTCTCCCCCCCCCCCCAAGGAAAGGCTCCCCTCACTCTAGAACACGGGGGTTTGTTTGCACTGTCTCCACATCCATGACCGCGTTAGCCAGAAACACCAAAGAAGCTCTTCGAATATTAAGCGCCGTCATCGCTCTTTTTCAGGCACGTTAGCCCCAAGACAAGTCCCCCGGCATCTTAGCTGCCAAGTCCTGTGGCCCCGTGATGTTTCCCATCCTTTGTCCTCCCTTCTCCTGCATGACGCAAGGGGGGGGCTGGGTCAGCTGTGAATGGTGTTTCACAAAGATGGATCCGTGTTTGTCCTGACAGTGTATTATGAAAAATTGCTCTCCACGGACAAAGCGAGTCAGTGCAACACTTAATTCAGCTATTTACCAGAGGTCTGTAAATGACCTGACACCGAAATGTATATATAGCCTTATTCTCTGTTGTGTTAACCCCCTTGGCTTAGTAGCTACTGTTCTATTAATCATTCATAATCACTATCTGTTTGGTTTTTATAGACCTCTGTGACGGGCACGTTGGGATTTAACCAGCCTGTGGCTTTTGTGCTCAGCTGATACAAACTAATAGCTGCTTTTCCACATCTGCCTGGCAAGTCTGTATCCAGAGAACCATAGATGACATGTTCTTGTTTTAACTCCTCCTGTTGTGATGTCTTGCACAGAGCTCCAGCCGAGAGCGACACCGCAGCATGGGGGAAAACAAAACTCATCAGCAAGGGACTGGCAGTTCCTTCAAAGCCTGGCCAAACACACCCTGCTCACAGAGGAACCAGGTAAGAGGCTTTTCCCCATTTTGAATTCCTATATCATGACGGTAGCATGCTGCAGTGGTTAGAGCAGATTATGGCAGACGGTTCTCTTCCCAGCTGTGCTACTAGGATTCAGGGCCCATTGTGCTCGGCCATGTACGCGCACAGACAGTCTCTGCTGCAGAGAGCTGACAATCGAAGTGCAGGCCGAGTGTATAGTCTAGTCCAGGGGTCGGCAACCTTTCAGAAGTGCTGTGCCGAGTCTTCATTTATTCACTCTAATTTAAGGTTTTGCGTGCCAGTAATACATTTGAACGTTTTTAGAAGGTCTCTTTCTATAAGTCTATAATATATAACTAAACTATTGTTGTATGTAAAATAAATAAGGTTTTTAAAATGTTTAAGAAGCTTCATTTAAAATTAAATTAAAATGCAGAGCTCCCCGGACCGGTGGCCAGGACCCGGGCAGTGTGAGTGCCACTGAAAATCAACTCGCGTGCCACAGGTTGCCTACCCCTGTTCTAGTCGTAGTATTTGTAGAGCCTAGGAGTTCTAGTCCTGAACCAGGGTGCCAGGCGCTGTGCAAACACACAACAAAGAGGAGCTTATGGGATTCTAAGAAACTCTCTCTGAAAGTGTTTTGCCAGACAGGAAACAACTCCTGACTCGCAACGACTCTCAAACTTTGCCTTGTTTCCGTCATTCAGACAGAACAGCAGCAGAATGGCATCATGTCCAGACCCAACTGTGCAGTTCCCTGGATACGTATCTGGAGGTGCAGTACAGAGCACTGCTGTGGGGGGGACCTTACTGAATGATATATAGCCAGTAAACACATTGGGTGAAATTTTTGCAGGCATACAGAAGATGTGACAGTGACAAGACCACTGAGCCCCCACAATGAAGTCTCCCTGACTTCGCTTCTCTTTTGTAACTCTTCCCCAGCAGGGTTGTTGCCACAGATTGTGCTGTAGGAGCTGGATAAATTATTCCAGGCCTTCAGTTCTTTGAACAACACCTGGAGGGAAAGGATTTTCTTCTTCTTTTAGATGTTTCGGTTGAATAAGGGAGGCATCCTTAGCTTTATGGATTTCTACCCCTGCCTGCCTTCCCACAGATCCACTGCCCCCTGGGAAATTGCAAGCATCTTATAAAGGCCAACTCAGAAAGATCTGAAGAGTCTGTACACAGAGAATTCTTTCTGATGTCATCAATGCAGTTTTAGTCAATAGCCTCGGGTAAATCTGAAGCCCTTTGGCACTTGATGTCTGAAACGGCAGAACATGCAGAAATGAGACATCTTCAACCTCAGTGGCTCAGCCTACAAGATTACGAAGGAAGGGTAGAGTCAGCGGTGTCAGAGTAGAACCCAGGAGTCCTGACTCCCAGCCCCTCTCCCCCCCAACTGTGCTCCCTCCAGAAAATAACTCTCCTACAAAAAGACTTTTAAACTAAACTTTGCTACGTGTTTAAAAACAGTAACAAAATCAAACCCACCAATTTCCCTCAGGAATGAAACTCAACATCTTATGTACCACAAAACAGATGGTAGTTTAGAAAACTGGAAGCAAAATCAAGCTCATAGTACTGCAGGAATAATTTTTAATCTTCAAGAACTGCTCTACTGGTGGCATGGGGGCCTTTTTCAGATGATTTATGCTTGTGTTCTTTGCAGAGTTTCTCTGGGATGAAATATAATGGCACTTGGAAGGAGATGTCGAGTAACACAGACAATGGCTGGAATGAGCGAGAAGTACTGAGGAGAGAGGTCCAGATCCTGAAGTGATCTTGCAACCAAGTTAGTTGAACAAGAAAAACAGCTTTCCTCTTTCCTGGCCTCTTCTGATGAAACAAGCCCATAGTCACGTCCCTTTGTGGGGACAAAGGTTGGTCCTAGCTCTGTGAATAGACGAGTGTGGCCTCTCTCACGTCTCCCCTGCAGAGCAGCCAGTCTCCAGACTGTTATTTTTAAGTGGTTTGGAGAGAGATGGGGGCTCTTTCGTTCTCTTGCCCTACGAGGACACTTAAGTCTGTGAAATGTGTGTTGAATGGTTCTTGTCTGGGTGACATTTCACTGAATGTTCTGAAAAGAGCAATTCCAACAGGTTCTGAGGGCGGTAACGTAGAGGGGGATTTGTTGAAGATGTAGTGAGGAGGGGCATAGAGTTGGGAAGGGGAAAATGCTCCCCTTGTCCTCTCTGCTGCTTGCTTTCTTCCTTCCTTCACCCTTTATTTCAATACAAAAAGTGGGGTGGCTCATGAAGGCGAGGCCTGAGCCAGTCACAGCAAAGGCAGGAGCTGGTTGAGTTTCCCACCACACAATGCACTTTTAACCATGAGTCATGCTGCCCTTTCCCGGTGAAGGGCCTCCTAGGAGTGGGCTCCCACTTGTGCTGGTAGTTCTGTAACGCACACAAGTGGGGGATAGGATGAGGCCCAAGCGATCTTGCGTGTGTGAGAGAGGATTGGAAGTGAAAGGTGATCGTCACGCTTTTGGAAAACTTTTCCTATTCCTGGGACTAGTGCCCAGGAAACCCCCCTCTGCAAACCCTTAAAACACCGTGTTCATCACAGAAGTGCAGGACTGGAAGGGATCTCAGTGGGTTATGTAGCTCAGTCCCCTGCACTGAAGACAGGACTAAGTAATAAACAGACCCATCCCTGACGGGCGTTTATCTAAACTGTTCTTAAGAACCGCCAGTGTGACAGCCGCCTGGAATCTGCTCAGTGCTGTGTGGTCGAGGAGCCTGAGCACGATGCAGGGAGCCAGCAATGGTGCAAGCCATATTTTCTGAGCCTCGGTTTCCCTATTTGCAATATACAGATACTTACCTCCATCACAAGAGTGAGGATATATTATCCGCTGTCTCCAATGCTATGTAAGTGTGGCTGTTATTGACCACTGGAGACAGGCCTTGATCCAAACACCCCTGTCCTTTGGGAAAGTTTGAATCTAGAGCAGAAATTTGTGGTGCCAGTAGTTATTACAATCGGTGATACTGAGGATGACCTGCTGAAATGTGAAATGTGCTCCTGATAAACATGAAATATCCTATCGTCCCCATCCTGGAATTCCAGTCGGCCTGGCTTTGCTGTACCCCTCCCAGGGCAAACTGCATGGCTCTTCCAGGGGCATGCTCTGATTTCCAGGGCTGGCCCTTTCTCCCCTCCCCTTTTGCAGATGTCCTTGAGAAGCGCGGTCATGCCAGAAATACCAGTGTGCAAATATTTGCACTGACCTCCAGCTTGGGAGGGGAAACGCTCCCCCCATTGTGAAAGGCAGGTCTTCCAACTGTGTCTCTTGCCAAGTTGTTGGTTTCAATGCCTCACCTCTGCAAGGTGACGAGTGTCTTTAACTTCCGCTGATGGGAATGTGTGCTAAGGATGTTCTGCTACTTTCAGGAAGCCTTCCAGGATCAGATCTACAGGCTGGAAGGTAGCTAGGTGATTTGAGTAGAGGAGACACAGAACCCTGAGAATCTCTGCTGGTCTCCATGGGAAAGTCCAACATTCGGGGGGGGATCATTCTGAGTTGGAACGAAAAGCGAGAATTTCTTCATTTCCCATGCAAGGAATATTCTGAATCTTTTTGTTTCAACAACATCAAAATATTACAATATGAAATACTAAATATAATATATATTATGTAGAATATTAAATAGATATTTTAATATGGTATAAAAGTAGAAATGAAACAAATCTAAACAAAATGTTTTTGCCGTATCAAAACGAAATGTTTTAATGTTGCTTCAAAAATTTCCCATCAAGAATGTTATTGAAATCAACACAGTCCCCTGATTTCAGCAAAACTGCATTTTCCAACAGCAAACTGTTCCATCGTTCTGGTGAGTATCTGCATGGCTTTTTTAAACAAGTCTCTGCACTCACTAGCAGCACAGCTGGGGCTGGGCAGTGGCATGGGGAATGTCAGAGGGCTGTTTAAGGTGCTGTGTTCTAAGATATCGGCACACGTGTTGGACTTAGTGCAATGGGTTGAAATCCTGGCAGCATCCCTCCACCCTTCATAAACGGAGATCCATGTGTTTTGCTGTAGGGGGAGTATTAGATGAACCCTTAAAAACCAAAGTCTTGTCTGCACCCATTTCGCATTGACTTTGTTGCCCTTGGGGATTCTATCGCAGGTCTCCTAAGAAAAGGGGGTTGTCCAGATGTCTTTGGCCAAAAGGTCCAATCTCCCATTGCTGTTGTGCTGTCTGACTAACTTCGCAGTCTGCCACTTACTGCTCTAGCAATATCCCCCGAGCCTTGACTGTTCAGGCAAAGCAGCTGTCCTCCGAGCCCAGCTCCATTAGTAACATGCCTTTGGATTTTACAGCGTGAGCTCGAAGGCTCCAAATATAGCTGTTCCGGTTCACTGGCAGCTCTCCCTGCCTGTCTCACAAAGCTATAAAATGGTACATCACATCCTCCCCCCACCTGTAGCTGGGCTGCCATGGGAGCAGGATGATCCTTCACACATCAGCCTCCAACCAGGACTCGCCTTTCCTCACCTGCATTTCAATATTCACAGCATGATGCTGTTAATTAGAAAACAAGGTATTGCAAAAAGAGGACCCAAGCTACCTTCCACTCAGGTAACCTTCTGTCACTTAGCTTTATTCCCCCAGCAGGCCGAATAGAAAGCTTCAGTGTTTCCCCAGCACGGCTGTCACTGCTGTTTCATGCTTCCATCAGTACAAGACACCAGCACGATGAGCAAGTGACCTAGGAAATGCAGATCCTGGCCCAGTCAGGAAGTCATCAGCTTCCACTAGTAATTCCCTTTCTGGTACGTAGAAAGCTGGTCTAGGTAGACAGTAAGAGGCTGGAAGGGCACTGCAAGCTTAGACACAGTTACCTTGGCTGTGTAGTGTTGCTTTGTGTGCTCGCATCTGAATGTTGGCTTGGCGCTTGGACGCTCCCTCTCGGTCAGTGCTGCCGTCTTATAAGCTGATCTATTTTACTGCTTGCTTGTTTTCAGTAACGGGAGGGGGTCTGTTCTTTGCCTGTTAGGGTTACAACCAGCTAGTGGGCGAGAGAGAGATTTTAAAATCCAGATTAAAAAGAGACCCTTAATGAAAAGATCTTGTTAAGGCTTAAGATAAGTTCTGGGCCACTTGCGCTCATTAAAGATCCAAAAAGCAAAGCTTGCTCGTCCTGGCATCCTGCCTAAATGTTAACACTGCCTTCCTGAATTCCCCTGGAGCTGCAATAACATTTATTATTCTGCATGCTTCCTGTCCTGACCTGTTGTGTACAGTTGCTGCTCACTGTTAAGAGTTGCCTGTTTGAACTCAGAGCAGGCTGCGTTTCAGCAGTGAAGGAAATGACCTTCCCATAGAGTTTGCATATCAATTCATTTGCAAAGTGCAGTGACACTCTTCAGGCTGAATAGAGCTATCTATGAATGTACAGGGAACAAAAGCAACCTCTGCCACCAGTTACTATGGAGGGGTATCTGGGAGACGGCAGTGTTTCCTTATATTTAGAAAAGGAAATAACTGAGGTGGGGTGATCGCTGGATTGTTGAAGGGGGAAGCTGTAAGGATTTGTCTACATTTGAATTTTCAGTAGTGCTTAATTAGAAGTGTGAATTCTAGTGTAGCTGGACCACCAAAGTTAGTGCCAGGATGAAAACATTTGTTGCTTGTTGTGTTTAACCCCAGACTGCGGATTAATGCTAGGTACAGTTTAGGACAGTAAGTGGATAGCGAATCCTATTGAAAATACTGGAGATTTTAGGAGTGTAGCTTGTTAGTTACCCTAATTCAAACAGCCCAGTGTTAGCTACGACTAGCAATAAACATGTGTCTCTACACTTGAATTTTCAGTCGTGTTTTAAGACGTTAATACAAGTGTGGACGCAATGGGTAAAATTTTCAAAAGCACCTAAGTGACCTAGAAGCATAAAACCCATTGACTTTCAATGGAACTTAGTCTCTTTTGAAAATTTGAACCATCCTATATTATTGTTTTATAAATGTTTGTTTATTATTTATTTGTATTACCATAGTCCCAGTCATGGGCCACCTAAATGCTGTATAAACACACACTGTTCCTGCCCCAAAGAGCTTACAGAGCTCCCCTATATATAAAAAATATCCATCATCTTGCTTTTCCTTTTTTATGCAATAGCACTGATGGATTAACACTACTTTAATACAGTCCCTGGATCTGTACAGCTCCACTGGATTAAACCAGCGCAGCCTTCTGCCTGGAAAAACTCTGCCTCTCTAAACTTGTTAGAGCATTTTTTTAAAAAGTTAACCAAAAAGAATAAATATAGACTCATTTACGTGAAGTTTCCAAAACCTTTCATGGTTATGAAGGATCATTAAAGAAGATGAATAACTCCACATGAGTAGGAGGCAAAGTTTTGTTGTGGATTATAAACTGGATAATGGGACCCTACCAGATTGTCTGTCCCAGCACACCAGCAGGGGGAATACATTGCTGTAGTCTAGTATGAAAGGACCTATGGGAATTTGTCATTAAAACTCCCATTGACTTGCAATGGGAGCTGAGCACCTAATTAATTTAAGCTCCTTTGAACTCCCAGATGAAAATGTCTTGATTGCCTGATGCTTCATTACCATTCAAGAATGGTAAAGCCATGTTTTCCTACCACGGCGAGAGAAAATGTTAATTAAATATAGCACTAGACTTCTGCAACTCAACAGTTCTTTCTGAAAGCTCTCTGTGGTGCTGGACTCTTTAGAGTTAGATTTTTCCCATTATGTGCGCTGAGACCCCCTCCTATCATGCTGCCCAATCCGGTTTCATTGTTACCTTGTCAGTCTGTCTCCTCCTCTTGTCTTATACTTAGATTGTAACTCCTTTGGGCAGGGAGTGTCTTTTTGCTCTGTATTTGTACAACACACAGCACAATGGGATCCTGATTCATGACTGCGGCTCCTAGGTACTATGATATACTACTACTATTGTTATGTTACAATAGTGTCTTGATGGCCCCTTCTGACCTTAAAGACTGAGTTATCTACTACTACTAATAGAGAGTTCTCCCTCTCAAACCTATTCCTGTAATAATATCTCGTTCCCCTCTAGGATTTTCACCCCAGTTGGAGATGGCAGCATCTGTTGGGTGTTTCCTAACTCTGCCACCTTTGGTTGGCTGCCACCGAAGGAGTAGAATGTGGTGAGTATACCTATTGGCGGGGCTTCATGAAATATTTAGCCATTTATGCCTTGCTGCTGGTCTCTGTTTACCTGCAAAGAACAGAGGCTGATGCTGTTGGCTAGACAATTGCAGCACAGGGCTTCGAAGGTGCTGCAGTGGGGAGTTCCGCACAGACAGCTTTTTGAGGTGATGTACAAAGAGGGACGGTTGGGGTATGCTGGACACGAGCAGGCATTTGGAAGTATGACATCAAAACAAATGAGCAGTCAGCATCCCTATAAAAACTGGAGCGAGCAGCTTAGCTGTGGGCAATAGCTGGCTGGATAGATTGTTTACTGAGCAATTACCTGCAGGGATACATTGTGTGTAGGGTAGAGACAGGAGCAGCCAGCTGCAGCATGGACTGCTCTACTCATGGCACATCTTGGTAGAAGTCAGGCGATGTCATGCCCTGCCACCTCCCTCTGGGGCTGGTGTGCCCATTGTATTCTGGGCTCTAGGATGGCCAGAGGTACAAAGGTTGTGTCTTTACTCCCCTCAAGCCCTGGCCATGGGTTCATTCCCTCACACCTGGGCTTTTGCAACTGCCAGGCTTCCCAAATCCACCCTATTCCACTACAATTGTGACTCCCCTGCCATCCTCTCCGTCTGGACCTAGATTTTAAAAAACAGGAGCTTCAAGTTGGAAATCTCACCATCGATTTAGGTTCCTCAGAGTGTTTAGCTACTGTCAGCCCCCACTGGGGAAGGAAGGCAGAGACCGTGCATCGTTGGCAGCAGTTGTGTGTGGAGATGTATGTTGGGGTCTGGGGCAAAAGGCAACATCCAGTGACGTGAGTGAGAGGAGTTATAAACAATTATACTCATCCTGAAACCCAAAGCATCGTACCTGTGATGCAGACATACCTAAAGGTATAAATTAATGTAGATCACTGCTCCTTTCCTTTTCACTTTCTTCCCACTCCTCAGCGTATAAATCACACACCGGGGCTCTCACTCCTATCGGGCTGTAGCACTGAAGGAACGTAAAGTCCAACGGTGGAGAGCTAACTCTCTGGAGGAAGGAAGCCTTTGTCTACCTACACTGGAGCAAGACTGCTCTGCCTTCATCTATTCACAGGTGAGTGAAACACGACACAGTGCAGCTCTGCTTCCCGTGTAACCCACACGAACATGGGTCAAACAGTGCATGACTGGTAAAAGATGCTGAAGAATAGTTCTGCCAGGGTGTATTCATGTATTTATTTCATCCCATAATATAACTTTTCCTTTAGGAAACATGGTTGGGATAGGCCATCACCCCCTGAAAGTGACAGCAGGGATGTAGACCCGTTTACAGCTCTACTGCCATCTGTACGAGTAAGAGCACATACTACTACGTACTGCAATTTCCTCATGGAGGAACACAGTACAATGGTCATAAAACAGCTCCCCTTCTTGCCTTAATCCTTACACATTAGCAGAGCATTGCTGCCTGGGGGCTTGGCAGCAGGGCGGTTGGACTCTTCTCAGCAGCCAATTACAAATGTTTGATCTGCTCATCTCTTCACCATCCCGGGAGGAATGCAAGGCTCTCTCCCAAAGCGTAACTGGAGGCTCTGGACCTGAAGAAACGGTTAACAAGGTTCCAAGCATCGCAGAGGTTCTTCACACGCTGAGTGTGTGCAGTCAGTGCAGTATTATATTATTGAACATCAGCACAAAGGATTCTCCTTAGTGAAAGAGTGATCATGGGTTCATCTTTTACCAGCCATTCCCCATGCATAGCTGAGGTACAGCACGGCTGCTAGATAAATGATTTAACCAGAGTTACCATATGATCAACTCCACAAGCCACATCAACTACCTCGCCTGGGATTGTCACCTGGAACAGGAAAAAAAGAAAAATTTGCTTTCAGGCTCTTTCTGCCACATGTGTGCATGCACCCCTACCAGCCAGGCTGAGTGGCTTTTAAAGTGCTAGCCTATAGAGCAACTTGGGGACGGGGTTCAGTCCGGGGAATTGAGATTAGATTGAAGAAACGTCAGCTCCAACCGCAGGCACAAACAGCCAACCCTACAGAATTCATCAACAGGCTGTAAAGCACAGACTCTAGTAGTTTTCCATGGAAGCACATAATACATTTATGGAGTGAGCCAAAAGCTCTAAATCAGACCTGGTTTGTTGGGAAATGCAGGGGATTGTAGCCCCAGCCCATCTGTTCTGACAGCAGCACTTTGAGTGGAAGGGGCACAGACTAGAACACAGCAGGATGATTTGTTTAAGCATCACACAGGTTGGCGTAACTAATCACTGAGGACAGACAAAGCCTGGGAGATGCTTCATGTTTGGTCTCAGTTCAAGGACAAGGGTGGATTTTTGAACTGGGAGCACAAGCAGGTTAGTCATGTAAGTTATACTGAACAGCTGAACACTAGAGTTTCAAATGTGCAGTCCTCAATGAGGAATGAAATAGCTGCTAATGGCTGATTGCCTTTTCCCCCCACCTAGCATAAGTACAGCAATATTTTGCCTTCTAAGGAGGGATAGTAGCTAACAGATCCTCTACACTATAGATGGTGCCCTATGGGAACTCATGCTGCTCCTCTTTTAAAGGAAGAGTAAGATGCATTGCACCCTATTCCTGACCATTTTTAATGGACACACCACTGCCATCTACCTTTCCTAGTAGCTATGTCCAGGGAGAAATGGGATAGTTAGTGAATTAGAATTTAAGCACTTGGCATTTGTGCCTTTTAAGTTAATTCCTGTAGAGATTTAACTACCATAGTATAATTTTGTAGCAAATCTTAAGTGAGGAAGAAGTATTTACAACTTCGATAGTTATTTAAACTGCACTTCTGCACAAAATGCTCCCTGCTTTAATGTTTTTTCCTTCTCTCCCTTATTCTGTTTTTAAAAAGAGTTTTTGGCACATAAAATATCATCTGCATGTGACATGAAAGTTGAGAATTCAAATGCAAAGTTGGTGGTCAGGCAATTAAGTTAGACAGTTGTGCCATGTGCCTGAGTGAGCTTTGCTATGGAAGCCTAACTCGAGTTACCTTAAAGGAGCCTGCATTTCAGAGGGTGACAATCTTGTCTGAAAGGTGCGGACACTTTCAAACTCTATGCTCCATGAACAGAGGGATGGGGATTTTTTTCTTTAATTTAAATGAACTTTCATACCAAGTCTGACATAATCTTGGGCTCTGACACTTGGTATATAGAACACTTAACTAGAGCCCAAATCTCTCAGTTCTCCTGCTACAGTACAGACTAATTATAAAATGCCAGAACAACTGGAGACAACATATAGCTCTGACCTGACTCCATCCCTGCTGGTCAGGAAGTCTGAGAAGGAATTGATATCATCTTGCATTTGAAGTTTTCATGTTACTTTCAGTGCCAAAATCCACAACTAGGCACTGAGTGGGTGAGGCCTCACTCCCCCTTGTTACAGTACACTAACTGTTGAGCATGGTTGTGCTTGAATGCTGTGTACTTACCCTCCAGGGGAAATACTGGTCTTCCATTCTTCCAATCCCCAAGCACCCCCTTATATTCTTGCCCCACACAAACAACTCTCCTCTGTCTGCAACAAGCAAAAAACCTGGGTCAGATTGGCTTTAAAAGGTCTTCACATTTGAAGTAAGTAATTTTATTTATGAAGAAAAGGATTGCAGATGTGATACTTATGGCGTATGGCCTTCTAATCAATAACCCGAGAGTTATAAATCCAGGATGAAAAACCCATAGGTCCTGTAAGTTTAATTAAGAGAACACTTGCTAGAGCAATGTTGTCTTCACAGAAGAGCTCAGGGAACAGAGGCAAACAACAAGTTTTTGGTCTGAATCTTTTCTCCTCCACCCACCCAACAGCTCTAAGTGCAGGATTTTGTTTAAAGGAACAGCCTGGCAGAATCCAGTGGGGGAGGTTTAGATTGGATATTAGGAAAAACTTTTTCAGTAGGAGGGTGGTGAAGCACTGGAATGGGTTACCTAGGGAGGTGGTGGAATCTCCTTTCTTAGAGGTTTTTAAGGTCAGGCTTGACAAAGCCCTGGCTGGGATGATTTAGTTGGGATTAGGTCCTGCTTTGAGCAGGGGGTTGGACTAGATGACCTCCTGAGGTCCCTTCCAACCCTGATATTCTATGAATCCACTAGAGAATTCTGAAATCAATGGAAGCTCCAGGTGCTCATTTTCAAAACTCAGGTTCAACATCCTCAGTCTGTGTGCACAGCTCTTAGAGTCAAAGCAGGAGCTGCGAGGACAGAGGGCAGTGATGTGACCTTCAAGATGTTTAACTTTACGCATCGGAACAAGAGCCACAGTGAGCCCCATAAGCAAAGATAGTGCAATCCAGCATAAAGCCACCACTCCAAGTCTGATACATCTGTTCCTTAAGAGTGGTGGCTTCCAATAAGGGCAGAGCAAAACTGCATTCAGCACATCTGGAGAGGTCTTAGGCTTCTCAGTCACTGTAGGTGCTCTTGAAAATGTTACCTGAGTCCCAATTTCAAAAATTATTTATACCAGTGAAAGAACTCTGGGTAAACAAGGCCTAACTATTTCAGCAGGCGTGTGATTTTTTATTTAACTGAAATAGTTAAGAGGAAGAACTCCCCGTGTGGACACAGTTCTACTGGTATATGGCTTATAGCTACGAGACTGGAAACACCAGTGTAAAGCACCCTACACCACTTTAACTATAGTTGCAGCAAGAACAGTACAGCCTAAATCCCATCAACTTTCAATGAGACATAAGGTCCTAGGTCCCATTTTCAGAAGTGGCTTGGGTGCTTTTGAAAATGTTATCCACCTTGGTGCAATGACATGCACTCTCCCTTTCTTGGGTCAGTGTGCCCCCAGCGTTATGGAAACTCACTTGAAGGAGATGGTGTAAATTTTCTCTAATCCTTCCCATTTGGCTACATCTCAATTCCAAAATTCAGCCTAATATCAAGTTATTTTACCTATCATTGAGGGAAGCTTTTACTCTTGAGATAGAGTAGCTACATCAGCTTCTGTGGCACTGCCCTCTGCTGGGCGTTTTCACTGACCTTTGTGATTTAACAGTCTTCATTTTCAGACTACAGTATTTTCTTCACATACAAGTTTGATTTATTATAGTTACAGCTGCCCTAACGGTGCTGCTAAGATTGTCATGTCAGTATTTGCATGGTAATGCTGTGGTTTTTCTGCTTTAGACACTAGGGTAGTTAGTTCAACTTGCATATATTTGCTGTGGTAAATCTGGGCTGGCTGCAATTTAGAAAGCAAAGGGAAGGGGCACAGATCTGTTTTACTGAACACAGATTAGGAATTTATCACAGCAGTGTCTATAGAGGCCAGGCTGCCATCTGTCATTGAGATGGTCTGACTGAAAACATGATCAAACCCATTGCATTGTTTCAGCATGGTATTTTGGAGGTTCACATTTAAGGAGTGTGTTTTAGAAACTAACATCTCAGTGAGATTTTAAAAGGCGAACAAATTGAAGAGAGAGTTTCACCACTGATCCATGGCCTGGAAACTTACTGTTAAGTGCAGCAAACTGGCTGAGTCCGCAGCGAATGCGAAAAACGCGGGTGTCCGGACTGAAGTCTGACAAGCCAAAGAGGGTGGGTGGGATCAATTCTGGAGTTGCTGTTTCCATCAGGTTTGGTCCTTTCCCAAGAATTCCGTATCCCCAGACAAAGACATTTCCTTCTTCTGCGTTACAATAAAAACAAATGCTGTGAGTATGTTCACTCTTATGAAATTAATACAGCCTCAGAAACCTAATTAGACCCAAATGGCTATTTTCTTTGGGCTTGGCAAGTCATTCTGACTATTTAAAAAAAACACAATGTGTTTCCATTTGGCTCCTTCCTGCATTTGAATTCTCTCTAACTTTGCCGTCAAAGCCAATTTGCCTTGGATCATGTTTCCCAAATGTAGTTCTGCCTCCGCATTATTAAAACGGAGTGTTTTCAGTTTGTCTCTGAGATAGAACAGGCCGCAGTGCCTAAGGTATAACATACAGAGACACTTTTATGTCCCAGCATTCCTACCCTCTTGGATTTGTGACTAAGCCCTGCACTGGCCAGCTCTCTTTCTGGTGAGAGACTTCAAAAAGAATTCTTCAAGTTCAGTACTTGTGAAAGCTGCCAGATGGACAGTGTGGGAGAATTAAATCATATAGACACAGCAAAGGCAACAGCAGTGCATGCTCCCTGTGCCAACGTGCCTCAGCTCTGACCTTCAGGAACTTCTTCTAGGGCTAAATATTTCATTCCTAACACCCTATTCAAGCCTCTTAAAATAACAGCCTGTAAAAAGTCTGAATGTCAATCGTGTCAGACATCTGTAAAAGGCGGAGCAATACTGTAACAGTCTGTCTCCTCTGCCACCTTATTAAATCCAACAGGAGCCCTGCAACAGCAAAAATGAACTCACCATTCACAACAGCATTGCCTGTCCCTCCACATGCAGCATCCTTTATCTTCCCAATCTTGAATGGTAAGTGCCTTGGAACATTCACCTATTGAGAAAAAACAAACCATTCTGCCCTCAGAGAATGCATACACCAGCAATAAGAACCTGGACATTCACTGGTGTTTTTGGAAGTTTCTCTTAGGGCAAAGAGAATGTAAACACTATTGTTGTACAAGTCACCTTTCTCCCCTGTATCTATAGGATTGTTCAGGCGGTTACGTAAACTATGGATGCTTTCTCCATCTGCTGGACTGAGGTCATGATGTATGTGATCCCACAGCTGGAAAATGAACTATGTTCAGTGGAATGAGGCCAAAGGAGAAGACAACTGATTGGGGAAAGTGGCAAAGCTGAAATAATCCACCTTGGACTACAAAACTGACAAATTTTAAGGGGTGCATACCTAAAGGAATCCAGTCATCCCAGAGCTGAAGAACTAGATATGACACAGAAGCTAGCCACTTAACAGGTGTGTTTGCAAACAATCACCAGAGAGACCAGAAGGCCATAGGCTGTAGCCCTTTTGTGACAGAGTTTAAAAGACATTGGAAAACCTATAGTTTAGTGGGTGTGAATGCTGAATGTTAGATAGTTGAGCATTTCCTTTTCCAGAATAGTCATTACCCAAACTTGGCTCGAAGGCCACATCTTTGGTGACCAAGCGATCTAACCCCATTTCCAGTTGTTCTCAGTATCCTCTCCAGGAAGCCTCATATTGGAACAGTCTGACCCCACGCTATTTAACCTACTAATTATCTCAAACATCCTTCCAAACTAGATAATTAGCCCTAAACTGGGGACACATCAGGATTAGCAAAGGGAACTAAACTAAAAGTTGACTAAAATGGCATTAATTTGATGGTCTGCTCTTAATTTTCCTTCAAATATAGCTGAATATTAATGAACTACCTCTCCACTGAGCTGAACGAGGCAAACATCTGCTTAATTACCACAGTGCCACATTCAAGGTTGAGTCAGCATTTCAAATCTATTTACCATAAACATTTGCTCTAAGAAGAAATTTACATTTGTGAAATGATCCTGTGGGATTTTTGTAGAAGGCTGTGTTAGAGCCAGTAGGGAGGAATGGATGCAATGCATACGCTTCTGGTACTCTCAAACTTACAGCACACACCTTGTATCCCATAAATTTGAGTGAGGCCAAATTTGTCAGATTACTTTTTGCTCATGTATTTGAAAGCACAGTACAAATAAATTTGAAACAGATGAATTTAAAAAAAAAAAACTGAACAGTTCCAGTATTTGGTCACAATATAATAAAGTACTCTTCTTCAACAGGGCTCAAAGGAGGTCAGTGTCATCCCATTTTACTGATGGGGAAACTGAGGTGGGACATGCCATGCCCAGTCATCCAGCAGGCGAGTAGCAGAGCCAGGAATAGAACCCAAGTATCCTGAGTCCCAGTCCAGTGCTCTATGCACTAGGTTACACTGCCTCAGAAGTGACCTAGTATTTCTGTTTCCTGACTGGATGCCAAAACTACACACCTCACACGTGACTGAGGCTGAGCTTTCTGCAAACCTTCTTCTCTGTAAAAGCCATCAGCAGAAAGCCAATAAACATGAGGAGCAAAGATGACAGAAGCAAGTTCAATTTTAAAAAGCAATTGAATGTCTGGACTTTTCTGTTTTTTTGCAGTATTCACTCAGCCTCAGGTCCCTGCTGTAGACTCAAACCTTAATAAAAAGATTAATTAAAGGGATGCATTATTTGCACAAGTAATATTTTTCAAAAACTACAGATTAACAGCACGACTGTCCACACTACAGATTGCCTACCCCATTTAAGAGAGATTTATAAAACATTCACCCTGAGCCTTTATGGCCCACCGAGTCATGGTATAATGAAAAATCTTTGTTTGTGAGCTTCTGACACCCTGCAGCGATTGTTTATAATCTGACAGAGGAGAATTCCCCACTCTATGGCAGGCAGTAAGTGCCAATTCATCTTCTGTGGGGATTTCAGCAAGCCAGTGTCAAAATTAAGCTATGACGTTATCAGATGTGGCTATTTTAAGAGATGACTTTGTACTGAATTAGATGTTGACTGACACTACTATTTCCTGCCTTAAAATTAATGATGGGATGTTGGAAAGGACTTCAGTGTTATATATAAAAACACGGCTTAATTTATTTTATGCTTAATGGGTTTTGGCAGCTATATTTTAAAATGGTTAAGTATATTTAATCACAAGGCATCTATGCATGCTGTGTCTCTAAGCTCATCTAGGAAACCATCAGCCCTGACATCAGACTAACTCAAGTATAAAGCAGAAAAAAAAAAGTGTGTAAGTTGAACACTTAGAACTCCTCTATCTGCAGATTTCGAAGTGTTTTACAATAACTGATCCAATCTCCCCATAATCCGTGAGATTGATTCTCACCCTTGTCATACGTATGGAGAGAAGGGAACTGCAGCCCACACAAGTGACTTGTCAAAGGTCACACAGTGATTCAGTGGCAAAAATAAAACAAGTCCAGGAATTCTGCTTCTTGCCAAGGCAACTCCATTAGGCCGGAGACTGCTCTCAATCACCCCAGTGTACATCCAAAATATATCCAATGAAGTTGGGCCCACACAGCCACACCCTCATATGCTGTCCTATAACATGCCCACTCTAGGCAATGCAGTTACCTGTGCTGTCTCTCTCCCCTGTATGGCTGGGAGTTGCCTGAGGGAATTAGGTGCCGGACTCTTGTTGAAATTCCCAACATACAGCCTTCCAGTTGGATGCAGTTTTAAATCAACTCTCCCTCGGGGACAAAGCAACAGCTGGGCTTTGCAGAAAACTCAAGGCCAGTGAGACATTTGACAGACTTAGGAATTTAAAAGCAGAATATTTTAACAACATTAAATTGGCTCCTTTGAGTGGGGCCTTCTGCCACTTGTTATTTGGCTCACAATGTGAGGGGTGTGGCTGATCCCCAGCCAGACCAGGAAGCAGCAATGGTCAGGACAAGTTAAAAATCATTTGCTTCAAGCCAGGAGGTCTCACAGCTGTTCTCTTTGGGGCCTTTGTCCCCGTGTGATTTGACTTAGTGCAAGTGGAGCTACACCTTAAATCCATTTAGAGATTAAAGCTGGAGCAGAATGTGGCCCCCTATCTCCTCTGGGAGGGATCCTGCACTGAGCACATGATTCCAGAGTTCTCATCTGCGGTGGCTACCTATTGGAGTTCAAGGTGTTGCTTTTTTTCCTATGAAGCCCTAAATGGCATGTACCTGCCTACTGGAAGGACTGATTACTGCCAGAGCTGCAGACAGAAGAGGCACTCCAGGTGGAGCACCCTTGGTTTGCAAACTGGCAGGGCCTTCTCCAGGACAGGCCCTCAACTTTAGAACATACTTCCCCCTGCTTGGCCTGAAACAGCCCTAAACCATGGGCTTTCAGGGCAAAACACTAATACAAGCAATACAATTATTCCTGGATGGAAGGATTTAGTAATTGTGGGTGAAGATACACTGCTAGTTGTGTCACTTTACAGTGATTGTGTTGTCAAAGGCACCTGGAGCAGGGAACAGGTACTTATTTTATCGCTTCATGTACAGAACAGTTACAGTGAAGCATGTAGATGCTCCATTATTTACATAGCGCCCAAAGGCTAGCAGGTGAGTTGCAGATAGAAAATCATGTAAAAGTCATTTAAAGTGAACATTGGAACATCTGACCTAACCTGTGTCGTCTCTGTGATGGAAGCCAGCTGCATGTATTCAGAGTTTCCCCACCCAAAGAGGTCTCCTTCATCAGATACAGCCAGACAGGTGTCCCCATAGGTGGCAACCTGTACGATATTTACTCCAGCAATATCTCCGCCCAGTTTGGTGGGCACACTGGTGATATTGTAATGGCCAAGACCTGACAAGGAGAGAGAGAGAGAGAGAGAGAGAGAGAGAGACACACATGCTGTAATGAAGTGCTGTACTTGTTCATATTAGAAATAAGGCAGACACCATGCACCTTATGGTGCCAGTCAACACAAGTCATCCAAAGACTGGTTCTTTTGAAGCAACAGCAAAAAGAGAAAGAAGTGCACCTGCTTCTGGAGATGTGTTCTCTCAAGGCTAAAGCAAGGATCTGAGTGATGAGTCCCTAGCATGCCCCCTGTGGAGACCGCCGCTCAAATCCTGTGTTCTAGCAGTTTGGTGGCATTACTCAAGAGGCCACCGTGTATATTACAAAGATCAAACAGTTTGGTACCACTGTCTGTCTCTGTAGAGGAGATGCTCTACTGTTTCAGTCCCGTGTATTTCAGAGCAGGATAATGCTACACTAAAATGCATCTTAATAGGATGGCTAAACAGGAATTAACTCAGGGAAGCCCTGTGGTCTGTGTTATGCAGGAGGTCAGACTTAGATGATCACCATAGACCCTTCTAGCCTTAATCGATGGAAGAGTTACTGAGAACCTGCATTTTCAATGGGAGTTGCAAGTGCTCAACATCTCCCAGGCTTTGGTGCTAACAGAGCTATTTTTAAAAAAAGAGCCACCACCCCTTACCCATCTCAAGTCAACAGTGGTGAGTCCCCCAGTGATCTTTTTCTTAAGACTGGGCTGTTATGAATCATTCTAGTACCAGCCCCACACTCTTGTTTCATGTTGAGCAGACAAGTTAGTTTCTTACCTTGGTACCCAATATTCCAAGCGAGGCCTATCACCCAAAAACATGCATTGGGAACTAGCAGCAGCTGTAGCTAATGCAACTATACCGAGCAAAGTATGTTGCAGCAGTTCTTCCTCTATCTGCTACAAAGCCAACCAATTCCTACCCTCTGACTGGTGACTATCAGCTCCGATGTAAGGCAGAGGAATCTTTCTGCTCACATTTGGAATTCAGACTGATGCGTGCCACCCTGTATTTTGGGGGTGGCTGTTAAAAACAATGGCTTATGTAAAGCATGCATACTCCCATTCACCACTTCCCCTCCCCACTTTACACCCCTAAAGGTCCTTCATTGCTGTCACCAAACAATCAGGTTTCCCTCCAGAGTCAATTAACTCCCCTCCTGAATCAACCAAACAGGTCACTCTTGAGTGGGAGAGAGACCTGTTCGCCTGTCCTGTGGGTTGAGCACATTGAAACAATACTAACTGTACAGAAGTCCCATTCCTCACAACATCTCGCAGACCAATTGCCTACAGAAAAGTAAATGAGCCTTCTTGATAGCATGGGTCTGGACAATTCAGGAGTGAGACTAGGACCTGGATCAAAAATAACATGACAACTCCTGGGGCTTGATGTGACCGGTCATCACGCTGCTTCATTGCGCTCATTTACCTCAGCAGGCTCCTGAGCTAATGCACATGCCAGCACATCTAGGGCTCCCGGGGGACCTATCCCCCTGCTGTGGAACAATTTGTTCACACACCACTTGTGATTAATGGTGTGTGCGCACGCTAATGAAAAGATGCAAACAAACTGACAACTTCCACTTAACAGACGTCCGGTCCTGCTCTGCAGAAGCGGCTAAGACGCAATCCACACTACCTAAAGAACCATGTTTAAACACGGCTGTGAAACATATTGTGACCTCCTGTGTTAGAACATGGTTTTATCTTGCCTGTGCAGACAGATGTGTTAGCGAATACTGTTTCAAACCCAGCCGAGACCCAGGCTAAGATAGGGTCCCTAAAACCAGTTACATGTCCTGTCCCCTCAGAAACACAGATGGGTCACAATATATTTCACACGTGTAGGTGGGGCCAGGTGAAGAGGCAGGCTGGTATGGTGACAGGCTGCCTGGGGCCAGATGGAAAGCTAGTCTGGGAGTGGGGACACAAACTGGGGAGAGCAGTAAGAGGAAGCAATAGGCAGCATGATGCAGCCAAATAGGAGGGACAGAAGAACCACCCAGCTTGGAGGGCAGCAGGAGCAACTCAGAGGAAGGCCTCAGAAGAAGCCCCCAGAGACAGGAGGAGCTATCAGGAGAAGGACCTTGGCCCAGCTCCCTGCCTAGGACAGCAAAAGCAGCCAGGAAGGAGGTCTCAGTCAAGAACAGCAAGTTGAGGGATTGGGGGGGGGGGGGAGAGAAGAGTCTGGAACAAGAACAGCAGCAGTAGGTAAAGGCAATATACAGCTGGATAGGTAACCCCTCCCTGTGAGGGGACACAGCCTCACTCAAGTGGAGAGGAGGCTAATGAGCAATTCTGGGCTCAGCCAGCACTGACCAGACATGTGAGACTTGCGGTGCCTGGAGGGAAGCAGCTTGGGAAAGCCTGCCAAAGGAAGGGGTGGTGACCCGGGGGGCAGATTCCTGTACTCAAGAGTGCTGGCTACAGGGACAGATCAGCATAGAAGACAGTTGCAGACCTTGATGCCCCCGAGACTGCATGGACCAGGTACAAAGTGGGGGTGACCAAAAGGAGGGGCAGATTTCCCCCCTCTCAGGGGAAGGAGAGGGAAAAGGACCTTTTTGTTTGCTTGGAGAATCCCTTGTGTGCCCCAAACAGGGGAAGGACTCTGTAAGCAACTTAAATCGAGGTCTGGTGGAGACACCCACCCACCACACCCCAACTAGAGTCCTTCCCCACTGCCACTTCATGGGTGTGGGGGGAGTCTTAAGGTCAAACAGGGCCTAAAACTTAGCAAGGCCAGGGGACATTCAAACTTCCCCTCTAGCTGCTCCACTGCCCCCACCCCCCAAAAAATAAAAGGAATAGGCTCGGCTCATTCACAAAAGAAGCGAACGTGTAGAGTATTGTCTATATAACATTTTTATCTTGCCTGTGTGGACAGAAAAGCATGTCATGTTTCATGTCAAGGCTCACCAATACGTTGAGATGAGATCGCTATGACTATTTCAAGCGCTATACAGCAATCCCATACCTATGCACTGGAGATAGAAATATTCTCAAACAGGTTTTGCTGGCAAGACAAAACCATGTTCTACCACAGGGGAGTTGCAATGTACCTTATCTCTACTTGCTGCCACTATTAAATATCTGGCATTCTGTCTTACAGTCAGTTGAGCAGAGCAAACACTGTTCCAAGCTTTTACTAGTACTTGTTGGATTTACTGCACAGCAGCTTCAGCTCAGCTTCCACTTTTCTGAAAGGCCTTACCTGTTTGTCCATCGGCTCCCCATCCACAGGAGTAAACCTCGCCCCTCTCGGTCCTGAACAGACTGTGATCCTGCCCACAGACAATCTACAGCCAAGTGAAAAGCTACGTCAGATCACGTTGAGAATTAGTGCACTGTGACATCATGTGCGGACCTATGAATGTGAAACCTCTTGTACTCAACATGCCCGTTCTCTTTAGCCAATTTTTTGGCCTTCTGTCCAGAGCAAATACAACAGCTGCACGTGCGAGAGGGAAGGTCAAAACCACCCCAATACCAGCCTTGGTGAACACAGTAGAATTTTAGCTTTTGTGTATAGTGAGCGCCCCCGAAGTGGAAATCTAATTTGTCGTGGAATTCCAAACAACACAGTGAACAGAGAGGCCCAAGCATGCAGTATCCCAATATCATAAAATGGCATCAGTGAATGATAGAAGAGAACTCTCATCGCAACTGCTAAAACACCTCCCCCAGAATGATATTTTCTGGCTCATGTAATGTCAGCTACACCGTGAAATTTGATTCTTTGACTTAAGAACTACAGCAACCTAGAATGTCCCTCTGCCACTCCACATCTGTTCGTGAACTGATATTGTTTTACTCAATCCCAATACCCACGCCTGTCATGGGATTGGTATGAGCTATTCCAGTGATACTCAGACTGAGGCTCGCAAACCGCAAGTGGCTCTTTAATGTGTCCCCTGCCGCTCTTTGCAGCGCATGACATTAAAACACTGTGTGATTTAATTATTAACCAATCTAAGTTATTAACCGATCTGAATGCTTTTACTATTATTAACCAATTAAGTTATTAACTTGCACTAAATTATTAACTTGTTTGCTGAGAGAAAATATATCTATTTTTATATCTATATCTATATATACACATACACACACTAAATATTTTATTTCCCTGTCACACTGTTTAAATATGAATATCTAGTACTATAGTAAATTAAACAATGAATTCACACGACTGTGGCTCTCTTGGGTAATGCTGATCGCTAATTTGGCTCCTGAACCCCTGAGGTCTGAGTATCACTGAGCTAGGGCCAAAATTTCCAAAGGCGAAGCCTGAAGTCGCTCCTAAAATCACTGGGTAAATTTTCAAGAACAGTGAGCACCTAAGAGCTGACACCAATATCACAGGGAGCTGCTAGGTGCTCAGCACACCTGAAAATCTGGCTAGTGATTTTTAAGAGTCTAAATGAGGATTTAGGCTTTTAACGTTAAAGGACTTCTTTTTGAAAAATTTGGCCAAATATAATGGGGTCCTCTCCCACCCCACTGGCCTGGATTAGTTACCTTGCTGTCTAGGAGATCACTTGGTGGATTTTATGGGCCAAATTTTCCCAAGTGCACACATGCAATCCAGGTAAATGGACCTGCAAATGGCCAGCTGGGCAGGTTAACTGACCACTTTGTGCATGTAATTACTGCAGTTGCATGAAATAGCAGGGCGATCATGTGTGCTAATTAGGCCTCATCCAATCCTAGAAATCCTCATCTAGAATCTGACCTTATGTGGAATCTAGTTGGCAATTTACAGGGAGAATGGTCTCATGGTCAAGGCACTGAATAGCACTTGGGACATCACAAATGAAAGGTCTCAGTGCCCAACTGCTGCAAATTGACGGTGGTAGAAGGAGAGGTAGCAGACACAAAAGAGAAGGCCGAGATGACTGAGAAATGGTCAGGGGATAGGCCTCTCACAACAGATAATACTCTTAAATGCAGCCAAAGAAATTCAGCAGCAGAGGGTGCCCATCAATTAAGGTCTCATGTTTCCTGCTCCTATCTGGTCCTCCCAGGTATTCAGACCCAGCAAAGTCAATCACACTAGCTGGGCAGTGGGCAATTGCTCAAGCCACAAAGAATCAAGCAGTAGGGCCTCTTTCCCATTTTAGAAGACATCAGTTGAACGACCCCCATCCTCAGACAGGTTTTAGATTGAGAAAAGGCTCTTACCTGCACAACCCTGCCTTCAAACTTTTGCAGTCGGTGAATTAGATGGCTCTCACTACATCACCGGCAGAGAAAGAGAAAAGGTCAAACAAAGGGAAGATTTCAAGGGTTTGCAACTGAAACTTCCAGAGGCTTGCTTTCTGTCATAAACATACAGCTAAGGGTAGCATAAAATCCCTCTTTACCCTGTAAAGGGTTAAGAAGCTCAGATAACCTGGGTGGCACCTGACCAAAAGGACCAATAAGGGGAGAAGATACAAAAACCTTCCCCCACAGATTCGAAAGTATGTGTCTTTGTTTTGTTCTCTTTGAGTCAGCAAGGAACCAGGGCAGGAAAAATACATCTCCCTAAGCCATATCTGGACTAAGCATCTAGTATTGCAGAAATAGTAAGTAATAGCAAAGAAATGCGTTAGATTATCTTTTGTTTTAGCTTGTGAATTTTCCCTGTGCTAAGAGGGAGGTTTATCCCTGTTTTTGTAACTCTAAAGTTTTGCCTAGAGGGGAAATCCTCTGTGTTTTTGAATCTTTTGTTATTCTGTAAAGTACTTACCATCCTGATTTTACAGAGGTGATTCTTTTACCTTTCCTTTAATTAAAATTCTTCTTTTAAGAACCTGATTGATTTTTTCATTGTTCTTAAGATCCAAGGGTTTGGGTCTGTGTTCACCTGTACCAATTGGTGAGGATATTATTCTCAAGCCTTCCCCAGGAAAGGGGGTGTAGGGCTTGGGGGAATATTTTGGGAGAATAGGACTCCAAGTGGTCCTTTCCCTGATTCTTTGTCTAAATCACTTGGTGGTGGCAGCATACTGTTCAAGAACAAGGTAGAACTTGTGCCTTGGGAAAGTTTTAACCTAAGCTGATAAAAATAAGCTTAGGGGGTCTTTCATGCGGGTCCCCACATCTGAGCCCCAGAGTTCAGAGTAGGGAAGGAACCCTGACACTCTCTTTGCAAAACATCTGGTGAAGACTCCCTTTCCCCATGTACTCAGAACACTTAACACTATAGAGCACTTTCCATCTTCTGAAGGGAGGGAAATGATTTCCACTTTTTATAGATTAGTTTAAGTGACTAGTCTAAAGCAATAGGAGTTCTACTTGGTAGAGATGGTACTTTTCTCTCAGGAGCTCCTGATTCCAGTCCCTAGATTATTCCCAAACCACTAGATTATACTGCCTCTCCAAATTAATTTAGCACTAGTCTACCTGTTCTCACAGTACATTACCTGGCACTACATTAGTAGGGATGGAGAAAAGCTGTACTAAAAACCTCCGCTGGGGAAAGGAGTATAAAGTAAAGAAGATAGACCTGTAAGAGTAGAGAATGATAGTCTCAACTGAGGAGCCAAGCAAGGCAAGGTCGATTTTGATTCTGTCACAGCTGGTGAATAGAATTTTTAAGTACCAGGGAAGTATGGTTACCATCTAATGCTGGGAAGTGACCGCTTTCCAGCATGAAGGCATCAAAGAAGAACAAGCTAAAATACTGATTAGGCTTCCTTACGTTTACAGAGAGCATGTTACTTTGTGGATTAAGCACAGAATTAGGCTCCAGCAGCTGCTGAGTTCGAGTCAATGCTCTGCCACAGCACCTGTGACCGTGAGTCCCGTTGGCTCTCTGTCTCCCTGTCCACATACGGCGGGATAACAATACTGCCCTCCCCTCACTGGGGTGTTTGGAGAATTACTGTCTGCATGGTATGTTTCACAGCATAGAGCCCTACCTAAGTGCCTATTACTATTGCTCCTTCCCCAGCTGCAGATTCAGACTGTGCTGTAAAAGGACTTGTTGTTCAGGATCAAATGCTGTTTCTACCATTATAGATACACATTGACACACCTGGGCACTATCACCATCTAGGAGGCTAAAGATTGAAAACTGGCTGCAAATCACACTGGTCTTGAACCGTTTATGTATTTGGTATTTTCTTGCTAACGTCTGTGGAAAAGGAAGCCAGCTGCTTATGCCTTTTGTATATCTCAAGAGCATGGGGACCCCACAGTCCTCGGGCCCTGTGAGGCTTTACCCACAGTCCCAGTGGAGGGTTAGACCTGCCAGGCATGAATGGTTAGTTTTTGGACCCCTCGACCAATGTCCTTTCGCAGTCACATTTCCCCACATAGCTCCAATTGAAAAAATAATTATATGAGAAATTCTATTATGCAAAAATAAAGGGTATGAATTTGGAGGGGTATTCTCACCTGTAAATTTCACCTTCAGTAACTTTTCGGCCACACTGCCCATAGGAATTGTTGCCCATGCTGAAGACTGAAAAATAACAACGATTGCATTCATGTGACTTCCATTTAGCTATTTGAGTTCATATCAAGCATTTATTCTCTCACAGATGTTGGCGCCTAACTGCAACACGGCCTGCAAAATCCTGACATACACCCAGAACGCTTAGCTCTCAAGCACCCACAAGATGATCTTGAACCTTCTCACCAGGGTTCACCTAAATATGAAAGATTCAAGACATTTCAGGCAACATGCTCTAAGCAGTAATGTCATATGCACCCTACTGGTACCTGGAGGCTAGTGGCCATTCCTCCATAATTGACTAGCTCGTTCCACTGTTGCCTAGGAGATTTAGAAATGAGATCAGCATTTCCACAGAAGCACTAAATCAAGTGATCAGTTCTCCCAGGGATCAACAGCTGCACTGGGATGCTAAATATTGCACTGAAGTTGCTGTGCTAAAGAATTCTCGGGGCAGTTGAGAGCCAGTCAACACAGTCTATATATAGGCATATTAATTCATTACCTTTATGAATGCAACATTCTACCCAGACAAGTAGCACTTAGAGGGTTCACAAAGAAAATGCCGTAAGGTATTGGCATAGCTGTCCGAAACCTGAATTAGAAAATACATCCAGCTGAAAAAGACAAACACCCTACACTTAACAAGCCCCAGGGCTAGACAAACAAACCATATTTTAGAATACACCTCTACCCCGATAGAACACTGTCCTCGGGAGCCAAAAAATCTTACTGCGTTATAGGTGAAACCGCGTTATATCGAACTTGCTTTGATCCCCCCGGAGCGCTGCTTTACCGCGTTATAGCCAAATTCGTGTTATATCGGGTCGTGTTATATCGGGGTAGAGGTGTACTTGCAGTACAAAAACATCTACAGCTTGTGCCAGATGGAACGCAGAATGCAAAGAAGATTTAAGCTTAGAGCTTTCCCTCCACTGAACAATCCTGCTTTAAGGGTTGAAAAAACACTTCCATGTGCCATATTTATAAAGTCAGGTTTGGGTTCAGCTTTTAAGGAAAGAAAAAAGAAAAGACTTGAGCAATCTGTTGTCCCTTGCCACCACTATAAGTGATACTGTACCTCCTTCCTTGTCCGTCAGGATCAGGGAATGAGCTCTCCCGCAAGACACCTGCAAGATCCGAGTCTCCTGGGGAGTGTCCAGTGGTAATGGAATGGGAGATGGTTCCAAGACATACTCATAGCCTTTAGCTTTAAGAAGGAACAGACAAATCAGAAATTAACAACTTCTACAAAGTGAACTTGGTGTGTGTTTGCTGGCAGATCGTATTTATAAACACGTTGCTAAACAGGTTCCTATGTTAGGTAAAAGACAATTTATGATCCGGAAAGCAAAGATCCTAACCAGAGTCAAGGGGTGACCTGGATCTCTCTCATACTAATTGCTAATAGGGAAGGCTTGGAAACAGCAAGCACTGGATTCTGCTCAGTAAGCAATTCACAGAATGCAGGAGTTTGGTGGCATTAGATTTTAGGTGGCCGCATTCAGGGAATTTGAAAATTTCATTTCAGCAAAGCAGTTAAGCATCTTGGATGGATTACTGACGAGCTTGAAGTTAAGCATGTGCTTAACTACTTTGCTGAACTGGGGGCTGACTCCGGCACAATGGGAGAAAACATTCAAAGTCAGTGTGGAAGGTGAATAGGGAGCCTCATGACACCATACTTAAAGCACAGCAGATTAAAATTCCTCTCGGAAAAAGGAATGCAAGGAACAAGCAGCAGCAAATGTGGCTTCACAAGGGATCAAAGGTGTAACTTTTTTTTAAATATTGTACTAGAAATGAAAGAGTTGGTAACTCAACAGAATATACAATTAGTTAAGGCCATCAGGGAAAAGAAAAAAGCAAACTATAATTAGTGCTAGACAAAAGGTTAAAGGGAGATGAAGAGCTTTTACAAATGTATCAAAGGAAGAAATTATACTAGAGGGAAAATGGCTCCCTTAAGATCAGACTGCGATCTCTTTACACACAGTGAGTAGAAGTACCTTACGCCACAAGTCATCCCACTGATTGACTAGGATCTCTTGTGCAGCCAGGTACCCTCTTTGTAGGTATCAACAATCTGGATCTTAGTGACTGGAGGGAGCTTGCAATGCAAACAACAGGAAACGCAATACAGGGGGCTGCCTACACGGCGGCAGGTTTCACCATAGCCATTCTATCGCTCTCTAATGCGGCCACATCAGCATCTCAATACCAGAAAGATATTGACAGGCTGGAGGGAGTTCTGAGACTTAAACTACACTACAAAGCTAGGTCAGCCAGAAGGGTGTAAAAAAAAAAAAAAAAGCACATCCCCTAATGAATGTCGTGACACTGGCAGAGCAGGTGCCAGCTCATGCCAAAATCCCCATGTCTCAATTGAACACTGACGCAAACATAGCTGGAATGAGGCTGGCTCACCTGTGTGTTAGTATTGTTAAAATCATTCTAATACCTATAAGAACGTGTTTAGTCTTTATGAAATGGTTGTGAGTTGCTGCATGCATTAATCTAATTTACAGCATCTGTAGCCCATACAGTAAGGTAATATTTGAGCAGTTGTATTGTAAACCTCTGTGACTCTATGTAAGTCACCAGACAGGAGAGAAATGTTAATTAGTATGAAGTGCTGATCTGCAACACAAGATGTTATGTCCTTCCCAACAGGAAAGGTCCATCGACACCAGACAGACTATTGTGAGATGTTAAAGAGGACAAAAGACTTGTTCTGCTCTCCTCCCATGCAGATGAGTCATGCAAGTGGATTCCTCCTGTCAGCTGAGTTTGCAGCTCAGAGCACATGGCACGAGGGGATGAAAACACCAAACAAAAGGAACTAGGCATCTCTACGCTGCTTCAACTCTGGTGGGGGGAGGGGGGGGAAGAGGGCAAGGATTTTCTAGGCATAAGAGAGCCCGAGCTGCTTAGCCTGGGTTAGCTCTAAAGGACATATAGAGCTTGCTTATTGTAGAAGTGTTTATTACCTTTTGAAACATATGACTGTTACTCATGTGTGTGTGTGTGTATGTTCACCTGCTTTCACTTGGTAAATAATTCATTTCCTTCTCCTATCTAATAAATCTTCTTATAGTTTTTATAGGATTGGTTACAAGTGTTGTCATTGGTGTGAGATCTAAGGTGCAGGTGACCTGGGGTAAGTGACTGGTCCTTTGGGACTGGGAGTAACCTGAATATTGCTGTGATTCTTGCTGTAAGGAACCATCTATCACAGAGACACGCTCACGTGGGTGGCAAGATAGATCAGAGTACCAAGGAGACTGCCTGTGACTCCAAGTTAAGGCTGTTATAGAGCCTGAGGAGTTTACACTTGACAATTGATTGGTGAAATCTAAGTATAAAAGTCACAACCAATATGGGGCTTGTGTCCTGGTTCCTAACAGTCTGCCCTGAGGTTGGTGCTCCCACTCTTGAGCCACTACAGGCAGCATTACAGTTACGTCAGCTAGAAGTGTGTGTGTGTGTGTGAGGGGGGGGGGGGGAAAGAGAGTCACATGCCCCGGTCAGTATAACTTTGCTGGCAAAACCCCTGGTGTAGACACACCTGCCACCAGAACAGTGCTACTGACGGTTTAGTGAATATTGTTCAGGGAGATGATGTAGCTAAGCCAGCAAAAAAAAAAAAAACTTTGGGCCTCCACTAGGGGGCTCTGTCAGCAAAGCGATACCAGCAAAGGCTCTGTTGTGCACACAAGCCCAGAGAAGAGCAACCAAAGTGATCAGATAGCTGGAGAGGAAAGAGTAAGAGGGTTACATATTTATAGCTTGCTCTAGAGTTGGCTGGGGGGGGAAGGTTGGGAGAGAGAGGATGAGGAGAGATATGATATCAGTCTAAAAAATTGAAGGACGTAATTACCAAGGATGGAGAAGAATCATTTAGTGTGGTAACTGAGGCATAACTAGAAGTAATGGGATGAAGTTAAGAAAGGGAAATTTAGGCTGAATATCAAGAGAAAGTTTCCTAACTGCGACACCTCAGACTGTGATGCTTCAGTCATCAGCCATGCTCCAAAAGGGAAAGCATATAACTATGGCATTAGAATCCACAAACTTATGAATGAGGCAATGAACCAATGAAATGGATGGCACTTGATGATTCCATGAACAATTATGTTTTCCCAGAAGATGAGAAGAGACGCATCTTAGAAAAAACTCTTCAAATGCTTCCAGGCATGTTCGATGGAATTAAGTGAGTTAGGTGCCTAGACTGTTTTTTGTTTTTTTTTTAAAGACTTTTAGGTACCGGCCTAATGCCCCCCCAAACCAGCTGAGGGAGAGGGGAAAGGAGGCAGAGGCCTCCTGTGAAACCTGTAGCTTGGCAGTTTGGATACTCAGCCAGGCTATGGACAAGGCTGGTTTAATTCCCCAGTGTGCCTGAGGAGAAGGGATTTGAATAGGCATCTGTCAAGTGAGTGCCCTCATCACTGCACTAAGGATCACTCCATCTCCCGCAGAACAGCGTAGTAAGCAAACCTCTACACTATAAGGGACAGCTCAGCATTTACTCTTTCTTTGGCCCAATTAATTGCTAATTAAAGTGGAACGGCTTCAGGAGGAAAGCCTGAGGGAGCCCCACACCAGGACCCCACCTAGCCCAGCACTTAGGAGATGGCTGTTGACATCCCAACAGGCAGGCAGAGGGGGAATTGAACCCCATCTCCCACCTCCTGAGCAACAACCCAAACCACTGGGCTATAGAGCATTCCTGAGACTAGCTAGCCGTGGCCCAACTGCTGTGTAATTATTTCATTAAAGTGGCCCAGCATCAACAAGAGAAGAAGAGCAACCCACATCACAAGATCCCTTAGTTCAGTACTCAGGGCATGCACTTGCGAGACAGCAGATCCCTATTCACATCCCTTCTCAGTCGGTAGACTGGGGAAAAAAGCAGACTCACCCCCACCCCAGGTGAGTGCCCTAACCAGTGGGGAAAAGTCAGGAGGGAGTGGCACCTCCGCTGAGGACACTCATCTAAGAAGAAGTGACAGATCGCTGTTCAAATCCCAGCTCCTCCTGAGGCCATGAGAGGAAACTGACCCAGGCTCTGCCAGATCCCAGGTGAGTACACTACCCATTAAGCTAAACATTATAAAGGAGGCGACCGCCTTGTGTGGTATTAGGCGCCTACCCAATTGAGCCCCCAAGGGAAGATAAGCAGCACAATGGTTTGAGAATCATGCTGGGGCTTAGGCATGAGGATCAAAGGATAAGAGGAAAGGTCCTCTCAGGGATCAGTAACTGGCTAAAAGATAGGAAACAAAGGGTAGGAATAAATGGTCAGCTCTCAGAATGGAGAGAGGTAAATAGTGGTGTCCCCCAGGGGTCTGTACTGGGACCAGTCCTATTCAACATATTCATAAATGATCTGGGAAAAGGGGTAAACTGTGAGGTGGCAAAATCTGCAGATACAAATTTACTCAAGATAGTGGAGTCCAAAACAGACTACAAGGAGATCTCACAAAACTGTGTGACTGGGCAACAAAAATCACAGATGAAATTCAATCTTGATAAATGCAAAAGAATGCACATTGGAAAACATAATCCCAACTATACATATAAAATGAGGGGGTCTAAAATTAGCTGTTACCACTCAAGAAAGATCTTGGTGTCATTGCAGATAGTTCTCTGAAAACATCCACTCAATGTGCAGCGGCAGTCAAAAAAGCAAAAAGAACGTTGGGAACCATTAAGAAAGAGATAGGTAAGAAGACAGAAAATATATTGCCACTATATAAATCCATGGTATGCCCACATCTTGAATACTACGTGCAGATGTGGTCATCCCATCTCAAAAAAGATATTGAAATTGGAAAAGGTTCAGAAAAGGGCAACAAAAGTGATTTGGGGTATGGAACAGCTTCCATATGAAGAGAGATTAAAAAGACTGGCACTTTTCAGCTTGGAAAAGAGACCACTAAAGGGAGATATGACAGCGGTCTATAAAATCATGACAGATGTGGAGAAAGTAAATTAGGAAGTGTTATTTACCCCTTTACATAACAGAAGAACTAGGGGGTCACCAAATGAAATTAATAGGCAGCAGGTTTAAAAACAAACAAAAGGAAGTATTTCTTCCCACAATGCACAGTCAACCTGTGGGACTCTTTGCCAGAGGATGTTGTGAAGGTCAAGACTATAACAGGGTTCAAAAAAGAACTAGATACCTTCATGGAGGCTAGGTTCATCAATGGCTATTAGCCAGGATGGGCAGGGATGGTGTCCCTAGCCTCTGTTTGCCAGAAGCTGGGAATGGGTGACAGGGGATGGATCACTTGATGATTACCTGTTCTGTTCATTCCCTCTGGGGCACCTGGCATTGGCCACTGTCAGAAATCAGGATATTGAGTTAGATGGACCTTTGGTCTGACCCAGTATGGCCAGTCTTATGTTCACGTGCACAGAGGCAGAAATGCAGGTGGCTTGGGAATTTTTAGAGCAAAAACTTAGGCACCTACAGGATTGGGAAGCAGCTGTGCAGGGGTTTTGTGAATTGCGGTGGTGCCTAAACCTAGGATTTAGACACCCAAGTCCCTTTATAGATCTAGCTATGTGTGCCCATGGTGTGGAGTGAGTGTACCCACTCTTAGCTCCCCGAATTCCACTTTGAGTGCCTCTGGCACGAACTGAACACACTCCCCAGCTCAGCACTGCATGCCCGCTGCATCAGCGCTATCTGTAGCTCCAACTGCTGGAGTTCTCAGGGCAGTTTGACCCATTGTAAAACAGATTGGGGGAAGTGCAGGCTCTAGTCACCAAGGGACCCCAGAATTGTAGCCCAGATGCTACTCTGGGTCTTCATCTGGCAGAGCAGTTCTCAAGCCAATCTGGCTCTGCGTTTGCCTGTTAGAGCACTTTACAGTTAAACACAGCTCATTTGCTGGGAGAGCAAGGGAGCTGGATCTCAGAAGTCCCTTAACCATGACCCCAAATTTGCACCACAAATGGTACCCAAGGCCTTCTACTAGCATACAAATTTCCAAGCCAATCTGACTCTATGAACTTTAGCACACTTTGAAAGTTTACCCTTAAACAGCAATGCTACTGCAGCCTGTGTGTGGCTCTGGCACCTGTTGGCGTTCCCTGTCTTGCTCACAGGAGCACCGCTTTGTAAAACCAAAGTGAAAATCTACTAATGTTTGGATTATTGAGGTTGGAGCTAAGGGATCGGCCAGCTCATGGGAAGGCTAGTAAGATATGTTCATTGTGCACACTGCTAATTTTCCCCTAGATTTGTGCAAAAGTGATTTCTTTCCATCCCAAGAACAAGCATGAAATATCAGCTGCAGTGTTTCAGTAACCTACCTGCATGCTGTCATTTATCTGCCTGCTCCCATTACCTACACTGGGCAGAAACACTCAGACCTGATCACTCCTCAAAGATGATACAACAGTCTAGGAGGGAACCACATCTCTGCCCGTTGATGATTTATACATTAGGACCACTACTTTGAATTCAGGGCATGGACAGACCTGATGTAACCAGAGAGTTAATGAAGAACTAAGCAGTAGCTGAATCAAGTAGCCTTTTGCTCAGTAGCACTAGCAAGATTTGAAGATAGGTAATTGCAGATCAACCCCACTGCAGCTTTTCCAGTCAGCAGCCTACGTCTCACTGGTATTTTTATTTTATGGTGGTAAGAAGCCAGCATCTCTGCATAATGTGTGCTGGGAGTTGTTTGCTAAGAAGAACAAAACCAGCGAGAAACTGCCACCAACAATGTGCAAATTATCAGTCAGGCTCATGCAACAGTACAGTATCTTCATGTGTCCCGTCAACAACGGATGACTGATAACTAGCCCAGGACATCTTGTTCCTAAAATGATGGTGCTGCCACCTGCACCAGAAGCCATCCTTCCTTTTGGGCAGTGTATCTGTGAGAGTACCTGTGCAACAAAGAGGTGCAAAGGCCGCAGGGAAGATTTCATGTGCTCCAATGCATGCAACTGTGACAGTGACGAGTGTAGCAACAGAGGGTACGTCTACATTACCCACCTGGATCGACGGGTAGCAATCGAATTATCAGGGATTGATCTATCGCGTCTCGTCTGGACGCGATATATCGATCCCCAAACGCGCTCCCATCGATTCCGGAACTCCACCAGGGCGAGCGGCGGTAGCGGAGTCGACGGGGGAGCCGCGGCCGTCGATCCCGCGCCGTGAGGACGGGAGGTAAGTCGAAATAAGATACTTCGACTTCAGCTACGCTATTCCTGTAGCTGAAGTTGCGTATCTTAGACCGATCCCCCCCCCCAGTGTGGACCAGGCCAGAGTACTGAACACACCCGGCACAGATTCTGAGGGGGAGTAAACATGTTTCAACTACCTGGAAATTACTGAGACTATTTTTGTGAGTAAATATAGCATGAAGGGGTGTTACATTAGACATTCAGTAGCTAATAGTCAGATGTATGGGTTACATAGGAGTACACGGTTATACTTTGTTACTCACATGATATATTCATACAAGACATTCTACAGCCCTTGTATTAAGAGTCATTACTGTTATATAAGAAGTTTACACGTATTGTCATTGTATTCAGTGCTAGTAAGAAGATCATTACAGTTGTACCATGTGTGCTTTAGACTTTCATCTCTGGCCAGGCAGATAACATCAAAAATATGTTTTATAATTAGGGAGTAGGGGGTCCTCTCTGCATAATTTCATAAAAACAGCAGAAAGAAAAAGCTTGTGTCAAATCAGACCATTCTCCAAATAACAACAAGCTCATACTGTCATATGACTAGACTTTTGCTTTAACGAAAGGCAAAAAAAGTATGGGAAACATGCACACAATATATCATCTGGGCTAAATATTTACCAAACCTTCCAAAGCAGTACTATTTTGAGTACATAGTTGCATTCTCAATTGTATTTAGAAGCTGTCTGCCAATTTTGGGCAAAATTAAACTGTGTTTCCATGAGTTAAGGCTCTTTTTGTGATTTTATGATTTGTTCGGCTTGGATGCCCAATAATGTTAAAACATTACATGACACAGAAAAACTGCACCACTTCCAGCATCTACATCCACCCTGGCGATGACCACCGGATATGTGCCTAACGTGTGGTAGCAAAGACATTTTCCTAGCTGATGGGTTTGCCCAAAATGGGTCTGGGCTGCTACACTACAAATACAAAATACATTTATAAAACCACTCCATGGACAGAACTAAATTCTTTACACGACAGAATTCTCAAAAACCCTCTCAGCCACCAACACTGCAACTCAATCATAGTCTCCTACCCATCCCCACTGGCTCTCCATCCCCAGGAAATGCCTAGGACTGTCTGTCTTAAAGTCTGTCTTAAAGTCACCCAACTCCCTTGGGATTTAGACTTCTAGAAACATCTGCAATGTTTTCCAATAGCTTATTCATGACCCCTCAAATCCCTACAAGAGCTGAGATGCTTACTTTGATCCTTCCTGCTTCTCTGAAAGCCAAGCTGAGAATCCTTGTTCAGCCCCATGCCCCAAACTTTGGTAATGTCAGTGGTTTTTGAGGATATTAGCGTGAAGCCATAGCCACATGCTGCAGAGGATATCTTTAAGAAAAAAGCAAAACATTGAGTTATAAATCTGCTTTGGAAAATTAAAGCTAATTTGATTTTATAAACTCAGAATCATGTTTATTTAGACCACTGCCCCCAATTCATGGCAAAGGAGTCTTCTGGGTACAGCCCTTACCAGAGGGTCATCAATAGTCCTTAACCTGTTGGGGGTTTAAGAATAAAACTCAAACAGCTGCTAGACAAGCTTCTAAACCAGGGGTTCTCAAACTGGGGGTCGGGACCCCTCAGGGGGTCACGAGGTTATTACATGGGGGGTCATGAGCTGTCAGCCTCCAGCATTTATAATGGTGTTAAATATATAACAAAGTATTTTTAATTTATAAGGGGGGGGGGGGGGGGTCGCACTCAGAGGGTTGGTATGTGAAAGGGGTCACCAGTAAAAAAGTTTGAGAATCACTGTTCATTTTAGCAACTAGTCCAAAAGTACTGTTTGTTTTTAAAGACACAGTCTGATCTACACTTAAAAATTAGATCAACCTAGCTATGTCGCACTGGGCTGTGAAAAATTTCACACCCTGATCACTGTAGTTAGGGTCACCTAACTCCCAGTGTAGACACGGCTAGATCAACAGAATAATTTTCCGTCATCTTAGGGCTAGTCTACACTAGCAGCGCTTGGAAAAAAAACACCTTCATGAGAGGCGTAGCGCCCAGTGCTGATGCCCTGTCTACATCGGCGCTGAAACTTGCTGCGCTCAGGGAGGTGTTTTTTCACACCCCTGAGCGAGAAAGTTGCAGCACTGTAAATTGCCAGTGTAGACAAGCCCTTTGCTACCACCTCTTGGAGAGGTGGATTAACTACATTGATGGGGGAAAAACCCTTCTGTCAACACGGGAAGCATCTACACTACAGTTCTACTGTGGCAGCTGTAGTCTAGACATGACCTAAGCAGTACATATAAATTTTGCTAAGTCATTATCACGTCTGTGGATGTACGAGACAACCCCAAAGTAGTCCAGACTAAAGAGAGACTATGCACTGCTGACCCGATTCTTCTTGCTTCTTTTCTGAATAAAATCGAGGATGAAAATTAATCCTAAACTGTTGGGTTTTTTATGCTTCAGTAATAGCACTGTATGGACACAGTACTCAGGTGCAAGTTTAGCACTCTAGGAAGTAATGACTAGTACCAGACTCTGGACAGCCCTGGCGAGATTTAAGACCAAAAAGCTGTTAATCTCAATAAGACTAGAGCTCTATCAATACACCTAAATTCACAAATGCAGCAATCCCTGCAGTCCAGTCTTGGAACACGGGAGCATCAGTCATGCAAAACTGTGTGGTGGTTTTGTGAAATAAAAGAATGAGAAGCAGGACACAGAACATCAAAACTCTTCCACTTAAGCACAATTTGAATAGCAGAAATGAACAGGATTTTGTTTTCTAAACTAGTAAGTAGTTGGATTTAAAAATAAAAATAAAGACTAAAAAACCATTTACATAAATTTCAAGCCTCCTCAGGCAGAGTGCAAGCCACCAAGCATTAGGCTAAAGGAGATGAATGAATTTAAACAACTTCTTTAAGATGGGTTTCTAATTTCTTCAAAGTGCAAAGGTACAAAAGAGCAACTGACTATGGGGATACTTTTCTTCTGGGGGGTTAAAGGAAACCATGAGCTCTCTAGCACTGCCATTTTCCGCATCTCTGTTATGACTCTGGCAATATGCTAAAGCTCTCTAGATAGTGTACAAGCTCCATGGGGCAAGTACCATCATGTGTGTTTGCACAGGTCCAAGAACAATGGAATCCCATTCCTGATGGGAGCCTCTAAGTACTATCACAGTGCAAATAATAAACAATGATAGTTATTATGACACAAACTCTCCTTAGGCACATTGACAGCAATGGAATTAAGGTAAAACTGTTAAATTAACCCCCCAAAGCTTCATATTTTAGGACAGACACTGCCAAGTCTGATTCACTGAGATAAATACATCCACTGATTTTTAGCATTTTAAAGAAGTTTTTAAAATCACCTTCTTATCATGAATATGTTGCGCTGCATTTTTCAACATGACATTTAAAATCTCAGACCTTGTTATCGCTTTCATTCAAACTGGCTGAGAGTCCTGTTACACTGAGCTAGCATTGACAGTCCTTTGACCTTAGCGATTATGTCTCACTAAAACACAGAAAAAAATCCTCATCACCAGAGAAAAGGTTTTAATACTTCTTTAAAATGAATCCCCCTGAAAAAAAATCAGAGGCAGGCATAAACAAACAAAATGATTAGGCCAAAGCGTGGGAAAGTACAGGTGCTAATTTTGCAGCTGGTCCCTCTCACTATAATGAGCTGAACCAAACAAACAATCAAGCCAAAACACCTGTGGTCATGGGGAAAGTTAGGATCTGAACATGTTGACTTGGATGCATCTCCACCCCAAAGTGTCCTTCCAATAATACTTAATGGGTCTCCCAGCTCTTTTCACGCACCTTCACAGCTGTGTCCAGGCGGTAGGGTGTGGGCTGTATCCTCCGGCCCTTTTTCCAGCCTGCATCAGGCTTAACGAAGCTGGGGATCCCCAGGGCCCCAGCATGACAGAAACCCCAGACAAAGACCCTCTCCTTCCGCTTGGACCTCTCCCCCACATACTGAAAAACTGGGGCAGAGTCCTCAACTTCTTTCACTTCTCTGCTGCTCCTGGTCTTGGCTACCTTGGCAAAGCCTCTGGAGAGACCTTGCAGCGGCAGCTCCCTCTGGGGCCCCAATAACCCCCTCTGGGGCCCCAGCACCTGCAGCCCCCTCTGACCTACCTGGGACCCCCCTAACCCCCTCTGGGGCCCCAGCGCCTGCAGCCCCCTCTGACCTACCTGGGACCCCCCAAACCCCCTCTGGGGCCCCAGCGCCTGCAGCCCCCTCTGACCTACCTGGGACCCCCCTAACCCCCTCCGGGGCCCCAGCGCCTGCAGCCCCCTCTGACCTACCTGGGACCCCCCTAACCCCCTCCGAGACCCCTGAAGTCCCTGCACCAGCAGCTCCCTCTGGGGTCCCAGGAGCCTCGGCCAGCCCCGGCTCCCAGTGAGGAGCAGCCGAGCCGGGGCCATTGTCCCAGCAGAGCCCGATACGCCTCCCCCGGCCGACAACGCCAGTCGCTGCTCTACAGCAGCAGCAGCACAAGCTGCGCGGGAGCAGCCATCTTGCCAACCCTTCACCTTTGACCTCCCGGTGCCCTCTCCCGAACACAGGAGGACGGACTCGCAGTGCGACGTCAGCGCGTTGGTCACGTGGGCAGAACGTGCGGCGGCCATGACAGCCGAGGCAACAGCTCTTCAGCAGCCCCGTTCGAGACCTGCCAAATCTCGCGATGTCTGTGATTTAAAGGGGCCGTGCCCAAATTTTGGGGCCCCAGAAGAGAAGCCAAAAAGCATCGTGCCGGGGCCATACTATAACCACCCAGCGCAAGCCCTGGGTCCCTACGGGGGTGGTGCTGGCCCCGGTGCACCAGCCCCCTGGAGCGCTGGCAGTGGCATCATGACATAGCCCCGCTGAGCGCGCCTGCCATGGCGGGAGCCAGCCCATCTGTCCATGAACAAAGGCAGGAGGCCTGGACCCAGCTGCACCCAAGGGCCCACCTGCCTCAGCCCCCCACCCCCATTCCCCCCATGCACCCCAGGTCCCGTTTTCTCCCCTCGCTAACCTACACCCCTTCGCTTCTTTTTCACAGGGACTGCGTCCATTTTTATATATGGAGATATACCTATCTCATAGAACTGGAAGGGACCTTGAAAGGTCATCAAATCCAGCCCCCTGCCTTCACCAGCAGGACCAAGTACTGATTTTTGCCCCAGATCCCTAAGTGGCCCCCTCAAGGATTGAACTCACAACCCTGGGTTTAGCAGGCCAATGCTCAAACCACTGAGCTATCCCTCCCCCTTGCTGCTCTGCGCCTCGGACACACCCTCTCCACTGAGCTTCTCCCTTGTCCCGTTCCGGCCCATCTCGCTCCTGGCATCTGATGCCAGAGCAACTCAGAAGCAGAGCCTGGGCATCAGAGTCTAAAAGTGTGGTGGAGAGGAACCAATGCAGGAAAAACCTCAAAAATGTTTTAATAGGGAAGAAAAACAAAACACGGACTAGAGACTGAAAATACTTGGAAAGATCCCACTAGCCCTCTCTCTCAGACGCACACAGCATGGGGAAGAAAGGACCTACACATACTTACATTGCAAGCTCAACTGGGCAGGCACTGTCTTTTTGTTATATGCATAAAACAGCATCTATCACATGAGCTTACGCTGTCTGTAACTGAGGTCTGTAGGTGCTACCATGCAGTTCTGCCAACTCTCGCCAATTTATCACAAGTCTCATGATATTTGGTGTTTGGTATTTTTTAATGAAAGCTGAGGTTCTTATGCAAAGTAAGTTTCTAGCCTTCGGGGCTGCAGAGAAAATCTTGAAAACTCAAAGCCTAAAGCCTCAAAAATCAGAAGGCAAATCAAAGGAATCTGAACTTTGTTGTTTAAAAATCTCGTGATTTTTAAGACAATCCGGTGATTTTCACGGGGCTGACTCACTGTTTTTAAACACGATACAAATAATAAATAAAAGTCTGCACGTTTTTCTGTTTTCCCTAGAAGGCAGGAGGGAGCCAAATTTTGTTAGACCATAGCAGCCCTTGGACACTTAGCAAAAGTTATCAGTTACAATTACAAACAGATTGCTACTGTAGATTACCAGATTGAATTTCCTCTTTGATATCAACATCTTTTGCAAGAGGCCTGTGGTAAACCCACTGTACAATAGACACTGCATGTTGGGAAGGGTCTGTCAGGAAATCCCTTTCTTCAGCAACTCTTGCAATATACAACCACAACTTTTGCTGAACACGTAGCATCCCTTGGCTGCAGGAGACAGACTGCAATTCAGCAGCTCTTTTCTCTGACTTGTTTATTAATCAGTTATTTGGCCAACATGAATGTATTACACACATAAAATGCCTTTTCAAACCACAGACATATTTAGCTAGTAAAACACTGTACAGGATTAAAAGAGATTTATGTATTAACTTTACATGGGAGTCTCCTACAATAATAGAGTCATCAAAAATGGCTATATTACAAAGCAAGCTAATAAGTGCAAACCATATCATCTAGGTTCCAAGTACAAATGGTGGGGAAAGAATCAGTTAAGAATCTCAATGCAATGGAATGCTGAACACCATCTACCATGAAAAAAAGTCAATGAGAGATGAGTTCACTCAACACCTCATATGATCAGTGCCTTGATCAACTGTAACGAGGAGTCCGGTGGCACCTTAAAGACTAACAGATTTATTTGGGCATAAGCTTTCGTGGGTAAAGAACCCACTTCTTCAGATGCATGGAATGAACCTCCTCATCAATTATTGGCAGTGGATTACATTCACCCTGACTAAATTGGCCTTTAACATTGGTTCTCCACTTGTAAGATAACTCCCTTCTCTTCATGTGCCAATATATATTTATGCCTGTATCTGTAATTTTCACTCCATGCATCTGAAGAAGTGGGTTTTTTTACCCACGAAAGCTTATGCCCAAATAAATCTGTTCGTCTTTAAGGTGCCACCGGACTCCTCGTTATTTTTGTGGATACAGACTAACACAGGCTATCCCTCTGATACTTGATCAACTACATTTTGTGTAGCAGTTCATAGTAAATGTTTACAAAAAAATGTGATCAGTTACTGAGAATATCTTGCCGAATTCTGTCCTTGTGTGCACCAGTGCAGCCTCATTGTACTCCCTGCAATTGCACAAGTATAAATGAGGACTAAATTTGGCCCATCAAGTTTAGAACAATTCAGATTTGTTGAGCGACTGAATTATATGGGGAACCTTAATTGAAGTGCCATAACCTGTAGCTCTGAGAAACTCTATGAGAACTGCTGCTCTTGTAGAGGTACCGAAATTCACCAGAACTGTCCAGTCTGGCTACGGAGTCCTGGCAAAGAATAAGCATCAGCTTTATTTTTTTCCCCAATGGGATCATTTGATCTTGCTCTTCGTGCTCTCTGTACAGCGATTCATGATCAGGTCCTTACTGGGTCGTGGCGGAACGGCCGGTTGGGCCTTGGACACATTTTCCACCATTTCATTTTTCTCTCCTACAAATGACAAGACATAAAAATATGTGAAAGTTTCATGCCAGGCCCACTTTAATATCTGTGCATGTTGGTCTGGGACTTTCAGAGGAGGCCGAGTGACTTAGGTACCGTACTCCCAATGAATTTTGATCCCAGCATAAGTGTTTGATGTCAGTGGGTCCAAGATCAAGTACTAAATTGGGTCCTTCTAAAGGGAACATGGGGGCTGAAAAAAATGGTTTAGAATCTGATTTGTTAGTATCAACCCCCATAAAGCCATCACTCTCTTGTTCTAAACATTCAAAAACTTCCATCTGGGGAAAGTATTTTTCCCTTCCTCCTCTCTATGTTTTTCTGTGGTTTGCTTTATTCCTGGATTTCAAGGCCAGACAGGACCATTAGATCATTAGTCTGACCTCCTGTGTAACACAGGCCAGAGAGTTTCATCCACTTATATTGTATGATAATTTACTAAATATGGGCCCACTCCTATATGAGGTGAGAAGCGCATCTTGAGAGGTGCTGAGCATCCTCAATTAGCCCCTAGTCAAAGCAAGAACTAAGCACATCCTTAAATTTAAGCACCTCCATTGAGTGCTATGGGAATTAAACAGGTGCTTGGAGTCAGGCTCATGTTTATATGTTTTGCTGAACAGGGATGGACACATGCTTAAAGCTCTGTGCTAAATCGTGGCTCTAAAGAGGTGCTCAGCACCTTGTAGGATCAGGCCCTAGATTGGTTGAGGGGGCTGATGTCACAACATTTAGATTCCAATACTACTTTTTGATTCACCAAATTGCAGGCAAAGGAGCCAGCAGCAGAGTTTGGATCAAGTTGTCTCTCAGTTGGTTGGTTCTTGCTCAGAATCTAGCTGATCGCTGGATGTGGGATCGGGATTCGGGAAGGAATTTTCCCCCCAGGTCAGATTGGCAGTGACCTTGGAGGTTTTCTCCTTCCTTTGCAGCATGGGGGTACGGGCCATTTGCTAGGTTCATCTGGGTATATCACAATCAATTCCCTGCCATTGCAGGGGGATCAGGCACTGGGTGCACCTGGGTCCCTCCTGTTCTCTCTCTGTGGCTCATGATAGTCTAGTCTCTCGAAGGCTGTAAAACACTTTGGTTTAATTTCGGTTGTTGTGTATGGAGTGTGGGTGGCCTGTGTTAGACAGGTCAGATTAGATGATCTGCTGATCCCTTCTAGGCTTAAACTCTAGGCCTGTAAAGTCTGGATCCAGAGGTTTGGTGTGGGCCTCTCTCTGGCTAACTCAATGTGCTATTTAGCTTGCTGTGTTGCTCCACGCTCATTGTATAGCTTCTCATTCACTAGGAATGTCACAAATGCATCACTGAGCTTTCTATATATTACCTCCCATTATTTGCAGGCATTTAAGACATTTTAGAAATCGGAAATCATTAGTTTCCACCCTTTGGGGGTTAGTACCCTTCTGGGGCCTGCCCTATTTCCACCTCCATGATTTTTCATACCCTCAATGCCTTGCTATTCCAGAAACGAACCTATGCATACCTTGAACTCATTCCATCTGTAGTCTTGCTTCAGTGGCATTTCCCTTTTACTTTTTCCATATATGTCTAACTCTTTGTATGAAATCCACTTCCCTATTTACTGCTAGTAGAAAATTGCTTTGTCAGGATTGCGAGAGGCTGTAACCACCATCAGATTCATCGGGCCATTTCATAATAAAGACAATTTCTCTAGAGCCCCTCAATAAACCCAACTCCTTTGTAGCCTGATGCTTGTAAGCGCTGAGCACCCATAGCCATCAGTGAAGGCAATGGGAGGTGCACATGCTCGGCTCCTTGAAAATCTGACGCTTGGCCATTCCTTACGGTCTGGATTGACCTGGCATTGATTTGGTTGCCTGACACTGCTGTAGAAGTGCTGTCTGCAGCTCAAAATTAGACCAAGTGGCCGTCTCCCACTGCCACAAACACCCCTGAGCAACCTCAGCAAGGTATGTGGTGGGTAGACTAGGAAGCGTAGTGATGTCCACCAGCCCGGAGGTCTAATGCGCATGAGGGTCTCCTTGAGTACAACCGTCCTCACCCCCGCCGTACATGACACAGGCTTTCAGTCTAGTGGGTATGTCAGATTGAAACTTACTGATGATGTTGGACTTGTTCTGGAGATTGCTCTGCGACTTCGTCTTCCTATACTTCATGCTGTTCCGTCTGTAGGTCTCCTGGCTGATCTGCCTCCGGCTTTGGTTGTGGATGCTCTTGACATTTCGGATGGTCGACCTGCGTAGAGAAAGAGTGAATCTTTCAGCTTTTGCCATTTTAACTATCTTTGCTTTCTTACTTACAGGTCCCCACCGTGGGAACTTTCCCCTCTTGTAGGCCTGGCAGAGTCTCATCCTGAGGAGAGCATTCTCACTGGATTTAGCCTATGATTGCTTTTGATTATCCCAGGCAAAAGGACCATGGATTAATGTCAGCAACTGTGAGCAACCTTATGTGATTTGTTGTGTAAAATTAGTCAGGCAGCATCTAGCTGCTATGAATGAATGCTTTAAAAATGAATAAATAAGTGTGAAGCTAGGATATAATTACAGTAAACAACAGCAACGCTTACTTAGTTCTTCCATCGATCTCAAAGTACATTGCTGAGGAAGGCGAGCATCAGTTACTTGCTATCTAGATCACATAGCAGGTGAGTGGCAAAGTGCCCCATCCATTGGGCCACACTGCTCACCTATGCCTATTGATATCAATTGTCTCTGGTATATCACCAGTGTAATTCCGATGTAGGAATTCATGGCTATCAGGGCATTCACATTGTGTGTGTCATACACACACTAAAATACTGGTCCCTTTGATATCAGTGGCAAAACTCCCATACATTTCAATGGGATCAGAACCTGGCCCATAGACAGATCAGATTACATGATTTAGGAAGCATGGTTTCAACCTGTTGTTTCCCGAGCTACACCTATCACACACAACTAAAGTACTGTACAAAGTGACAATAAACACGACCACAAAGACATGGGGCTGGATTCCCAGCTGGAATAAGAAAGCATGCTGCCCCTGGGAGTTCTGAGCAGGTGTTTGCCTCTCTTCTGGGATCTGAACTAAGACCAACTCATTTTCATAACCGGTGCATCAAACAGCTATAAGCAGATGGCACCTACTATCTATCCCAGCTATTTTTTCACACTGGGTTCATACTGTTTACCTAAGAGGAAAAGGCTTCATACTTCATTACCATGTCTCCATTCACTCCTAAAATTTCAACACACTTCACATCTGTGAAATTACATGCACCCATTTCATAGCTGCCCTAAGTAGAAGCAATTTTCTTCACAATGGGAGGTGTGTGTACCGTACAAGGGCTACTTTGTTTGGCTAATGCAAGTGAACAGCAGAGCTTTTGGGTGCTTATCCAGACTGAACCCAAACTCACTGCTTTTTGTGGTTCATCCCTCACTCATAATATCTTTAGAGTGTCTCTCTCTCTTTCTATGTAGTGACAACTGCATCCTCCAGTGACTGGTGCCGTATAGAGATCATAGCTTGACTAGATATTTACTGCATGGACATCAGTGGGGCTATGCCAATCCACGCCAGCTCAGAATCAGACCACAAGCTGGATTTGGGAGCTTATGTATGAAACCTGCCTTGGGATGATGCAGAAATGAAGAGACACAGTGCAACTCTGCACTTTCCAGCCGTTGTTGCTGCATCAGCACCAGGGAGTTTAATTGCCTTTTATCTTTTCAATCAAAATAAAATCCCTTCCATTAGCTCAAATCCTCCCATCAGATTAGCTAGTTTGGCAGCTCCGATTAGTCAAATCTCTGCTCGCTTTTCAAAGACTCAGTGAACAGAGTTTGAAAACAGAATCCAATTTGAAAATTAACCAAGATTATCCCCAGAAAAGAAACTTTGCAGGCAGACACCTAGAAATAAATCCGAGTAGAGACAGTGCTCGAGTGAAGTCTGCATAGGCCTGTGCCGAAAAGAGTTTAGCATCCTCATATCCCGATAACATCAATGAGAATTGAAGTTACTCAGCAGGCACCTTGCAAGATTGGTTCCTTTGTCTTTCTTTTCAGGAAGGAAGCCTTTTAGCAACCCTCTTCACCCACCCCTCACATAGCACTTAAGCAGTTCCTCATTTCTAGGGCAAGCGATGGGCATTCCAAACCACAGTCTGGTTTGCTTCATCACACTTTCTCTACGGGACACTCAGACCCTGTTTGCCCACCCTACCTTCGAGGAGGGGCGCCTCTGTTTCTCAGCTCATTCTTCACAGGGTTGTTCTCTTCCCCAGATTTCTGCAGATACATGGAGGGGTAGTAACCGGTGATTTCTTCCTTCCTGGGGTGTAAAACAACATCACTTAAATCTACAGCTCCTTGGTCATCACGACAGCACGTCGATCCAAATCAGGGGAACAACTTACGAAGGGTCGTGGTGGATTCTCCGACACGGACAATTTTAAAATCGAGATGAGATGTTTGTCTAACAGGTCTGCTTGAGGAATGATTTGGGGGGGGAAGCTCTGTGTTCAGGGTTCTACAGGAGGTCAGACTAAATGGTCCTTTCTGGCCTCGGAATCTATAAATCTACCTTCCTGGCAGTTTAGCAGTTCTGGGGGGATTATTTTTAACCTCTAGTAGTGGTGGCAGCTGACAAAGCAACCTGCTCCTCTTCTCCTCCATCTCAAAACCTGCCTGCAGATACCTCAGAGAGTTTGTCCGTTCTAGAGAACGAGTGGGTAAAATCACTACACTGAGAAATGGCTCATCTCTTTTAAGGCCTGATCTAAATTCCATTAACTTGAAAGGGAGTTGCATTAAGCCCTTCAAACATAGCTCATTGTGTCTTAAAGCATCTGTTTTATTTACGCAGTAACAATTAAGGCAGAAAGCATCGCCTGAGGCTTAAAGACCAGCAGGGAGCCGCTGATGCTCTATGGCAGAAAATGCCCTGCGCCAGGATTGCTATAGCAAACCAACAGATGCCCCCTCCCCACCCCCCTCTCCCGCCTATAGTTACAATACTTGGCACTTCTATGGCATTTTACATCCTCATTGTCTGTAATCAGTAACTAATGAATTATCCTCACAACATGCCTGTGATGTGGCTTTTACCCGTCCCATTGTAAGAGTGAGGAACCAAGGCAGAGAAGTTAGGTGACTTGCCCCAAGTCATAGGGGTAGTGGGTATTAGGAGCCAGCATTAGAACTCCAGCATTCCTGGTTCACAGGCCTCTGATCCGAGCACACAGGCCATCTCTCTGGATTGGGTGATACAGTTTCAAAAGGCACCTAGTGGGTGCTTTCAATGCCCTAAACGTTAGCCAATCAGCTGGCTAGAATCCATCTCAATGTACCATTAATTCTATGGCATACAATAGATTATTACACACACAAAAACTATGTCAGAAGAGCATTATTAAGGTTGCAAAGCCAAGCACTCAAAGGTTAGGAATTGCCAGAATTAGGATGGCCTGTGCAGCCTTAATTTTGACTCCCAAATGCAGTATGATACTGTCTATAATTAGGTGCTCACATCCTATTTTTCCCACAGGCCCCCGGCCTCATTCAGTGCACAGATGGATGGTGCTCACTGAATGAACAACTATTCAGTATTGTTTTCTCTCCTCGTTGTTCAAATGTGTGGGGCCAGGCCTTGTTTACTATTGAAAATAGTTACTTGCACACTATTGAAACCCGGCTCTGAATGACTAATTTCCCTACAGGCTTTTCTCCCTACTGGCTCCTAGTCCCAGCCTCCCTCCCCGGTCTCCTTGTCCAGTCTCCCGCCTCACGCTGCCTCTTTGCCCAGCCAGGTTCAGTTCTCTCCCTGAACTGTGTCTCTCTGTCAGTTCTTATTCTCCACCTCCCACACAGACCCATTCTCCTTGCCCAGCAGGTCCCCGTCTCCCTCAGCCCCTCACCAGCCACCTTCCCCAGTTGTGATTTGCACGATCTGAGGAGCTAAACCGTCATGCTTCTTCAGCCCCACCCCTCAGCTCTTTCCCCCGGTGCAGTTAAGTCAGGCAGCTTCCTCCTCCATGCAACTTGGCACCAGCCGCAGGGTTCCTGAAAATACTTGAGAGACAGCCTCCCAGCATGACCCACAGTAGAGCTGCAGTTTCAGGGGAAGTCCTGCTCAGACGAGGCTGGAATAGGCTCCCTGTGAATGGAATCTTCAGGGCTTTTAGCTGTGCGATAGCAAGGCTCCTCCACTGAGCAAGTGCCAACTGCTAGTTTTGAAAGGCTTATAACTTGGCCCAACGTGTTACGGGGATGGCAAAAGGCACATCCGTGACACAAAGGCGAGACACGTTTCAAGGTCCTGCTCCAAAGCATGGAGGCACTAAAGCTTTTCAAGGAAAAGGTCTCCCAAATAGTTTAAGATGGAGGGGGGGAGGGAAATCAATGTATTTTTCCCCAGCCTCATTCTTGGGAACAGCTGAATGTTTGGGGTGAAATTCCCCTCCCCCCCCAAAAAAAATCAATCTGAGGCAGACACCCAGCATGACAAATTTCAGCCCAAATGATTAATGTTTAGCAAAGTTATAAACAATTGAAAACAGGGTCTTATAATGGGAAGTGTTAGCCAACCTTAATAATGGGTGATGCTACCAGCCTCTTCTATAACAACCACCCTATAATTCATGTCGGTAATTAGACTGAATGGCCAGGTTCTCTCTCTATCCCTCCCCCCGAGTGGCCCAAAGAACCAAATCCCATTTACCCTGACATGTGATTTGGATTTCTCTTACCTGACAACCCACCAGCCATCAAGTAGCTTATGGATAACCTCTATGGCGTCTCCTTCTTTCAGTGTCAGCTCATCATCCTCAGCAGCTGTGTAGCCTTTTCTGACAACATAGACCTCCCCTGAGCACAAGATAATAGAAACAAAGGCTTAAAGGGTGCATTAGGCGTTAATATCCAAAGAAAGGCTCTTCAGTGATCCAGACCACAGCTCCGGAATGACAGAGACAACACGCAAACAACGTATCCCATTTTAAACAAGACCCAGTTTGGATCCAGATCTGGACTTCCTTAAATTTTGGGGAGGTTCAAGTGCTGGGGTTTGATTTGGGCCTTGAGGTCAGTAGTGAGGTACCTAAACTATAAGCGTCATTGATCATGGTGCCACTGCATGGGAATTCACACAGCACTGGCTATGCTCCTGAAGTCCAGCCCTAGCACATACTGGCTCACTGTAAATTTGGAGATGAATCATCTAAGTGCAGTTTCTTCTAGGATTACTCCAAAATCCTGGTCAGGAAGATGGAGATGTCCAGTGTGGATTTATTGGTGGGGGTTTGGGGTTTTTTACCTGCATAGTTAGGATCCTGCTCTTCAGCTTCATCAGGACCTTCCATAGGCTCCAGGTAGGCAGCTGGGACCCAGCCACGTTTATTCTTTAACTGACAGAACCACCAGCCTGTAACAAAGCCAGCAGCAAACAGCACAGCAGTCAATACCATTCATTGTACTCTGCAGGCTGCAGCTCCAAAAACTGTACAAATAAACTCTCACCCCAGGCCTGTGAACTAGGGGAGTCGTCATTAACCCGACTGGACAGAGAGGGGAAAGAGAGAAACAGAGAAGTTAAGGGACTTCTTTGAGATCACACAGAGTCACTAGCAGGGTGGAGAATAGAATCCAGGTCTCCTGGCCCTGTTCTTTATCTGTGGGACAACTAAACCACAGAACCATGGGACAACCTATCTTGATATTCATTTTCAGGGGTTACTCTTGTGCCTCTCCTACCAATGAAGCATCAGCAGCATAACTGGAACTGTCTATGGCTTCCGAGCCTAGAAAATCTGATAAGATTCCCTAAGGCCCTGTCTACATTTGGAAGTTTACCGAAGTAGCTGTTCCAGAATATTTTAGAAAACATTGACGGCAACCTAACAAAACCCAAACCCTGGATATTTTAATTGACTATTGGACTGGTCATTAAGGAACCTCTGTGTGGAAAGCAATAGGATGCAAAGGAGTGGAAGGTGGACTGGGAAGAGCTGTTGTAAGGATCATCGGGGTAAAGAGGCTACTGTGTATGTACAAATAAGTCATGCATCTGCCTCTGAACACTTCACAGTGACTTGACTGTGCAGGATGGGAAGCAATCAGTGTTTCCCTGAGTAGCTCCTGTACGTCACGGTTTCGAAGTGGTTCTTTGTGTCAATCACCATGACAACAGGAGAGGGGAAGTCCACTTTTGTTTTGCAACCATGCGGACCGTAAATGTAGAATGTTATTTCCTCGCTGGGCACCAATCCCAGGAGTCATGAGGGAAGCTCAAAGAGCTTTCTAGGATTGCATCACAGCCTCACTAAGAGATGTCCCCTGTCATGTGACTCCCCGTTTTCCTCACTCAGGGCAGGATTATGATCATAGGGTGCTTGCTGTCTTGACATATATGTGTATATATATAAATGCTCTCAGCTTCCATACTTTGGGCACGGAATTTCTTAAAACACATTTTGATATACAGATGCTCACTTTATTACTACCTTATTATTATCTCTTTGTGCTGTGGTAGCACCCCGGAGCCCCAGCCCTGGACCAGAACCCTCCTGTGCTCGGTGTTGTACAAACACAGAACGAAAAGATGGCCCCTGCCCCCAAAGAGCTTCCCGTCTAAAGCACCGCGCAAGCTTTCACTAGCTGAGCCACCCCTCAAGAGGGAGGCCGGAGCTGTGATTTACGGAGGCACGGGGAGGAACTCCTCCCTGCACTGTGGCTATGTTGCAGTGGTTGCCCCTGTATAGAGTGGCTGGAACAATTTGTATCGTGGGGGTGCCGAGAGCCGTTGAAACACACTGTAAACCCTGGATATGACGGAAAGCACTTCAAGCACCCCTAGTTCCCTCACCTATGCACGGTGGCCACAAAGCAGCCAGAAGGCTTCCCTGCGGGGGTACCTCCAGCATAGAGGCCTCCTTGGTGGGTGCAGATTCCCCCATCCCAGCTACACCTGCTGCCCTAACAGCCCAACGCGGTTGGAAAGGCACGTTGACTCCCCACTTGGTCTCTGCTGTGGGCTCAGTACTGGCGCCCACGAAACTATCACAGAATGAATCAGTGGCAGAGCCAGGAAGGGAACCCAAGTGTGCTTAGCGCTCAGGCCTGTTCCCAACCCACTAGGCCTCGCTACTTCTGTGAAAGCGGCTCTACAGACCTAGAGATAGGCCCAAAACAAAATCCCTGCCTCTACAATGGGCTGAAACAACAAGCTGGATCTGATCAGCCCTGAACTTTGAAGCCAGGGCACATCCCTCCAGAGCAATGGGCTTTACCACTTTCACTCTTCTCCACAATGTCCACCATATCCCCAGTTTTCAGAGCCATCTCGGAGCTGGAGTTCTTCTCATAGTCGGCAATCGCTCGGTACGTCTGCAGGATGATGGGGCCAGTAATGTCTGCAAGAGAGAAGCGGGGACAGGATTTCATGAGCTCCTTTAATCGTTTTCCATCCAGCAGTAAAGCAGCACATTTCTGTTGATCGCCCGGGGAAGTTGGGGAAACTCCACCGAACTTCAGTGGAAAGTCCAAAAGTTTCTCACTCCCTAAGGGGTAGCAGTTCTGGTGTTCTCACCACCCTCAGCAGCAATGCTCTTGGAGTTCCTCTAACAAGGATCAAGAAAAACAGCAGCAAGAATTATAACTGCACTAGGAAGACAGCCACTGCTGCTTAAGGACCCCAAATTATTATATTAATAGCAAAGTAAGTAAGCAGTAGTATTTAGCATGTTGCATAAGTGTCCCAGAAAATGTTTGCCCATCACAGGCTGCCATCACTCATGAATAAACTGTCACTAAACATTTGCTGCCCCAGGCAGGCTGGTTCTGCTGCAAGGTTTCAGTTCTCCCGTTGACAGTAACTTCTCTGCAGGCAGCAGTAGCAATGGAATGGCAGGTAAGGTGACCCTGTAAAATACGCACTGGCCTACAGATCCACCATTATCAGCCGGGTGCTGAGTGGGAGATGGCGTTTGCAGAAGGGATGGGCAGCCCCACGAGCCAAGCAGGCCCCTGGCTGAAGGTTTGAAACCTTACAAGGAAAGGAGACTGGGTTTGACTTTCAAGGAGACCCAGCCTACCCGCTCCAGTCATGCCTGGGAAGCGTCTGGAATGAAGACGTATTATGTACGAAAGGAGAGAGGGCAGCGTATCCATGTTCTATCGGGTGCCCCAAGCATGAAGAGAGGAACTTGGTTTCTGTCAAGTTCTATTGAGAAATAACGCTACTGCGGCATAAGGCCCCAGTTCTGCAAACAATTTAAGCACATGTTTCAGTCCATCCTTACTGGGCATGTGTGCTGGGCTGGGTCAGGGCCGACCGTGCTGTTGGAATGCAACCTCCAGTACAATGCGTTCGCCCGAGTTCGGTGAGAGCATGGCCTGGAGGCCCCGTTGACTCCTTCCGGGTGCGTGAGTCTGGCACTAGTGTCACAGTGGGTCTGTATTGGACCCGCTTTGGGGCTGCCATCCCTTTAGGCTAGCATGGAACCTCCATTCGCCACTCCAGGAGCAGTTTCTCAATTCACTACATCCACCCTACAGGCCGCTTCCTCAGAGAAGGCCGTGCTGCTCTGTATGCAGCTGGCACCTCCTGCTCCATGGCTGAGGACATCTGCCTTGCAGCAGAGCCAGCCCTACTGTACCAAGGGGCAAGGAAGCTGGTGCCCTGGGCTGAACACTGTCCCACCCTAGAGATTATTCTCCCTCTGTAGATATTTTCCCACAGTGCTGATGGAACCATGTGCTCACTGTGGCTAGAACGGTTGCTTAGCAGCATCAGAATAAAAACCACAACTTCTTCTTACCTGCAACATTTTTCTTGGACTCCTTTGGCACTAAATAGGTCTCTGGTTTCTTGATGCTAGATAAACAAGAGTGAAGTCAGTTTAACGCCAGTGGATGTTGACCCTTTGTTTTCTCCCCGTTCCGATCAGCAACAGGGTTCCCTTCCCTCCATACAAAGAACATAAGAGTGGCCAGACTGGATCAGACCCATAGTCCATCTAGCCCAGTACCCGGTCTCAGACGGTGGCCAGTACCAGAGCGTCAGGGGAGTGTACAGAACAGGGCAATTTGGAAAGATCCATCCATTTTCCCCTCCCGGCTTCTGGAAGTCAGAGGTTTAGGGTCGCCCTGAGCATGGGGTTACATCCCTGACCACCTTGACCATCATCCCTGCACCTCCAGGTCCAGTGTAGACGTAGCCTTAGAAGACAGGGAAGGCCATTAGAGGGCTCATCAACTATTTAAACAGATAGTACCCAATTCCTATGCAATAAACAATGAAAATACAGGTCTGTCTCATCTTACGCTGGGGTTACGTTCCACGGTTAGCGCATAAAGCAAAAACCGCGTATAGTCGAAATCCCATTGAGTGTAATGGTGGGCAGAATCGCCCGCACTACAGGAACAGTACATAAATTGCTATTTTTCTCTTTTTTTTGGTTTTTGTTTCGTTTTTGCCGACCGCCGAAATCGCGCATGTTAAATGCGCGTAAGATGAGACAGACCTGTAACCTCATCTTTGGGCAGAGGCCAGGCCTGAAATACTTCAGCCCGATAGTCACTCAATCTTTCTGAAAATTTGACCTGAAAACAGGGGCTTAGAATGGAAATGCACAAGCAACCTTAACTATAGCTGTTATTAGTGCTCTGGCTATGTAATATATCATATCATTTATATGTTCTAGGATGTTAGTCTCCTATTATATTAATAGAAGAAATCTGATTATGTTAATCAGAACATCAGCAATTGAGTGGATGAGAATTCTTCCCCTTCTCACTGGGATAAAGACAAACATAAGAAAGTTGCATGTTACAAATTTAACATCAGTTTGAGTTAGATTCATAGGTTATAAAGCCAGAAGGGACCATTGTGATCATCTAGTCTGATCCACTGCCTAACACGGGCTGCAGGACTTCCCTGCATTAACTCCTATTTCAACTAGAGCAGATCTCGTAGAAAAATACCTAGACTGGATTTTTAAGTGGTTAAGACACCCTGAGTTCTGGTGGAAGTGGCCGTACTCACTGGCTGTCTGTGGGTGGGTTCAAGTCATCAGGCCTGACTTTGAAGAAGTTCAGAACATGGGAGCATCGGGAAATCTTGTGCGGCAGATTCAGCATGGTGTAGCAGTATTCAGTCAGCGTGACTTGTCTGTTCTGTGTAGACCGCTGGCCATCAAACCATTTGGGTGCTGGAAAAGAGCAAAACCAGGGAGACTTATTTTTTGTGACTAGTGCTTTTGGTAGAGCTGTCCACACAGTCACCTCGATACCGAATATCAACCTGAAAAAGAGCGGAGTAGAACCCAAAAGGTTCTAATCTATTGTGACTGTTACTTAGCTGGCTTCTTGCTCCCTTCTAAGGTAACGGAGTTTGGAAGCATCTCAAAGCGGCCTTAGATGCCACAGGGGACATTTTTGAAAGCGGTGGCTACTGTTGATACCAAATGGGTGCCGTCGGTGCAGCTACATCCGAAGGGTGCTTCGGAAAAACGTGTCCTTGGCAAACATTTTGAAAGGCCCATTGTAAATACGGACCTAAGTTTTAACAAAGTTCTGCTGCCGGAGCAGAGAGTTCCTCCTTTTGTCAAGCCAGCAGCAGAAGCTCAGTGGCAGCCAGTTGCACACCCCGGATCTAAGCAGAAGCTCTGCAGTGAAGACAGACAGAGCAGCTTTGTGGAGAGAGTCCTAATCTGAGCAGATTACTTCCAGCCCCTGCAAGGGAACAGGCTGACGGAGAGAGGAAGCCCTCATGTTAGTGCTGTGGAGCTCTAACGTAATCCCCATAGCCATCGCCAGGGTAAGCCCACCTCAGCTTCTTATGGGTCAATAGATTAGAACAAAGCTGCCAGCTTTTGTTCTCAATGGTCCTGCTTCACTTCTGGGAGGCTGAGAGATCCCACTTCACTTCTGGGAGGCTGAGAGATCCCACTTCACTTCTGGGAGGCTGAGAGACCCCCCCCTCTCTCTCTCTAACTATCAGAACGCAGGCTGAAGCGTCATAAACACAGTCCTGGAGGAGGAAAAAATATTGACCACCACCTCTGAGCGACATCATTATACCAACCTTACCACCCCCGCCCCCTGCCACCGTAGAGTGCGCTATGTGGAGGCGGAGTAACCACGCCCAGGGGAGGAGCTCTCCCGTCGGTGTAGGAGCATCTTTCTTTAAGCACTCCAGTGGTGCAGCTGCATCAGTGCCGACGCTGCGTTTTAAGGGGTGACCTGCTCTAAGGTCACCGGGGAGGCTTGCAGCCGAACAGAGACGGGAACCTGGGTCTCCCAAGCCCTAGTCGAGTGTCCTAACCACTGGCCCATCCCACTTCTCAATTTCAGACAGCTTCCCTGTGCGGCAGGACCGTGCCATTGCCACCCTTTGGCAGGCAGAGATCTGAGACACAGAGAGGCTAAGGGGAGGTCTAGCCTTGGAACGCTACAGCAGGTGCAGCTGCAGTGTTAGACACACCTACGCTGACGGAAGGGGCTCTCCTGTTGGCAGCGGTAATCCACCTCCCTGAGAGGCGGTCGCCAGATCAGTGTAACAGTTCTTCAGTCGACCTAGCGCTGTATGCACCGGCGGTTAGGTCAGTATAGTTACATCTCTCAGGGGCGTGGATTTTTCACATCCGCAAGAGACGTACCGATACCGATGTAAGTTCCCAGTGTAGACCAGGCCTAGGTAACTCTAAGTTCACACAGGAAGTCTGTAGCAGAGCAGGGAACTGAACCCAGCTGATCCAATTCCCAGGTAGTGCTCTGAGCAGGGCCATCCTCCCTCTCGATTCCACACGCCGTTGAATTGCCATGTGTCTCTGAGAGCAGCAGTGATCACACCTCAGACTCAGCGACAGGAGATGCCCTGTTAAGAGAAGCCCTACGCCTACTGAACAGAAGCCTACAGCTATCGGATTTAATAATCCAATTTAATCAACTGGAGGGGAAAAAAACCTCCTCAAACCAGAAGATGACCAGGAGTGGACAGGTGAAGCTAGTTACTCAACTTGAGCTAGAATTCGTTGTTACATATTACGCTGTTTACAGATTGTTCACACAGGAGGGACAAAAGGTGGGGTGACTGGGGAGGGAAGGAGATATGAGGATGTGCATTAACTCTTTAAGTCTGCAGTAGGAAGACAGGCAGCAGGGAGGCTGGGCTAAGTTCTTGGCAGAAGCTGGAGAGAGAACAAACAAACTGTGGAGATAATATAAGGAAATTAATGTTTCTGCAATTTTTACTATGTCACCTTACCCAGCATGTTTCTGTTAGATAATGAAATGATCAGTACATTGTCTTGAGCACTCTGAAGAACACAGGTGCATGCATAAGTTACAATCCAGTGCAACCACTAACTTCACCCATTAACAAGGGAAATTCTTTCAGTTCCTCAAATCAATACTATTATGTGCTTGTTCTGGAGCACACCCATGTGCTTTTAGGCAAATCAACACTATAAATACACTGCTGGTTACTGTATTCAGGTGGCAGGCAGAGGAATGAATCTCAGCACTCTTACGGAGGGGTGCAGTTTGCATTTTGATTCATTCTTTCCGGGGAAATGAAGGTCTATCTTGATGTAGGTCTTTTGAAGGTCACCACGGTACCTCACCATCAAATGTTATGGGAACCCGTGGTTTATTTGTGTAGGTGGAAGCCAAGAAAATTCCCTTCTAACCTGTAGGGTCCCCACCCATAAACATGTATTAATCCCTAGCCAGGGACTGTATTTCCCTCCCCCACCCTATGGGCCACACGGCCAAAGAGCTCAGCTCCCACGTAGGCACCTAAATGGTCAGATTTTCAGACGTGCTCAGCATCTAGCCGCTCCCATCCTTCTCAGCTGTTCCTGCTGTACTAATAACTTCATGCCTATCCTGGCACAGGCAACACACCACAGGCGTCAAGCTATCTGCGTCAGGCTTATATTCATTTGGTGTCTTGTGCACCATACGGCACATTAATGACTGCACATTGCTGTGGCAATTGTAACTCTCCAGTGAGTCCGTTGAATTTTATAATGGAGAGTGGTTTCCTGCTGTTTATTTTGCACACATACAGGCCATATGTAAGACAACAGGCCAGAGCTTCAGCCGTGGCTCCCAACATACTATTAACGATTTCTTAATGGAGTTTTTTGTCTGTTTCTTTAGTTTATTGAGAAAAGTGGAACAACGAATTTTTCCTGCTCGCGTGACTCAGAAAGGTCTGAATGGATTTCATTCAGAATTTCAGCGAGTCCTGAGTTTCACCAGAACTGCTACGAGGGTTACAAGCAGCTCTCCTGGCTATGCTGGTGGATCTTACAACTTCCTCAAATGTACAGATGTTGTTTCTGGGGCCTTTCAGCAAAACCAAGACACAGCCGCTACAGTCTGACCATAGCAACAACTTTGCAATGGAGCCAAGAATTTTCATGCACCAGGACAGGAGGCAGATGAACATACCACTTGGTCTTTCCCTTTACGATCACCACCTTTCACTGCTAAATCCAACTGACCAGATGTTGTGTTCCTCATATTGAAGGGATTTCTTCATTACAAATAGAGCAACAAATGCTGACAGAGAAATATGACCCCACCCACCACAGCTATTACAGTAACTAATGTCAGCAAAGTGAAATCGTCTTTGAGAAACTACTCATGTGTAATACTCCTTATGAGGACGGGGGAAAGTACAGCGGGGACTTTGGGGGCATTCCCCAGCCAATGGCAGTTAGTAGGTTTGCATTTACCCAAAGGTTACTCAGATCAGTGATAGGAACTATAACTATAACTATCGACTATAACAATGTTTAAAAGGGGACTGGATAAATTCATGGTGGCTAAGTCCATAAATGGCTATTAGCCAGGATGGGTAAGAATGGTGTCCCTAGCCTCTGTTCGTCAGAGGATGGAGATGGATGGCAGGAGAGAGATCACTTGATCATTGCCTGTTAGGTTCACTCCCTCTGGGGCACCTGGTATTGGCCACTGTCGGTAGACAGATACTGGGCTAGATGGACCTTTGGTCTGACCCGGTACGGCTTTTCTTATGTTCTTATGAACTAATGCCAAATCCAACTCCCAGTAAAGTCCATGGGCAAATACCTCTTGATTTCAGTGCAAGCTTGATTGAGTTCTAAATCCTGCTCCACTTATTCACTCAGGTAATCCCAAGGAAGTATTATTAATGGGTATTTCTATGCATGCATTCCCTCAGAAGCATTCATTAATTAATCCTCATAATCACTCTGAGGGAGATAGGTAGCATTATCCCCGTTTTACAGTGGGGGGAAACTGAGGCACACAGAGAGGTGCAATGACTTGCCGAAGACTGGGAACGGAACACAGATCTCCCGACTCTCACTGCCTTAACAAGTAGCCCCAGGACCTGAAAAGCTTTCTGCCTGCCAAGGATGGTGCTCAGGCTGACATGGGTCTTTACAGCGGTCGCTCATCTCATCTCTAGATTGCAAGAGGGAGACGTGGCTGGGACTGAAAATGGGTGTACAGTAATGTACAACTTCAGGGGCAGTTAGGCCACTTTCCCTGCATCTGCCAGAAGTTGAGCTATAGGCGGTTCCTGATTTGTGATCTGAAACAGTAGGTGAAGCGACTGTTTTATTTACAAAAGCGCCAAGACTGTGAATGGCTTAGCCAACTACAAAAGCAGTTTCTGCTCCCTTGGTGTTCACACCTCAACTGCTAGAAGAGGGTCTTATCCTCCCTGATTGAACTAATCTCGTTATCTCCAGACTGATTCTTGCCTGCATATTTATACCTGCCTCTGGAAATTTCCACCACATGCATCTGACGAAGTGGGTATTCACCCACGAAAGCTTATGCTCCAATACATCTGTTAGTCTTAAAGGTGCCACAGGACTCTCTGTTGCTTTTTACAGATCCAGACTAACACGCCTACCCCTCTGATGTTTTATTTACAGTAATTTAATTAGTTTGTTTTTTTCTTTTTTTTTAAAACAGAAGCATGTCAGTTCACCTAAAAGCACCTACCGATTCTCCTAAAATGACTCTAAAAGCACTGACACACTTTGCAGCTGTATCGTGTTTTTCTAGAGTTGAACACCTACACTTCAGGAAATATACAAGTACACCAAGCCGTTTGCGGTGGGTGTTCATTTAGTCATGTCTCCCTCTAGTGCAGAGTTCCAGTTACTACAACAGNGTTCGTTTTTTTCTTTTTTTTTTAAAACAGAAGCATGTCAGTTCACCTAAAAGCACCTACTGATTCTGCTAAAATGACTCTAAAAGCACTGACACACTTTGCAGCTGTATCGTGTTTTTCTAGAGTTGATCACCTACACTTCAGGAAATATACAACAAGTACACCAAGCCGTTTGCGGTGGGTGTTCATTTAGTCATGTCTCCCTCTAGTGCAGAGTTCCAGTTACTACAACAGTCTGCTACTTACACCTAATGGAATTACTGCAGAGTTTTAAAGGTCTCAGGTCCCATCCCCACTGAAGACCATGGTGTCTGTGTGTATGCAGACATATTACAGGGGGGCTGCCGTCCCTTTTCATCCCAGCTTCCTGTTTTGAAGAGATTGGCTGCACTATACATCTGCTTACCTGGTAAGTGAGGGATGATCCTATTCTCAATGTTGATGTCCCCAGATTCAATGGGAAACATTTCCTTCAAGGATTTCTAGCATGAGAAGAGAAACCAGTATTAGGTGCACAGTCCAGTCAGCATATCCAGGCAAAATTCCATCAGACTCCTGGAGTGCTCATCCCTCGGGCTCAGACCGAGGACACCGGTAGAAGAGACTCAGACCCTGGTTTTCCAAACTTGGCCTCAACTTGGCCTCTGACTGCGCATCCAATGGAGAGCTCAATTTTGCATCCCATTTTATAGCACCTAGACAGCTAGCTCGCTGATTGTGCTGACAAATCAGGTCGCTAGCATTAAAAGGTCAGATCCTGAGAGCTGCTGGCACTCAGCACCTTGCAGGATTGGGCACCCATCAAAGGACTTTAGGTAAAAAATTTCAAAAGTGCCTAAGTGACTTAGGAACCAGGTTCCATTTTCAGAAGTGACTTTTAGACACTTAGGTGCCTCCGTCCCATTGCCTTTCATTGAGATTTTGGCTCTTTTGAAAATGGGAAAGTTTTACCCTTTAACGCCGAGTTCTTAATATAAATTGTAAATAAAGGCAAAGAAATAATCATCAAATAATAGTCTGCCTCCATCTGGGGACCGGAATACTTTCCAAACTGGAATAAAGCTTCACAACACTCGTAAGGGAAGGATTGTTATCCAGGTGTTACAGATGGATAAACGCCGTTCATCATTAAGTGAACCTGAAACCATCGATATACTGCAGCGGCAGATGGCTCTTCTGGTGTGTGGCACTGGAGATACTGAGTTAGAGAAGCCACTCTCCCAGGAAGCCCTGGGACAGGATGTCTGTACCTTGTGGTAACCAGTTCTCCCGAGGGCAGTTTGTATCCAGCTTAACTTCTCACTTCACTGCAGTAAAACGTTGCTAGAAAGAAAATCAGTTCCAGGCTCCTCTGTCTGGTGAATGGCAAACCCCCGCTTGGAAGGTGCTAGAAAAAGGGCCAAGTGCCTTCTTCCAAATCAACCGAGTAAAGGCTGCTACTTAAGTGGCTGATAGGGTATCTAGGCCACTCAATTCCTGTCCCTCTCCTGAGGAAATCAGATCACATATGCTCTGAGGTCACCTGGCCCGGACTGAATGCTACAAGTTTTATATTGCGGTTCTGAAAACATACGTGCAACTTCCACTGAAGTCACTGTGAACCTTCCCTCACCATGCATAAAAAGTGTAGGCATTCCCATAGCACAGTGAAGAGCCTGTTATAAAGGTCTAGCTAGACAGAATATGGCCTCAAGCCTTTATAACTTCAACTACCTGAAGGGGGGTTCCAAAGAGGATGGAGCTCGGCTGGTCTCAGTGGTGGCAGATGACAGAGCAAGGAGCAATGGTCTCAAGTTGCAGTGGGGGAGGTTTAGGTTGGATATTAGGAAAACCTATTTCCCTAGGAGCATGGTGAAGCACTGGAATGGGTTACCTAGGGAGGTGGTGGAATCTCCATCCTTAGAGGTTTTTAAGGCCCGACTTGACAAAGCCTTGGCTGGGTTGATTTAGTTGGTGTTGGTCCTGCTTTGAGCAGAGGGTTGGACTAGATGACCTCCTGAGGTCTCTTCCAACCCTAATCTTCTATGATTCTATAACCATGCCAGAACAACCTGCATAGCACTCTCCAAATGGACAGAATTTGGCCTTTGTTTTTGCCTTTTAAGCTCCTCCAACCTGCTGCCCCCGCAAGCCAGACTTAGCTGAACCAATACGAACCAAGAGTTGACTTACATGAAATTCATATATCTCGGTAAATTTTCGATAGACTAGTTTTTCGGTTAGATCCTGCCATTTCACCAGGAACATGTAAACCTATTGAGCAACAAACAGAGTTCAGATTCTGCAGTTTATTCTGTGGGACCCCAATTTTTACCGTCATGTAGAAACAATCACTGTTTGTAAACCATTTTCCAAGAGATGCCAGGTAGATAGCCTTGTTTGCTGGAGCATCTACATATACACACACGCAGCATGTCTAGCCACAATCGATCTCCAAACCTGTGTCAGTGACAATCCTCATTTTTCTCTATTCACAGAAAACTCGGCAAGCATATACAGTACAGCAGTTTCTAGCACAGGCTGGGACAAAGGACCGATTTCCTATAAACAGCCATTCAGCAGATACCACATAGGACTCCCCTGCCCCCCCGCTCCATTCACACCACCCATGGTGCCGGTCTAGACTACCTGCTTGTCTGCTCCTCTCAAATACCCCTGGGCTTTCTTCTATACTGCCCCTGCTAATGGAATTCCCCCCAGAACTGATCCATGAGGCTACAGTCCCATTCTCTTTCATATCTCTTCCCAAGAAGACCTTCTGCTGTGATGCTTAGAAGAAAATCAGCCAACTCTGCAGAGGCTCAGCTGCAGGGCAGTTGAGTAGAGGCAATATTTAATTACAAAAACCTAAAAGAAAAGTAGAACTGGTTGAACACTCCTATTTTATTTCCATTAAAACTTTCAATTTTTTTCCATGAGAATAATTCAGAATGAGTTTTTAAAAATGTTCATTTTGGTGCACCAAAAAATTGAAAATGTCATCAACGCGGAACTGTTTTCACAGAACATTTTTATTACAGCGAAACTTGTTTTCCCACCCAAAAAAAAATGTTGATTGAAAAATTTCAACTACCTCTGTTGTATACAGAGAAGAGATTAGGGATTGAAAAGGTTAAGCCAGAGAATAGAAATACAAGAGAGACTGGGGAGAAACAGGGAGCCAGGAGAATTGCTTTTCCAACAGTGGCAAGTGATCACAAACTCCCAGTGACACCCTCCATATTAAAGCTAGGGGTGATGTGAGCCATGGCGTTCAGTTCCCATTTGCCCCAAAGTTCTTGGTTCTGAGCACCCCTCATTTTGTTTCAGCCTATTACAGGAGTGGCCAACCTGAGCCTGAGAAGGAGCCAGAATTTACCAATGTCCATTGCCAAAGAGCCACAGTAATACGTCAGCAGCCCCCCATCAGCTCCCGCCCTCCAGCCTAGGGTGACCAGACAGCAAGTGTGAAAAATTGGGATGGGGGTGGGGGGGTGTAATAGGCACCTATATAAGACAAAGCCCCAAATATCAGGATTGTCCCTATAAAAATCAGGACATCTGGTCACCCTACTCCAGCTCCCAGCGCCTCCCGCCCACCGGCAGCCCCAGCAGTCAGCGCCTCCCGCCTGCCGCAATCATCCGTTTCGCATCCGCAGGAGGCCCTGGGCGGGGGGGAAGTGAGGGCATGGCAGGCTCGGGGGAAGGGATGGAGTGGGGGCAGGGCCCGGGGCAGAGCCCGGGGCAGAGCAGGGGGTTGAGCAGTGAGCACCCCCCGGCACATTGGAAAATTGGCATCTGTAGCTCCAGCCCCAGAGTCGGTGCCTATGCAAGGAGCCGCATATTAACCTCTGCAGCTCCGGAGCCACAGGTTGGCCACCCCTGGCCTATTACAAAGATAGGAATCAGCCAAGCAGGTGAGATCTGGACCCAAACTCCCCTGAACACTTGGGTGTTCAGGTCTGGAACAGACATTTCTAACTACAATCCAGCCTGCTGGCTCAGCTCAGAAGAGCAGCAGCATCCCCCCAAAATGTTACTTTTAGAATTTCTCTTTCAAGGTATTATTTAAAATTGAAGGTAAAACAAAGCCAAGGGGAACTATACCTAAAGAAAAAAAACCCTTCAGTTTATTGCTCTGCAGTGTAATCTCCAAGTACTTACATAATGTTGGCTTGGGAAAAACCTTTTCTCGAAGCCCAGCAGCTCAATGTGTCTGATGTACGTATCTTCCATGGCTGACGCTGACCCCTGTACTGAATGCTAGAATCTGGCTATTTAGCTGGTGGTAGGACAGAGCTGTTTGTCTGGACGCTCACTGCTGCCCTCTCCTCCTTCTCTGCCTGTGCACCGGGCGGCTTCTTGTATCCACGCTGAAAAGGGGAAGTTGCACTGACTATATCACCCTTAGTTGCTTCACCAATTGTTGGTTTTATTAGTGAGCTGTTTCCTGCTGAGAGTCTCAGGACCAGGAACTAAATAAATCTCTCTAAGTTCAGCTCTCTCCTTCTTTCTCATCACCAAAAGTCTGCAGACGCCGTGGGGAGAAGGGTGGAGATGCTGCGAGAATCAGGATCCAGACGCCTCAAGAGAAGAGTGAGGGGGCCTGAACCCCAAAGAATAAGCAACTGAATGAACAGGCTGTCTACAATGTTATTGTGTAGAAAGAGAGGTCAAGTAAGGTCTTTTGGGAAAGCACGTGATGGTCATTAGGAGATCTGTGTGCAGGTTTGGGTTATGAATGTAGGCAGGTGTCTATGTGCAGAACATTGCCACTGGAACCAGGGTGCAATACAGCATCACCATGCAGCAGTTGGGGGAGAGGGGAGATGCAGGGAGGGGCCCCTCCCATGCTGGTGGTTGACATGAAACTAACTCCAAGCACCGAGCATTGTACAACCCAGGGAAAGGCAATGGTGGAGCATGAAAGTTCATGGAAAGTCATTGACACTGACAAGGAAACTAAGGAAGGAGGGAGCTTCCCCCAGTCTGTGTAAGCATGAATTACCATGGGCTGAGAGAAAGGAAACACCCGCTACCTCTGTTACAAGGGAAGGGTTTCTTTGAAGTGAAGGCAATCCAGAAACATCTGAGCAGGGGGCTGTCTGGGAAACACTGGCTCCCCTCTAGGGCAGAGGGCATGCTGGGAAACTGCTCAGAGGCAACAGGTAGCTTGTACTAGAAAAGGGAACTGAGCTAATACAGCGGTGTAAAGCCTGAGGTTGCATCTTTGTGTTTATTTTCTGTGTAACTTGGGTTTGCTTTTCCGCACTATTTCATCTCTGAATCGGTGACATTTCTATTACATAAACTTTTTGTTTATTTTTACTCTGTTGTGCAATCTGCAGCCCCCCGGGGACTGATAAGTTGGGGCAGGTTTTACTCCCTCAGGGGTGATGAACCAGAAGGGAAAAGTCCCAGTGTCTGGTAGTTAAGAACTCAGGGAGACAGATGAGGACACCAGATGAGGTGGAAGCCAGGGTGAGACCCTTATGCTTATAGGCTGGCTACTGGGGTCAGAGCTCTGAGCATTAGCAGCACGACATTAAGGCACCCAAAGTTACAAGGGAGAACCCCTTAGTGGTTGGGGTGATCCCCAAAACATCCCAGGGGCATAGTCATTATATGAGTTGCACCCCAGTATCAGCAACCATGCCAAACACTTGCAGTAACAGACCCTAATGGATTCAAAGCGAGGAAACAAAGTACAAGGTTTATTATTTTCTTTTGTTTGTTTTGGGTTAAGGGAAACAGAACACGGAAAGGGGGAAGTGAACCAGTTAGCGTGCTTGGACACCGTGGACAAAGCAGCGTGGGAGCGTATGTTTGAAATATGGTTCTTCCCCTGGGGGAAATCAGAGGATCAGGTGCTAAGTATTTTGATCGGGAGGAGTAGAACGAGGGAGATGGACCAGGGTTGGGAAACCAGCCAGACCTTATTCCCTGAGGGCTGGCCAGATGGCAGCTCTGCAGGGACGAGGTGGCATACGACCTCCAGATGGCAGAGCTCAGAATGCAAGAGGAGAAAGTTATCGAGGGGGCAGAGGAGCGGGCCCACCAGTGACGAATGGAGGCGATGGAAGCAGAGGAGTGAGCATACCAGCGACCGATGGAGGCACAGAAAATGCAGCTAAGAGTGCTGGAGCCTCAGAAAGGTATTCCCCAGCCCTGCAAGTAATCCCCAACCCCCACCCCCAGCATTCACCTAGCTGGGACAGACTCTGTCCACCTTGCCAAGACTCAGCCTGTATAGATACTTAACTGCTTTTGTAAGAACATGCCAGGCCAGTGGCATCATTAAGGACAAATAACGGACTGTACTGATCCCCAAAATTTCAGTAAAGATTTCCAGGTCTTCCCTGGTTTGGGCCAGGAGGAAGCAATGAACTATGATAAATATAAGCAAGCTGTGCTGCTAAGGTTTCAAATTACTCCAGAATCATACCGTGTAAAGTTTAGGGACCTAGAGAAGCATGACAATATCAATCACGAGGAGTTTATGCATAACATGTGTGATTATAGGGAAAATATGGGCATAAACTAAAGGGGCAGAAGGGGATTATGAGAAATTGGTGGATATATTTGCCCAGGAACATTTCTTTAATGCTTGTTCAGATGAAATCAGAGCTGCCCTATGGGAAAAGCATCCTGACATAGTGTGGGCGGCTGCGCGGGCTGCCGATTTGTATTGGGGATTGAAAGAAACCCCCAAAGGGAAGGAGAGAGGCCCAGATTTGTTCATGGGAGGAAGCCAAGGCCAAATATACCCCAAACAGGTACCCCCCAAATAACCCAGTTACACACCTCTGGCCTAGGACATAGGCCCAAGGAAATGCCTGTACTGAGCATATGAGGAGATACTGCCTCAAGCTCAAGTCCCATCCAGGTTAACACAGCTATGGTGACCTCAGGACCTAATGGGGGTGTTCATAAACTTTGTAAGGTCTGAACCTATGGAGGTGGACAAGATGTCATTGAAGATGCCCAGGCTGATGGCAGGGTATGCTATTCCTGGAGAGATACAGCTGTGCAGACTGCACTGGTTAAAAGGGAGATGGTCAGAGAGTCTGACATGCTTCCAGGGGGAAATGTCAGACTCCTCTTTATGGGAACTTGTGAAGTCACAGCACCCTGAGCCTAGGCAGAGTTGGAGTGGAAGGGGGCGACATATGCTCTGACCATGGGAATTTGGGATGGTATCCCTGCAGACTCTGGCTGGAAATGACATCATATCTGTGCCATGGGAAAGAGTGCACCCCAGAAGCCCTTTTGCCTGGCCTAGCGGAGGAAGAGACAGAGAGGACAGGGAAAGCCCCTTTGCTGGGCAGGGACACATTCCCAGAGAGGGGGCTCCAGCTCCTCTCAGTGAAGCAGCTCTGCAAAGAGCTTTTGTTAAGGGTGAGGACACAGACACTTCCCTAGAGATCATTAAGGAAGCAGTGCATAGCACCACCCCTGCAGAGGATAATAGGGAAGAGGGTAGGATATTTAAGGAAGCCCCAGTGGGAAAGAACAAGGGCCCTGGGGAGCCCTACAAACAACACCTATTCCCCCAAAAGCACAGGGCAGCGTTACTGTGGGTAGCTAACGACGGCCATTCGCTGGCCATCCAGGAGTACAGAGACATTGAAAGGCTTCAGAGGAATTGTTATTGGCCCACTATAATCCTGGACAGAAAGGAATATTGTAAGTCCTGTGACTTGTGCCAAAAGTGGAAAAAGACGGGAAGTCTCTGCAAAGGCCGTTGCAACCATTGCCTCTAATTGGAGCAGCATTCCATAGGGTTCCCAAGGCCATTATGGACCATCCCCTAAGCTGCCCAGAAATGGAAAAACATACAGAACATATTGGTAGTAGTTGACTTTGCTAGCCGGTCCCACGTATTCTCTGAGTCATGGAAAAGGTGGGGGGTAAAACGATGATGGTCTGCCCCATGTCATCCAGAAACAAATGGGTTAGCTGGAAGATTTAATGGGACACTTCTATCCATGCTGACAATGTGTGTGGACAGGAAGGCAAAGGAACTGGGACGTGCTGCTGCCTTAACTATTGTTTGCTTCTGGAAAAGTACCCCAAGAGTCAACAGGATTCTCCCCATTTGACCTCCTGTATGGATGGAAGCTCAGAGGTCCCCTAGACCTGGTCAGAGAGTCACGGGAAGGTAACATTGACTCAGAAGGGGAACCAGTGACTGAATTTGTATTCAAACTCAGGGCAGAGCTAAAATCCATAATGGAGCTGGCACAGCATACTCTTGAAAAGAGCCAAACTGTACAAAAAGCATGACATGGCAACAGGCATGTGAAAGAGCCTTTGATACGGGTGATTTGGTATTGGCGTTAGCTGCTGTACAAAAGCATAAAATGCAGGACTCAGGGTCCCTTTGAGGTGGGAGCGAGACTACACAAACTCATGTACCAGGTACAGAAACCCTATGGCCAGGGCTTACCCCAAACTGTCCATAGGAACAGACTGAAAGTTTACCATAACACAGCAGCTCTGGTAAACATGATATGCTGTGCAGATGAGGACCACAAAGCATATCGCCTCTCCTAGACTTAATGTCTGAGAGTAAGGGGAGGACTTCAGAGAGCATTAATGTAAGTGAAGGTGTAACGGGGTCGCACCCATCTCCCAGGGTCGCCCCCTGGCTGGGTGCACGGCTGCACCTCTCTCGGTTTATGGAGACCCGTCAGTGGTTTCAGTGACTCAGCCGAGTCCCACAGAGCCTGTAGGTAACACAAACAAAATGAACCCCCTCCCGGGTATACAGTCCAACAGAGACCTATGGCAAGGCCTCTCCGTCTTTACGCAGTCTCACAGTCTCTACACAGTCCCGGCCCTGGTACCGAGACGTTGCTTCCTCCCTGGAGGCAATGGTTTTGCCCTCTCTGGGCCTTTATGGCCCCAGCTCTCCAGCTGGGCCACTAATAGTTCAGATCCTCTTCCAGGGGGGTGTCAAAGTCCAATATTCAGGCCGCTTCCCCAGTGGCTAATGGTGGAGAATCTGGGCCCACCCACTACTCCATGCCCCAGCCCAAGGAACCTATGAAGAGCAGCCACCCGCTGCATCCCTTTGATCACTCACGATGCTGCTACATTTCCCTGCGTCACTTCCCTGCAGCCCCTTCACCTTCACATATGCTTCACCCTTACCGAAGAGCATACAGCAAGTCCCAACAGCCAGCCAGGAGTTCCCTCTTGCTCCCCTGGTCCCTGCCAGCAACTGCTCGGTCTGTGGTTCTGCAGTCCCCTCAACCCACCAGGAACACCATGCACGCTCCTCCAGCTCCAGGCAGCAATGGACTCTGGTCTCCACTGCAGCTCCTTTTATACTAACCTGCAACCCTCTAATAGGCGAGTCCCTGCCCTCGCAGCCTCTCTAGGCCACTTGGAGGACTCAATTCCTCTGCTTCTTTCTGGGAAGGGGAGTGGTAGGACCCTGACGCCTCCAGCAGGGGACCTCTGAGCCTGCTACTCCCTGCCACAGAAGGGTTAACCCCAGTAGAAAAGAGAGGAGCCATGGCCGTGTTACAAAGCCAAAAGGTGTTTTCTAACAAACCTGGTCTCACTCACCTCGGAGACCATCACACTAACAGCGAGGAGCCATGCCCAGTAACTAGGAGAATTTACAGGAATACAGACAGGGAGTTGGTACAGTTCTGTCAGAGATGGGGAGAAGTTCTGCTTCCAGGGTACCCCATAGCCTTAAAGGGCTCGAGGAAACCGCTCCCTGCATATGAAATGTCTTTAACACACTACCTGATCTTGTGTGACAAGCCTGTTGGTTAAGACGTAATGCCTCCAAGGTAAAGGATTTCAGAGGAGGCTGGTAGATCCAGATTCAGTCACACAGGTGTAAAACAGGGGTATCTCCACTGAAGTCACGCTGTGTAAAAATGCAGATTAGAATCTGGCACATCTTGTATAAGGGTTAATGTCCAGGGCAAAGAGCCCCTTGTGGTAGGCACCAGGCAGACCCTTAGTGCAGTCCATTTATGGACAGAACTGAAGGAGGAAGGTCACTCAGTAAAATCAGTTATTACCAACTAGTCACCCATCAGTCTAAGAAAGGGGTACCTCCCTAGGATCTGTTTCAAATCCACCACACGGTGATCTGGCCCCGTCTCATAGCACATCCCATCCCACACAGTCTCATTGACGTTGATGCATATTTCTTTACAACAACATGGGAACTACGCAACTAAGGAGTAGGGATGACCAATGCTCTTCAGAGTCAGAGGTGGAGTCCATGTCAAAAAGGAAATGGGAGAGGGATGGAAAGTGGCAATGAGTGTGATCAAGAAATAGGCTCAGTCTGCAAAATTCATTGCTGGGTCTAGATCTGGATGTCTGACACCCCCAAAGTGCATGTGGGGAGAGGGATGCTGGGATCCACAAGGGCAGAAATTCTGGGTTCAGATGTTGAACCACTTCTCAAAGCTCAGGCGTCCTTAGATTGGAAGTTGAAGCCTATTCTCCAGTCTGAACATACGAATCGCTTGGGAGAATTATCGGATGTTAAATCCAGCCACAGCCGAGATTTTTCATTTCCTCAAATGTCTGGGACTGGCCCTGTGGGTCACACCCTTCAAAGCACAGCTGAACCTGTCTGAAGAACTGACATGAATTCCTTGCCTTGGACGTTCATGATGATTTACCGTCTCATGAAATTTAAGCTATTATTGGATGATGTACCTGAATGGGGGGGGGGGGGAAGAAGGGGGTCTAGTCTCCTTTGTTCTCCCACCGAAGGGCTGGTCCTTTTTATTGTAATCTGGGTTTAGCACCTAATGTCCAAAAATGGAAGTGGAAAGAAGACCGAGCAAGAGAAGAGAAGTGTGGATAGATGGTGAGAGGATGTGGAAGTAGGCAGGTCAGCAGGGATAAGGAACGAGCCGAAGCGTGGAGGGGATGAGACGGGATAGGAGGAGAATGGAGAGGTGACAAACGGAGGAGAGAAGCCCCTCTCTTCTGTTCCTTTTCCAGTCTTCTCTTCCTATCCCTTCTCTTCTGAAAAATCACCTCCTTCAATTCTACTCGTTTCTCCTGCTCTTTTCCTCCGGAAAGGGAAATTTTATAAAGACACCCTTACTTAAAACACACACACACACACGCAATGGCTCATGACGCTGCAGCTGGGGGCTGTAATGTTTGGGGCCCATTCGCTTAGGAAACGCTGGCATTTTGATTTAAAAGGGCAGATTTGGGTCTCCAACAAGAAGCTGCTCCGAGCTGAAATTCCATGTGCTCTAAGCTATGCCAGACCCTCAGTGCCAGGAAGGACTAATGAAAGTGGGAGATTTCTGCTGGCTTGAGGGGCTTTCCAGACAATCTGAGCGCAATGAGTCCATATGATCCCCAGCACAGGGATAATCCTGCAGGTCATCCTCACACCTGGCTATTGTTCTCAGGCTTGGGGAAGGGGTGAGAGAGGACAATGCAGGTTAATGGGATAGAGCAGCTGTTTCCAGCCCTGCTGGACTGTGAGCTATCAGACCTCAAAACAATTTGCAGAAAAAAAAGCTATTTTCAGCTAGCATTGGAGGTTCCTCAGTATTAATCATCATCATTCTCACCCTCCAAGAACAGGCTGAGTCACCGTCCTAATACAGCCTGGCTTTCCTGGTGGGAGGGATATGAAAACATAGTTCCATTAACATTGGGACAGTCTCCAAAAGTTACGCAGCCTACGGAGGGCATGATGCAGCATAAAGATTTCAGAGGCATTCGTCTAGAAATACTGCCACTGGTCAGCAACACTGCCACTCCAAACAACGCATCTGACCACACCAAGGATGCTGTTAGAGGTAAGAGAGAGATGTTCAGGCTTTCCCCTCTGGTAGTTTAAAGGAGGTGAGGTTACTCTGAAGAAAAGCAGGAGTTTGCTGTCTTTAGCCTGGACTGGACTTCAGTGGGCTTTGGATCGGGCTAACTCAATCATAGAATCATAGAAGATCAGGGTTGGAAGAGACCTCAGGAGGTCATCTAGTCCAACCCCCTGCTCAAAGCAGGACCAACATCAACTAAATCATCCCAGTCAGTGCTTTGTCAAGCCGTGCCTTAAAAACCTCTAAGGATGGAGATTCCACCACCTCCCTAGGTAACCCATTCCAGGGCTTCATCACCCTCCTAGTGAAATAGTTTTTCCTAATATCCAACCTAGGCCTCCCCCACTGCAACGTGAGACCATTGCTCCTTGTTCTGTCATCTGCCACCACTGAGAACAGTCTAGATCAGGAGCCGGCAACCTTTCAGAAGTGGTGTGCCGAGTCTTCATTTATTCACTCTAATTTAAGGTTTCGCGTGCCAGTAATACATTTTAATGTTTTTAGAAGGTCTCTTTCTATAAGTCTATAATATATAACTAAACTATTGTTGTATGTAAAGTAAATAAGGTTTTTAAAATGTTTAAGAAGCTTTATTTAAAATTAAATTAAAATGCAGAGTGCCCCGGACCGGTGGCCAGGACCCGGGAAGTGTGAGTGCCACTGAAAATCAGCTCACGTGCCGAAGGCGGCACGCATGCCATAAGTTGCCTACCCCTGGTCTAGATCCATCCTCTTTGGAACCCCCCTTCAGGTAGTTGAAGGCTGCTATCAAATCCCCCTTCACTCTTTTCTGCAGACTAGATAACCCCAGTTCCCTCAGCCTCTCCCCGTAAGTCATGTGCCCCAGCCCCCTAATCATTTTCGTTGCCCTCCGCTGGATTATCTCCAATTTGTCCACATTCCTTCTGTAGTGGGGGGACAAAACTGGATGCAATACTCCAGGTGTGGCCTCACCAGTGCCGAATAGAGGGGAATAATCACTTCCCTCGATCTGCTGGCAATGCTCCTACTAATACAGCCCAGTATGCTGTTGGCCTTCTTGGCTACAAGGGCACGCTGCTGACTCATATCCAGCTTCTCGTCCACTGTAATCCCCAGGTCCTTTTCTGCAGAACTGCCGCTTAGCCAGTCGGTCCCCAGCCTGTAGCAGTGCATGAGATTCTTCCTTCCTAAGTGCAGGACTCTGCACTTGTCCTTGTTGTCCTTCCCTCAGCCCAAACCAGCAAAGCAAAACAATCCCCTCCCCCCTTGGTAAGAGCTCCAAAATCCTCCCATGGACCGAGGTCACTGGACTCACGAGACACCCTGCCCTGAACACGCAACATTCACATGCCCAAGCCACAGGCTGTGCCTTCTTCTGGCTGCAGTCGAGAATTCCCCTTTTCTTTCTGTTCTCTCTGCAAGCATCTGGGGGTTTCATTTCTTACTGAGAGATTTCATTAATGATTGGCCTAAACAACGGCACCGACTTCCCTGGTTCCGCATGTCTGGAAACCAGATCACCTGCAGCGATGGCCTTCAGTAGAAGATTCTTCAGTTTTGTACAGACATTTTTGTCTTTAAGCATTTCCTGTCACCTAATTTAAGTATGTTGGCCAATCTCTTGACTTCAAGGTAAATAGAAGCTTCTCAGTGGGTTTTTTATGGACCCTACACAGCCCAAGTGAACCTTGTACTCCAGAATCATAGTAATTCAATGGGGGGAAAAGTGTGTTTGTCCCACAGGGAACAACCCTATGTAAACTACACAGCAGTGCTTTGTCCAGACCAGCTTTAGGTAGTCCACCAAACAAGCCACAATATGAGAGCCCTGCTTTAGCCAGATCCCTGATGTGATCTTAGGATGGAAGAATCCCATTCACTGTTACAGACTAGGGACTGAGTGGCTAGGCAGCAGTTCTGCAGAAAAGGACCTAGGGGTTACGGTGGACGAGAAGCTGGATATGAGTCAACAGTGTGCCCTTGTTGCCAAGAAGGCTAACGGCATTTTGGGCTGTATAAGTAGGGGCATTGCCAGCAGATCGAGGGACGTGATC